>OY755248.1:55577882-56177882 GCA_963576725.1 Azorinus chamasolen
GAGTTGTCAGGAAATTTTGTCCGAATGGTATATCGTCAACCCATTATGGTAGAATTTCTAAATTTATTGCGTGGAAGCATTTTGGAGAGGAAGAGTGTCGAATACTCACTGGGGGGAAACGTATCCCGGATATTGCTAATAAATGAGCTTTATTTTGACACAACGGAGAGAACAGGATGGCAACGAGGGTAAGTAAATGCGTATTTTCTCTTAATTAGTCCTTTTTCGGCAATTGATAGGTGGTGCTTTAGATTCATCATACTCATATTGTACACGCTATATACATGATTTGGAATCAAACAATGCAAACGATGGGAAAACCCACAAAATGAACGCCGTGCTCGCGAAAGAATGCATAACCATCTCCCAGATTTTTTTTATGTTACTGAAAGATGGAATCAAAATATAAAATTCTGAATTGAGCGATCGCTTTGAATATCATTTAACTATGTATACTGAAAATTTCAGTCATATTGGTTCAAGTTTGCCCAAAATATGGCCACAAACGAATAGTCGGTTAGTCACTGTTAGTGTACTGGGGATTGGTAGCTCCAAAGATTTTAGTGTACTGGGTATTGCATGATAGTGTACTGGGTATTGCATTTCATTTGTTCTCTTTTTTCCGTTTTATTGAACGTTGTTAGATATTTCAGATATATTTCTGTCGTGATAAATACTGTTTCTAGTCAATCGCACATTCTAGATAGATCTATATGCATCTGTATTGAAATACTCGATGATCACTGACTTATTAAAAGCCATTATCTATAAGTACCTGTTAATAATAGTTTTTGTGTAGCAGTGCCGTAAAATCCAACTCATCCATCCATCAATCATAATAGTCTTTTTACCTATTTCTTAATAGATATGTTGTTTACTCTTCAGTTAATTGATATGACATAACATGTAGATCTATGTGTAGCTCTAGTTAACAGGCTCAGTACCATATTGAGTACTGACTGATGCAAACATACTGTAATCAATGGTCGAGCTAATATGTAAATATAATAGTACTGTATAAACATATACACGTAATAGGCTTTTATTAATAGCATAAACATTCAGAAACATTAGATCTATATCACTCAGGTTTTCCAAAAATGCTAATGAACTCTGTTATACATAACAGCGGCTTTAGCCCAGTGGTCAAAATAGTGCTGTGATATAAGAAGTTATATAGCTAGGGGCACGTGTTTTTAACGACCCATTCTCAAATAAATTGGTCAATTCACCGAATGAAAACGTTAAATTTCAACTACGTCGTATGTCTGAAAAGTTGTGAATATTGAAATGTTTAATGTATCTTTGACCTTATTCCGAAATAGTTCTAATATTTATTAGCAATTAATTATGTAAAATGAGTGGTTAATGTATAAGCTATGGAAATTTATTCCTTGTGTTCACAGTACCCATAACCTGATTTTTAACAGTTATACATAGAGCTCGGACAGTTATATAATTCAAAGAATCGGGTTATGTGTATGAACTGAGATTATATAGCATGCATTTATCCATTTCTGATGAAACATTTTGATATTAAGTATGAAAATTAGGAGTTGAACACCACACTCAACTTCATAAAAATATAGTTTCATGAATGTTGTATTTGAACTTTTACACAGTTAAAATTAGTGCAAAACAAAAAAACAATTTGAGGGTCAGGAAACGTTCCCGATGTATTATAAACTCATACATAAGTACACAAAATCGTTAAGACAATTTGGAGAAAATTTCTCTTTCGAAAGTCACAGTCCCGTAAATTATAGGAATGTGTCCTGTAAATTAGACTGACAAATAATATGATATACATTGCTTTATAAACAGCAGTATTCATCAAAACGAGCATTTAGGAGTATAAAAATAGACCGAAAATTTCAAATTCAACTCTGTATGCCGTGTTCAACTCTGTAATTTTACTGTCTGAGTTAAAACATCCCTTTTGACTGAACTATGCACTGACCGCTGACAAATGTATGTAATGAAAATAGTTTGATTCAGTCGAACAATCAATTGTTAACTGTTTGCAAGAGTTACTAATAAAAATAACAAAACTGATTACTACTTGCGTTCACATAACCCAGAACCAGCCATTTGCTGGGGGGGGGGGGGGGAGTGTGTCATTGGATTGTCCCGTAAATCATAAAATTATGTTTAAGGAGTATTGGTAAAGGACGTAAAGTTGAAAACTTTTTCAGGGACAGTGAACATTCTTCTCCCATTTCCTGTAGGTACCAGGACGCCTGTCTTGCGCATTACATTTTCTTTTTCAATCAATTTCATCTGCTTTAGATGGCCTTAAGTTTGTTATATTTTATAGTACAGTCAAACATTGATAAATATGGAAAAAATAGTCAAACAGGGAGAGCCACACACGGAATGACACCGCATCAAACACCATCTAACGAGAAACGGTAAAGCCACAAGACAAAACATAACAGGACGCATATCAAGACGAAACACATTAAACATTAAGCATATTAAAAAACAAAATTGACCGTAGGCTGAAAGCAGGAGTGCCGCCTTGGAACGGCCAGCAGCCAAAAGCAATAAAAAAAGGGGCTACTGGGGGACTTGAACCTGGTTTACGGGTACCCAACCTCGTCCTTATCCCACTTTCACCAAAGTCAAAATGTAAATAAAATTCCCCCTCCAGACAACACCACAACATGCGTAACGATGTATGCCAAAATGAAAATGATTTGAAAATGAACGCTATTAGAAGTAAACAAGCGACGTCATCATGTAAATGACGTCATAATTTAAAAGTACGGGAACACTATTTGAAACACTTCTACACCGACATTTAAAAGATCAATCGCAAGAAAATACAATTACCAGTGGATATTAATCATAAACAACTGTTTTGTTTGAAAAAGAATAAACTTGACATCGTAGGCATGTACTCGATGACTATTCAGGTCAGAGCAGCTGTGGAGTAGTCATTTGGGGTACGACAGAACTGGCAAAATACAAATATCTAATTTCCTCCCTCCGTAAACGGGTTTCAGAGGGAATCTTCATAGAGTATTAAGCCTTTTCCGTCGTCGCACAAGCAAAGAGGAAAGCATAATGACCAACTGTAAAGGGGTCGACCACCAAGCATGTAGTGTGCTGCAATATAGAGGGGTCATATCCCTTTTTAATGAATTGTTTTATACGTTTGACAAACAAAGTATCAAAATAAGTGTGTCCAATAATTTTTCGAAGTTTGTAAATGACATCACCGTAAAACTCCGGATGTGAAATACCTAACTTTAGAAAAGTACGTAAATTACAATTGTATTTGCTGATGAGTAGAATATTACGGTGGTAAAATTTTGAAAATGTTTTACGAAGTTTGTCATATCTGTAGCCCTGTTTTAGTAGTTTTCAGTGATAATAAGGCTACGATTGTTAAAATCATCAACAGAGGAACAAGCTCTAGCAAAACGAATAAGCTGAGAAATGTATACACCGTAACATGTAGCTCGGGGAACATCCCCATCCAAATGAGGATAGTTAACTATTTTAAAATTAAAATCATCCCTTTTGTCATAAATTCCAGAAGAAAGTGTTCCATTGTTTATAGATAAATTTAAATCTAAAAAGGCTGCAGATATGTCAGAACTATTTGCTTTATTAAGCTTGAGCTCCCTAGGGTAAATTGAGGTTATCATAGAATCAAAGTATGGGTTATCAATATTAAAAATGTCGTCTAAATAACGTGCTGTATTGTTAAAGGCATTGATGACATCCGCCTGTGAATCGCTGTTAAGGTTAAGCATAAAATCCCGTTCATAACAAAACAAAAACAAGTCTGCAATTAAAGGAGCACAATTGGTTCCCATTGGAATACCAATAACCTGGCGATAAACAGAATTACCAAAACGAACAAATATATTGTCTAACAGAAACGTAATAGCGTCACAAAGATCTAAACATGTCCATGAGGTATATTTATTTGTAACATCATTGGTAAAGAACGCATGTCTAGAATTACAGGCAATAAATGATACTTTTTCTCTGGCAAATGTTTTATTTATAAGATTAGTAAGTTTGATCTTAATTAGATCGTGTGGTAATGTGGTATAAAGTGTAGAAAAATCATAAGTGCTTATAGTGTTAGCTTGGTGTTGCTTGATTTTTAATTTAGTTAAAACCTCATTGGAGTTTTTAATAGACCAAAAAAGGTTAATTCCTGAATTCTCATAAGCTTTATCGCAGTAACGCTTGACATGTTCTTTGACCGCTGTTAGACACGATGTAATTAGTTTGGATAGTGCAGTTGTTGTGCACGAGACAGAATTTGCTATGAAGCGTGATTTATATGGCGTTTTATGGAGTTTAGGTATCCAGTACATCGTCGGAAGTTTATGGTGTGTGATTAATATATCAGCTTTGAACTGTTTACATTTATTAACATGTTCAGATATTATGTCGTTTTCAGACTTAGAGACCACAATATATGACTTTGTCTTAGTTAGTTCTTGTTCTAAAACATCCACATAATAAAGTCGTCAAACGATAATTACATTGTTTGACGCTTTATCAGCTGGGACAAACACGTATTTAGAGTGAAATTCTTGTATACTATTTTTTAAGAAGCGAACTGAATTCTTAGGTTTGGGCGGAAGAAGGTGAATGTTAGATTTGTAAAACGCGATACGTGTATCCATTATATTTGAAATTTGTTTTATCCATTTAGTAAGGGCACTATTGTCTGCATGTTCTCGGCGACACCATTTTACACTGAAGTCTAACAAAGATTCTATAATTTTGCTGCGGCAAATTTTGAAATCTATCAAAGAAGGTAGTCTGTATTTAGGTCCCTTAGTTAGTAAAGTACGGAGACGTTTGTTTTCGATAATGTCAAAATTGCCTGTAATAACATGACCAGCCTCGGCGTAACAGAACTTAGAAGAATTACAATTTCAACTAACAGGAGTATTATTTACAATATTAAGGTCCGATACAATCTTATTGTAATTAAAAATAGTATTCCTAATAGGTATTTTGTACTTATAACAGATAATTGGAGATTCTAAGTTTTTGAAATAGGCTGGGATGGTATTAATTACGTTTTTATCGCGAAATATTGATTGTAGATCGATAAAATCTATACCTTTATTAACAAAGGGAATTTTCAAAAAATATCTTTTATGGGCAGACACTGAATCAACGTGTGGTCGAAGAACATGCCGAGTGTAGTTCTGAATGAAAGAAGCTGTATTATATAAAGGATCTGTTCGTAAGATCACTTTGTCTGCTTCTATGTCAATGTCTCTTATAGAAGAAATAGACAAAGAACATAGACGAGAGAGCATAGTATGTCTGCCAGATTGTAGACGTATAATGTGTAAATCTGAAAAAGACGTTTTAAGTCGAGCTTTGCGTTTGATATTGCCGTTTATACGTAAGCCATGTGATCTGGTTTTTCGTTTTCTGATTGAGTAAATAGAAAATATATCAATGTTAGGGTCTTTAGAAATATTTCCGGTTTGATAAATATTATCATTTAGGCCTAAAGGGAAAGGTGTCTGTAAATTTTTAATCCATTTGAGTTCTGCCATAAATCTGGCTTTAGATTTGATGCTATTTGTAGAATTATAATCATAAACAAGATGTTCAACTGGCTGAACTGTAATATCTTTAAATGAATGACCCGATTTACGAAAATGCTGGTATAGAAATTTTTTAATTTTATTATTCCGGCATTGATATATGTTGTTCATACGTCGATAACTAAAACTACACTTAATTGTTCATCTCTTTATTGTCGAGTCTATATTTTCTTTTTCAAACAGCTCAAAGTGCGAATAAATTCTCATTTTGAGTCATTTTGAAACAGATATATGTTCCTCCCAGCTGTCATTGAATCTATATCTTTCATATTGATGATACATCGCTATATATTTTCAATGACAAGTATACATTTATCAAAGGTTGGCTGTACTTTCTTATTTAAATTATTGCTGCTCTAAATTATCACACTGTCACCAATGTTTTGCTAACTCATGGGCCGAAACTTAAGGTACACATGCTCAAATAATGCACGTTTCAACAGTCCGCTTCAATTAGTGTTTGAGTAATGAGTCACACAACAAGACGGATAAACACTATCACAACATATGAATAGACAGACATACTGACAGACAGACGAAAGTAGGGATGGACGAACAAAACAATTCAGCTATTTAATGGGATTCAAACCTGTTGATGTGAATAAAACTATTACTATAATTTACGGGACAAAAGAGATTATATTTTACGGGACACTTTGGTGACTGTATGTGTGACTTTGTAAATGCCTATTTGAAAGGAGACATACTTGACTATATTTGTATGTAGATTGGGCAATAGGAATAAATGCAATGAAGTGAATGTTTGCTCTTTTTGTAGAAGAAATACCAAGTAAACATGTTCGTGACTTAACAAAAATAAAAGTAAATATAGTAGTGAAAAAAATCTGAAAAATTCTACAAATAATTGCCATTAATATATTGCCAATCTTGTTTTTATTGAACCATTTATTATTTCTGAATAGATTTGTATTATACTGGCATAATTTAAACTTACTTTACGTTTGAAAAATTATGTAGAAATACTTTGATATTGGCATCCTCATCTACGGGACAATTTAATCTAAGCTACGAGTCCGAACTTTCATGTGGAATATTTAAACAATGCGAAAAGTTAGGTTGTTCATACGTCGATAATTCGGTATTCAAATCATAATTATGAAATAATATGTATACAAATTCAAGAAGGCAATCCTGTAAGCTATTTCTGCAAAATGTCAAATAACTCACCGCTTTCTTAGGGAATTGTGTAGACGAACTATGTAGCAGACTGACATGTTCCATGAATTATTTACATGTGACTGTGGTTTAAGTATTGAATAAGATGTAACTGAGTGGCATGACACTCGGGAATGATGGAAGGGGCAACTCAAGAAAGATATTTGTCTCGTAAATTAGGCCTCGTAGATTAGGATTTTTTCTTTTCCGCTGTATTTGATTGACCAGCAAAATTTTATATGCTTTCTCAAAGTACTTTTCATTAAATTTTGATAAACAATAGGTTATTTAGTACACAAAATTGGCAAAACAAACATAAAAAAGTTTTTCATGGGGAAACGAATATGCTTATTTGTGATGACTCGTAGATTAGAAAGCTAAATTCCCGAAGTGTAATTTAGAAACTTGGCCTCTGAATTTTTTTTCCATAGATGAATTTGGTAAAAATCTTTTTTCATACACATGGTATACATTATTAAAGGGTGAATGAATAAGGCATTGCAGAATTATCGTGCAGTATGTGATATTCTATTTACCGTTATAGTTTAGCCTCATAGATTAGGTCAGGTTTGGCGACATTGCATTAGCATGTCAGTGTATTTTAATGTTTGGTTGCTTTAGCGCCGTTTTGTCTTCGTGAAAAACATCCATTAATAATAAATAAATGCAGGGGCTTAAATCGGGAATTATTACATTCTACACTATATTATGGGTACAATGAAAACTAAAAATGTCCCTGGCGACATACAAATTCCGCCACCCCATGCAGATTTAAAGGCCTGGAAAGCCATTCAGAACAACATTTTATACCATAAAAATGTTTATGAAATAATCCTAATATAATGAAAAATAGAGAAAAACAATGACACGACGTTAATTGCTTTTTATTGGCGAAATATCAGTTGACTTATAACGGCGACATTGATTGTCCATTTTTTTAGAATGGGTCCCCACCAAATAGACTGCCCTATATCATTGAATGATTCATATAAACTGCATCAACTACAGTACAAGGTAAAGAAATGTCAACTTTTATACCCAACACAGGAACCCGTCTGTATTGTCCTCAAAGATAAGTTCATGCATAACTGAAAAATGCAAACACTGGGGTGTCATGTGTTATGTAAGAAAAATATCTTGCACTCCAGTTTCTTGACACCTCTGACAGAGGCACTGACTAAACAGGGACATGTTACTTAGGTTCACACAAGTTCTTCACAAACCCTTTCTAGAATAACAGACAAGCATTGTATCTATTCTCTGACAACCATGTATATCTACATGATAAACATAAAATGCTGAAAATCCCATGAAAACAGTGCTACTTTATTTTGAGGCAAAATATTTGACACTAATTCTCAGTGGACTTGTAACTTTTGACTACACCATGGGGCATTTGCGGTTAATTCGTGTTCTGATACCAGTTACTTCTACCCAGTTACTGATTTGTATCTGAAAAGGTGTATAAAGGGTATCTGGTGTCTCCCTCCACCAGTAATTAGCTGGACGTCGCAATATGACTGAAAAACTGTTATAGAGACGTAATATCTGAAACAAATAAACAAACAATTTTTAATGCATTTTTTTGATATGAAATAGTTTGAAAATCATTTTCTGTCTCAATATGACACTGTACATAAAGAATATGTATTGCTAGAATATTACAACTAACGTTTTCAGGCTATCCGATCCCTGCTGAAGTACATCGATGGATAGGGCATATTTTAACAACGCTTAAATACCTATTATAGGGGTTCATAACTACCCCTTTACCGCAAGCCAGTTAGCACAGTAGGGTTCTAATTGATAGATGCTAAACCCATATCATGCAGCAATATATGTGCATGTTTTAATTCAAAAGGTCTCAGAGACAAATGTATTTTAAATCTAACAGCCTGGATCTAGATCAGACGCGGCATTATGCAGCATCTGATCTGGATCCAAAACTGTTTGCAAATAACAGTCAAGACACGACCAGCAGGATAAGGGTTAGTTACAATTTATCCTTATCCTGCTGGTGGCCACTTGTCTGTTATTTGCAAACAGTTTGGATCCAGATCAGAGGTAGCATAGCATAGAGCATCTGATGTATGTACAAATCGTATTTAGATCTAAATATTGTTTTGCAGACGGCAATTTCAAAGCAGACGAAAGTACTGGATGATATGGGTTAATATGATGCAATAACTATCAAGCATGGTGGGACCCAACCACAATAAACAGTCCAATTAACACCCCATCAAGTAAAAACTAGACCTTTAAACACTACTTTATGATGAAAATAGAAGAATATTGCCTGAATAAACTTTTCAGGGGTCTTTTCAAATTATTATGCTGGTAAATAAGCAAAAAACAACTAAAGTGTAATGTGCAATCCCCAGTACACCAAATTTTGACAATATGCAATACCCAGTACACCGTTTATCAATCCCCAGTACACTAATAGTGACTAACCGTCTTTTCGTTTGTGGCCATATTTTGGTCAAACTTGAATCAATATGACTGAAATTTTCAGTAAACATAGTTGAATGATATCGCTCAATTCAGAATGTTATATTTTGATTCCATCTTTCAGTAAAATAAAAAAAATCTGGGAGAGGGTTATGCATTCTTTCGCGAGCACGGCGTTCATTTTGTGATTTTCCCCAACGTTTGCATTGTTTGATTCCAAATCATGTATATAGCGTGTATAATATGAGTATGGTGAATCTAAAGCACCACCTGTCAATTGCCGAAAAAGAACTAATTAAGAGAAAATACGCATTTACTAACCCTTGTTGCACTCCTGTTCTCTCCATTGCGTCAAAATACAGCTCATTTATTAGCAATATCCGGGATACGTTTCCCCCCAGTGATACTGTTCACTATCTCTGTAACATTGACCCTCGCATTGACTTAACCCTTTCGCTGCCGCTAACTTTGTCGTCTGCTACAAATTTTTATTTTTTTTATTTTCTTCATTTTGTTTCAAAAACATAGTAACAGTAACAAACAGTTTGGATCCTGATGAGACGCCGAGTTACTCGGCGTCTCATCTGGATCCAAACTGTTTGCATAGGTAATCACAGATCCGGCATTGGCAGCGAAAGGGTTAAATTTTGGTGAACGTTTGGTAGTTTGTCTCGACGATATATATTTAACCAATTTGACCAGGGCTTCTAAACACACTTCTTAGGTGTTTCTGTGATATTTTTAACAGTTTGTCAAGGATCTTGCCTGGAGGATATCTCCTCAACGAATTGGGTTACTGTTTCCAATTTTCTTGTTTAGATGTCGTTGAATGGCGGAGATCTCATACTACTTTGGTGTCTCTGTGACCATGACCCTGACATTGACCTCATTTTTAGTAAAAAATAAACGTAAAATAATTTAATTTGTTTGGAGGATATCTCCTCAACTGTTTGGGTTAGGATTTCCAAAAATTGCTTGTATAAATGAATACTTGGATGGCGGAGATCTTATACTGCCTTGGTGTCTCTTTGACCTTTACCTCGATCTTTACCTAAAACAGTCTGTCTGCAAATATTGTCATGACAATATCCTCTACCGATTACTTTCATGCCTTTCCTTTTTTGTTTCTCGTGTCATATTTTCCATTATTTCCTTATACCAATAAAAAGGCGCCAATCAATAGGTAATTCAGTTGTATGGAGACAGTATGTCCACTTGATACAGATATAGTGTCACACTGTGGTGGCATGCCGTAGACACATGGCATAGTACCACACCAGGTTAAATTATAAACAAACCCAGGACCGACAGTCATATTTTGTAGAACTCATTTCATCCTACGTTAGAAAGGTAACTGCTGCGTCAAGTTTTAACGACTGCCGCTGTCGGGAATCAAACTCGCGACTCGAAGCTAGACGGGTCGAGCGTATAAAACAGAAATTGATTTGGTTCCATAAGGTGTACTTTTATCCTGTTACATATATCCTATGCATCAGTGCAATATACTGTCCATAAACATGCCATGTTTGAGTACTTTTTTCTATTCCTAATTACAGGTTGTGACAACAATTTTTCCAAAAACATTTCGACTAAATGCTAATTATCTCTTTCATTTCCAAATATTGTCCTGCACAAAAGTTGTCCTCTGTTTCACTTTTCATTTGTTTATTTTATTTTCCATTTTCTTTCAAAAACATTTTCACAGTAACAAACAGTTTGGACCCTGATGATACGCGGAGTAACTGTGATCAAGAGTATGCACCGGATACGGGAACATTCTGCATAATTATCGCCCTACATTAAGCTACGATCTGTATGTAAAGCTCATAATTAGACTTCTTATGTTGCGCTGTAGATAGGTATTACTGTATTAAATTAAACAATTTCATAAATACTTGAATTGCTCTGATCTAATATTTTGACCACTAAGGGCCTTTTTCAAATCTTTGAAAAAGGCCCTTAGTGGTCAAAATATTAGACCAGAGCAATTCAATTATTTATGTATTATATTAATTCCCTGTTTTGGACTATTTTATTCATTGTTAAACCATTTGATTATGCAAAAGAACCTGTCTTAAGCGGCCATCAAAAAGAGGTCTAAGTGTGGGTCTCTAAGACAGGTATTAGCTTAATGCAGGTCATACATAATACAAAAAGCTCATCGATTTGAAAAGACTACTTTGTAAGGGTTAAACATGTAACCTGGGATAGAATCCAGCAAATCAGAATAAATATAGTGGGACACGTGTTCTATACTTATTCCTTATGGCAAGTTTGGGGACGCAAGTAATTTACATTTGCAATCTGACGGCGATGTACTGCAAGTGGACTGTGTCGTTCGATCAATGTCACATTTGTAACACATTGTCTGACCAATGTTTGGCTGATAGAAGCCAAGAGGACAGTAACTGCATGGTTCAACTGAGGTAGGAGAATATGTACATTGGCTGCATAATACTGTAACATACATACACTTATTATATATATTTCATGCACCAAATACACTATTCGTAAAATGACACCGGGCCCACGAGTTATAACAGTTCGTTGCACTCGCTCAATAATGCCAAAAGGGATGGTACTTCCATATTTAAAGACTTTGGTATGACATGGCCAGAGATTGAACCCTCTACACCAGCAGCAAATACTCTTTCTCAGCTAACCGGGCCGGTATACCACATTTGCATTTTTAAAAAAGCATACTTCACCAAGAATTTAGTATTCCAAAATCGAGTTTTGACAAACTGCACAGACTATGGCCAAGCTTCATATGTCCAGGTTTCTGAATGAGAAAGCTGTTTTGAAATGCAAGATCACTTTTTGTTTAGAAACGATAATCATGTAAATAACAAGTAAGGTTCGCTTGTCTGTTAATTTACCAACTCATATCGGTTCATTATATGGTTTTTATGAACTATTCTAATGCTGTTTTATTTACGGACGTTAATGCAACAAGGTATTTCTCATCCAGATTTCTATGGTGATGTTATCTACAAACTTAGGAAAATTCATGGTCATATCCATTTTCACGATTTGTTTATTAAACGCATTAAAACTTTTAGGAAGAAAGATTATGACCCTATTATATTGCAACAGTTGCACACTGCATGTTTGGTTATCGACATCTTTACAGTCGGTCGCTACGCTTTCCTCTTTGCTTGCACGATGACAGGCCGAGGGTAGTACTCTATGATGGTATACTCTTAAACCCAGAAATGGGATGAGCTTACCAGACTCATGTATTGCCTTTTCTCTGTCGTGCCCTTAACGGCTTCCCTGCAGTTGCTTTGTCTTCAGCAAAGTCATTGAGTACATATTTGACGGACTTTCGCAGTTGTTATGCTATGTTTTACATTTTGTACTGTGATTACTGTCTTCTATGTTGTGGGGAAGTCCGGCGGGGATACCTTTATTTACAATGTTTGTTTAGCTAGGGTGACTTTGAGATAAGTGTGAGGTTAGGACGTCCGTAAACCGGTTTAAACCCCCAGTGGTGATTTTGCTACTGACCGTGCCAAGGCGGTTCTCTCTTTGTCACCCTTACTTTTGTTTGTCTTGTGTCTTTGTGCTTGTGTTTTGTTCATGTTTGTCTCTGGTGCTCGTGTATTTGTTGGCGTTTTATGTGTTCTTCTCGTGTGTTTGCGTGTGTTTGGTTTTGTGCGTGTGTGGCATGCTGTCTATTGACGTGTTGATGGTGATTGCGTCTTGTATGTGACTTTCTACTGTATGTGTGTGTATGTGTATAAATTGCTATGCTTTCTGTAGGTGTTTTGGTGATGGTGGCGTTTTGTGTGTGGCTTTTCCTGCTTGACTTTACTACTTTTTCATTTATGTCAACCAACACGCACGCCAGTGGCAAATAGATAAAGCCAATACGTAGTTCGAATCTATATTCTAATTGTCCTAGGCTAGGCTGATAAGAGTTAATTGGGTAGGTAGTATATAAATTCTGAAGGGAGGTGAGATGCCTTATTTGGTTATTTGGTTACAAGTCATTATCTTATAGGTTCTCACAAAACAGTGATCATAATTGAAAGCACCGAAAGCAATGTTAATGTACAAATAAAAACGCGTTACTGCACAGTATATCGGAAAATCATAAAGGCCTACGACGAACCCTAACCTATTTATTTAAGGAAAAGCCGTTCATATTTTCTTTTGGAACCATCCGTTTTTCATGTTAAGGGACCATAGTAAACAAAATATTTGCTGGTAGAAGCAAACAGAGCAGACCCTGATCAAAGGGTTGCTCCAGGAGTCTTCTGAGATAGGTTTACATTGTTTGTCTATGCCCCTTTTGTCCCTACGCATCCACTGAGCACCCATGGATTGAACACTCTAAACTGACGAATTCTAGAATACAATGCGGAATAACTGTTTGAAACGGATTGTTTTTGATAAATGCAATAAAAAATATTTACCCAGACAATTACCACAGCTAACAAACAAAACCTGTACATAGTGCTAACATGTTTATACGCTCAATCCGTATCGACACAAACACAATTTAATCGGACATAAGTGTAAAACCACTTAACCTATTCGTTCTTAGTGTCTCTTAATTGGGACATAAGCGAACCGTATAAGCCCAGAAAAAGTGTCACTTATCGGGGTTTGTACTTAATATTTTCCATGCATACTTTGTAAAGAATCTAACGTACTGATGGACATTAAATTTGTCCAGAAAACACAGTTGGCCGAGTCAATGTAGGTCTACGAGTTATATGGGTTATAGTGATAAGAACCTCATCAAAGGAAAGCACAATCTCGTTTACTTGAAACCGTGTGGATACGAACTAGATATAACGTAGCCACCTTGTCTTTAGACACATTAAAGAACAGTCTAAGGGAAAACGTGCAGATGTATTTTATTCTTTAAAACACAGGCAGGGGAAGGTAGGGGGCGTTTTGGTAATTCCCGTTATCTTGCGAACCTCTAAAACGCAGGTATTTTGAATAATGCCACTAGATTTCTGGAAAAAAATCTGTGTACAAACGCTTCAGTATATAACAATCATAATATCGGTATTCAGGTTGCACAGTCGGTCATCGTCCCGGTTTATAAGACATTAACAAGATCTGAATTCTATCACAGTCATTTTATCTAAAGCTTTAGTCGCAGTGTTCTTCGACACTGGTATCTCCATTCATGTTATGTCCACCTACGATACACTGTTACAGTAACAGGAGACTAACATTTAAATGTAGTCACCTGGTTTAAAATTAGACATAGTATAGGTGGGAAAATAGAAATAGCAATTGTTTTTATCAAAGAACTAAACCCAAAACGTCTATACAGCTGCAGATTGAAGGTCATTGTATATGATTTTGTTTGGCCTCTTAAAGGGGATGTCCCTACATTTGACGCGTTTCATAAACACTTAAAATATACAAAACTCATTTGTTTATATGCTGAAAAGTAGTATATCACAAAAAGCCCCATCCAATTACCGTTTATAATGACTACACATCCATGTGTTTGATATCGCCGATCCCGGTTTTACTCCCCGATGTTTCAGTTTTATTCGGGTTGAGTTTTAGTTTCGTAACTGTTCGCCCTATTCGCGATTCTCCGACCACTTCCGAGAAAGCTATTGCGTAAACAATGGAGGGATCGGGTGATCATCGGCAAAACGCGGAAGAATTTAACGGAAAAGGCCGATAATATTGTGTTGTAGAACAAAAATTATCAGTTATTGATGAAATCGGTTTATTTGTATCACAGGGGCATTTTTCGATATAAGTTCAAATTGGGAACCTTCATAATAATGATAGAGCATAACAAATACCAAGGTTTGTGATATTATTGAAAATATGCGATCATTGTAGGGACCTCCTCTTTAACAATTTAATCCATGATGTTTTGAGTCTAGATGTTTTCATAACATAATTATATTAAACCTTTCCCTCATGTAAACGCATTTTCACGCCGTTTTAGAGTAGATCCAGATCAGACGACTCCTGTGCATGTTCCACCAATACCAAACAATCATGTGTATATATGCCATTATAAACAAATCAGCTAATAAATATTCATGATATCATTACCTTTTGAATACCATGGATATTTAACAGAGAAAGGGTTAAAACACGAGTCATGGCGTAAAAACGCAACTGAAGTAAAGTTGCATAATAAAGTTATATAAATAAACTTATTTTTAGAGCTTGACCCTTTAGGGTGGGGATGGAATCAATGTGAGATTGGGCGCCCCTAAACCGGTTTCAACCCCATTGACTATTGTTACTGCCCGTTCCAAGGCGGTATTTCCACCATCCCCTATTGTTTTGTCTTTGTGCGTCTCTTTATGCTTTTGGTAGCGATGTACATTTGTTGTGTTTTCTTGTGTTGCTGTTCGGGCGGCTGTTTACTGCATGACTCATATTTGTACTTTTATCTTCTTAGAGCCTTACCTTTAACGCTTTCAGTGCGGTAATCGAATCGATGTTGGTTTTGCGAACGGTGTATTTTGGAAACAGCCGTAAAACGTCTCCCCGTGCATACAATCGATATTGTTATTTCTCTCCTTACAGAGGGTGTTACTTACGTTATTTTATCCTCACATATTCATCATCACCCTATGCGTTTGATGGTGTTTGGTGCGGTGTCATTTCGTATGTTGCTCTCCCTGTTTGACTATTTTTCCATATTTACTGACACAATAGTGTTGTGTGTGCCGTGTGGCTGCCGTAAAACGTCTCCCAGTACATACAATCGATATTGTTATTTCTCCCCTTACAGAGAGTGTTACTTACGTTATTTCATCCTCACATATTCATCACCACCCTATGCGTTTGATGGTGTTTGGTGCGGTGTCATTTCGTATGTGGCTCTCCCTGTTTGACTATTTTTCCATATTTACATACGTTGAAAGGTTGAATGGGTTAATATATATGCCTGGGCCATGTGCGCGAAACATCACATATACGTGTATAATGATATTCTATTCTATGAGTGCATGTATATTAATCTGATTGTACAGTTCCTGTCATAAAAGAAAATTTCATTGTTTGTGTCATTATAAAACAGTTTTTACAATTTCGTTGAAAGAAATCATTTTGAACTTGTTTTATCAATGTTTTACGAGTTTTGTTATATTGGCGCAAACATTATGCTGTTATATTGGCGCAAACATTATGCTTTACCTATACTGTCCGATTTTATTGATTTCTTTTTATTGTTGTTGTAAAGGATAACGGAACAAAGTAAAGTATCAAAATATTAAAGGTGTTCCATCACTTATATGGGTATTGTTTTTGACAGATATATACGCCGTTTGTCTTCTGTGCATGTAGAGAAGACCGTCGGACGAGGTTCTACTCTGTTTGCTTATGGAAATATACATTAGATATTTTTTTTAGTTTCTTCCATGACCAATTATGGCCCATGTTCACAAGCCGTTACACCCCCCCCCCCCAAATTAATCGATATTCATGATGACAATATATTCATGGACTAAAGGATTCTTTTAGTGCAGTGTATCACAATCCATATCTAAAATTGAAATATAATAACTGAAATACAATTAGTTGTGTGTTCAATTAAGGCTAATTAACGATTGATCTGGAGGTAACCTTTTGCATCTGAATGGTTCAAAACGATGCAGCTGTTGTGAGAGTTGCATTGTCCTTCCTTATCTACACGAACGGTTGACAAGCATTTGCAAAGAAAGTATACATTTATTCTACATCACTGAGGGGGTGATCTCTGATTAATCTCTCGTAATGTTTAGACATAGACGGCAACTAAACAAAAAGAGTAGCTAATTTGAGTAAAGCAAATTACTTACATGCTCGCTTAAATTTCGACCGAAGCTCTCTTTTAGTAAAAGTGTTCGCAGTCACATTCGTTGTGGTAGAGTAGACCCTCCATATCAAGAGTAAAGCAGAAACGTAGATTGCCGTATACATATTTCTTAGAGGCCTGATAAACTGCCTAACTCATCTTTTTGTAACCAGTTTAAGTAGGTATATGTATATTCTACCTTTAAATTGTTAAACCATCATTTTGTTTTGATATTTGCAGTCTGGTCGCTTTATACTGTCAAAAATCAGAAGAGAGTTGAACTACAGAGCTTGAATTCGGTTCAAAATAAATTTGACTTAATAGCAATACTGATGCTTAACGAAGTTATTGAAAATGGATAAAAACGAGTTTGACTTTATCATCGAAATTAAGATTACCCTTGTTAAGTAAGTGAGGATTGTTTCAGATACCGATTTGTGAAGTTATTTTATTATTAACATGTTGGTTATTGGATATGTTTAGATAAAATGATGGTCATACACACAACTCATTTTCTGGGGGCGGAATGCGGTGTCTTTTAATTTTTTTGTTGAACAGACTGAAATGTAGTGTTCATTACTTTAATAAAATTTTGGATATACAGTAGAACCCCAATAATGCGACCACTTAATAAAACATGGGTGTATTTATGAGCAGTTGGTTGCTTAATGCATGACAAAAGTAATACAGAAAGCTCCTCTAGGAGCTTTCTGCATTTTGTCCTGCATTAAGCTACCACCTGCATCTAGCACCCCGAATTATACCTCCTTTAGGGGTTGCATTAGCGGGGTTTTATTGTATATGTATTGAATAATAAGGCGACTCACGCAATTTTAAATTGTATTAGATCTTTACTGTGTATCGAGAAAGTTAATTCTAGGGCTGATAAGGATAATATCAACTATACGACTCATCAAAGCATTGTTTATTAGTACAACGATTTCCATGTATTGTACATGTATAGACAATGTGTTTAACATTTTGCCTGATAGGGACACTTCACACTTTCTCACGACTTATAAAAGCAGAGTAGACCCCCGTATCCTGTAGTGTAAGATTCAGGGTCAACACGGCTTCTCAGTGTTGTTATACCTTCTGATCCTTCGAGATCACGAATTTCAGTACTTCTTGTTCTGAAAATTGAATACCGCTTAAGCCGGTGCTAGGGGTCGTGAGCAGTGTTGCACGTTCAATTACTGTTCATGAACAGACTCAATAAAACCGAATCTGCAATTTTCTCTTTTTGTGTTGCAATTTTTGCTCTCGGGGGATCACCTCCCTTCAGAATTTATAAGATATGTCTATTGTTTATTGCTTACCTTAATTAATATGTAAACTTATTTACTGTTTATCAAAATACTTCTAGTTATCAAAGTAAGTCATGGAATATCTAAGACTGAATCAACAATTTGCTTTTATTCTGGATAATTATAGAAAATGATTTGCTCACGTTCCCTAACATTCTAGATTGTTCTTAGCTAACGTAAATAAGACCAGTCCATGCTGATCTTGATCTTTGGTGATGCGGAATTACTTAAAATTACTTTAAAAAGTGAACATTCTCGGATTGCCAGATTAAAATGACAGGATAGTTAAGCACCTAATGAAGTGGCTATAAATAGTCATCTAACTACAGGCACAGTGCAGCCTGGTCAATTCAGTCATTTTGGTTGCTAGATTGAAATGATAGGTTAGAGAAGCAGCTGAATTAATTGAGTAGCCAGTAGTCATGTACCTACATGATTATATAAGAAAAACATAATGCACATATATGGTGATGCATTTAATACAATATACTAGAAAAACAACAAAATGGAATGTCATGAACGTGCCTTAAAAAGAAAGAAAAATGAAAACAATCAGAAATAAAAAGTTATTATAAATCTTTATGCATGTATGCCAACGGGTTCTGCGCAACTTTCCACCCCGCGTTTAACCCATTCCCTGATATTGACGACTTTTCACGACTCTGTAAAAGTCACTTTGTGAAACCATTGTGATAAATAGAGCATATAATTTGTTCTTTATCTTCTCATTATGTACAAAGTGCAACCAGTCTTTAGCGCGCTCTATTTACCATTTCATTACCTATAAATACAACAAATTTTGAAGCCCCTATTCATTATCTCATTATCCTCGAAGTCAGACCAATATAGTCATCGTTTAGCTAAATGTCGCCCAAAGGCCTAATTGGCGTCAAACATCACTACAGAGTCCCGTGTAGTTCAATGGCATCAAAATATAAATATCTATATGTCTCTATTCAACACTTGAATGAAACTAACACATATACGCATGAACAAATCCGTGTATAGTTGTCTTAGTCGAGCAAAAGCATATTGCTTATATAGTAAAGTTATCATTTGTGTGCTATATACTGCTGCAGAAGTGACTTAAACTATAATAACTTTCGAAAATGATATTGACTTATCTGTTTTAATTTGTTCTTTATTTTCTCATTATGTACAAAGTGCAACCAGTCTTTAGTGCGCTCGATTTACCATTTCATTATCTATAATACAACATATTTTGAAGCCCCTATTCATTATCTCATCATCCTCGATGTCAGACCAATATAGTCATCGTTTAGCTAAATGTCACCCAAAGGCCTGGATCTATGCTTATAAAGCTTTTTGGTTGAGTCTGAATATGTTCTCAAGCTTTTGATTGGTCAGATTTGAGCCAAAAGGCTCAAATCTGACCAATCAAAAACTTGAGAACGAACCCAGACTCACCTAAAAAGTTTTATAAGCATGGATACATATTGGCGTCAAACATCACCACAGAGTCCCATGTAGTTGAATGGCATCGATCTCGACCCAGGTGTCCGCCAATGTGCAGTCAGTGTCCACCCGCAATTGGTTACTTTTTGAGTTGAACACCTAGAATTCGATAAAACGGTTGAAAACAATTTTAAAGCATGTACTGATACACTTGGTGTATTAGCCCCATGGAAAAATATCCATTACAACTATTATCAGTCCATGTGTATTATAAAAAGTGGTTACTACCAGTAACTACCAAAGTCAACGACCAGGTGCTGTTTCATGTTTATATGGCTTATACTTACTTGTAAATGAAGTATTACAAATACTATTTTGATCAAAGTCGAAATCAATAAAGCTTTTCAAATAAGATGGAATGAACTGAAAGTATTTTATAGAATAAATTTCAGATTGTTAGTGAAGTTGGTGGGTGCGGTATCATCATCATCATCATCATCATCATCATCATCATCATCATCATCATCATCATCATCGTTATTATTATTATTACTATTAATGTTACCACTATTATTATATTTTTATTTTTATCATTATGGTTATTATTACTATTAATGCCATTTTATTTATGGAATGGTGATTCGGAGAATTCATTTACATGTAGGGTTAGAACATATGATCTGTTTTGTAAATTCCAATTCCGATCATATGTAGATAATAACAGAACTTAAAACAGAGTATCACTCGTTTTCGTGTTTGCGCATATCGGCTAGAAATCAAAATTGGTAGATGGTACATAAACCTGAACAAACACCTTACACTGATTGGAAGTGACATTTGTGTAGTGATCACATTCATTGAACTGCTCAAATCTAACGGTTAGAATATTGGTTATATTCATATGCATCTCTCATTCGATGTGATCAATTACAAATTGGTGTATTTTATCGCCATGGTTCTATGTATAAGTATGTTAATGTTTAATGGACATTTCCTGAATTAACATATACTATCGTACAATATTTCTTAAATGAATATTTATATATAGAATTAAGGGTGGTGAGATCCTTTTGATACCCTTCCTATCACCAAGTTGTTGTGACTTACTGTTAAGGGTGGTGAGAAGATTCTCGAATATTCTATAACTGTTATACCAGATGTTTCCCAGAGCACGTGCAGATTTCCTGCGCTATCTCGTGCAGATACCTTCTTTGTACCTCCGGATTTGTAGGTCTCATAAATATCAACTCCGGTGATGAATACGGGTGTATCAAACACAACCTGCAAAAACAGCGGTCATTAACCCTTCACTCCATAAATACGCCTTAAACCATTTTGTAAACAAAGTAGACCTAGATCAGACGGATTCTGTAGATTTCATCTGATCAGGGTCGGATCTGATGGCATATGATATAATAAAGATTTCATTCTATTGTTAAACCGCAGTTTTCGAAAATTCTGTGGCGTTGGTCAATCAGAGTTATTCAGTTTTCCTTATTCGAGAAGACTGGATCATTGCCGTAAAATGAAACTGCGGTTTAAATCAGAGTACAAATGACAAGTCTTCATGAAATAGGTTGGCTTCGCTGACGTTCCGCGCAGTCTACTGATGAAGACTGATCATAATGCAGTCTAACCCATGTTTTCCGCCATAGACGACAGAATAGTTTTCATATCGAGGGCTTGGTGCAAAACTATTGTAACTCCTTCACAAAGTGAAGGAGTTACAATAGTTTTGCACCAAGCCCTCGATATGAAATGAACATTTATATTTTACATGATTATTCATGCAGTAAAGGGTCAATATCTCAGTATTCCTGGTCTGTAATCAAAGTCCACCCACACTGGCCCATGTTGAAGTTGTTTTAAATATAAAAGTACAAATATGAGTCATGCGGGAAACACCACATACATAACAAACAGCCGCCCGAACAGCAACACAAGAATACACAGCAAATGTACATAACTACCAGAAGTATAAAGATACGCCCAAGACAAAACAACCAAGCACTATGGAGAAGATGAACAAGTTTCTACAAAAACTAAAGAAAGTACACCATCAGTGTAAGACTGTTTCAACATTAGCCCAATTGCGCCCAGTGGATTCTTCCATGTTTATATATTGGATAAGTCCATGTTTAATCTAAGGGATGCCTGGCCTAAATTTTCAATTTCTTTTCGGTTTTGCGGAGTCTGATCAGAGTCCACACTGTTTGCCTATGTCCCATATATGGGATCGTGTGCATAAATGGGTTAATGGCTTGATTTAGATCACAAAACATATTGTTTACGAATTGTATCATATAGTCACAAAATGACGTGCTTGATGTTAAACGAAGGCGTAAATGTTATTTGAAATCTAAAAATTAAGACATCAGTACTTAGTAATCCACATGCACAATATTTCAAGCTGTTCAACATGGCATCACGGTTGGTGTATATAAATATATCCTCTATCTTTAAAACAAACTTCTGTAAAAAAAAAGGATAACAATCAAATTTAGAATCGATATTCAATCCGTGGACATTTAAAGAGTTTCCTATATATTAGTTTCAAAGAGTCATGGCAAGAAGATTACACGTACACTGGCAGCCCTTAAACACTAATTGCAGGCATCAGACAAGAGCTTGGCATCTGATCAGGTTGTGAGGAATCAGACAAGGACTCTCTATCAGACCATGTTATGAGACAGCAACAGACTCGGTACATGATCAGCTTATGCGGATGCAAAAGGGCATATCATCTAATCAGGTTGTAGTATATCAGACAAGGAGTCTGAATATGATCAGGTTATATACGACGTCATGTAAAGGTCAGCCATTTCACCCTTTACTCCATGAATGTTCACACAAGAAAACAAACATGACATGGTGAATAATAATTAACTGAATTTTAATAATGGCACTATGATACAAAGAAATTTGTTATGGAATATAGTGTAATCAGATCGATGCTGTGTCATAAACAAACAGGGATCGCATGATCTGGATTTCCTCTGTTTGCAAAGGTGTAAAATGCGTGTCTTTAGAGTAAAGGGAATAAAGTTATTCGACATCAGACGATGACTCGTCATCAGATAAGGTTATACAGTAAAACCTCTATATAACGGCCACTAAATTACATCAAGTATTTTGTGTTATAGGCAGGGGATGCTTAAAGCAAGGTGAAAGTAAAACAGAACGCTCCTATAGGAGCGTTCTGTTTTACTTTCACATTGCTTTAAGCAGCCACCTGCCCTAAATACCAACTAATTAACACAATATAGTGGCCGTTATAGAGAGGGTTTACTGTACGCAGCAAATCTCCCGATTCAATAAGGTTAATTCGATTATGTTATGATGCAGCAGACAAGTGACTGACATATTAAAAGGAGCTTTCTGCATAACATGTGTCCTTCATTAAGCTACCACTTTTAAAAATACAGAATTATACTTGTTTTGAGTTGTCATGTTTGAGAGACCTGATTGTACATGTATACTGAATATTGTACCTCAATAAACTGGTTTGCGTCAATTATCAGTGGAGCCCAGCTTGTTACTATATCCCCGTAGGAAGGGTAGGTATCGTAAACACCGATTATTTGTGCGGCACAAAATCTGCAAATGTAAAGAATGAAATCGGATACATGTCATGCTGAGTAAACAAATCATTACAGCCACTTCAATGTGTGATTGTGCTGCATTTCTATATGATTATTCGCTAATGTAGTGAAATTTAAAGAAGTTAAAGTAACCGTTAAAATCTTCAGGCATGAGCTGATGACATCAATGAAATGGTATGAAAAAAAACTACTGAAAAATGATCTTGAAAATTAAGAATAGTTTAATGTTTTCGCAGCAAATTAAATATCGCATCTGTTGTTTTATATGCAAACAGTTTGGACCCGGTTAAGACGCCGAGTTAAATGCATCTTTTCAGGATCCAAACTGTCTGTAACTGTTACAGTGAAACAAAATTAAAAAACAAAGAAAATTAAAGCAGACGACAGAGTTTGCTGACGGCAATATTTGGCAGCGGAAACTTTCAAAAGGTAAAAAAGAATAACTTGCTGATATAGGTCAACACTGTTGGCTAATTACTAACTTAGAGCAAACAAGTCTGCATGAGAGCAAAGCATGCAATTCAGAGCTACAGATAAGGGTGCGTACTAAAATATCGTCATTTCTCTACCAAACCCTATACTGTGACCACTCTTTAGAATCGTCTCAAAGAGACGATTCTAAAGAGTGGTCACAGTATAGGGTTTGGTGGAGAAATGAAAGAGTTACTATTGAAAACATGTCTATTTACGCATCTTATCTGGAGCTCTGGTGCTTAATACCGATTGGGTACAAAGAAAAGTACACACTGACTGAGCGCAATCGCTTGTACACAATGACTGTGAGCAAACCTGCTACAATACTGACACAGAAAAAATGATACAATACTGAATGAGAGCAAATACAAATACTGAATCTGGGCAAGGTATGCTAAATTCTGACTAAGAGCCAAGAATGTTAAACATCGACGGAGAACTAAGAATATTAAATACTGGCTCAGAGAAATGAACGCTAAATACTGCTAGGGTGCAAAGGATGCTAAATAGTGAACTATGGAAAATAATGATAAAATATTGATTGGGAGCAAGGAACGTTAATTTTGACTTAGAGCTGACAGTGCTAAATACTGCTTAGGAGGAGCAAACATGCTACAATACTGAACCATGGCAAATCATAATAAAATACTGATTGGGAGCAATGGACGTAAATACTGACTTAGAGCTGAGAATGTTAAATACTGCTCAGGAGCAAGGAATGTTAAATACGGATCAATGGTTAATAAGAGCTGAGGTTCACTGAGTTCTGTCAATCTGTTACAGAATTATGGCATCGGACAGAAAAAAGATGTGATTTTTGCATATCAAAGGGAAATAAATCCTAAATGCCACAAGCTATCTGGAAAAGTAATACATGGGAATGGTGCACCAGTTATAACTAATATTCATGTTGAGTTTCGTTGAATTCTGTCAATCCATTACAGAGATATATAGCATTGGACAGGAAAAATGTCATGTTTGCGTATAAAAGAGCAGAGCAATAACTGAAGAGCATTTCACTGAATTCTGTCAATACGTTACAGAGATATGGCATCAGATGGAAACATGTGTTATTTGCATATCAAAGGGCAATAACTCCTAAATGCTACAAACGATCTGGAAAATTAATAAATGGGAGCGATTCCCCAGTGGTAACAAATATTCATGTCTAGTATCGTTGAATTCTGTCAGTCCGTTACAGAGATATGGCATCGGACGGAAAAATATGTCATTTATGCGTATAAAAGGCAATAACTCCTAAATGCCGCAAGCGATATGGAAACATAATTCATGGGAAGGATGTCCCAGTAATAATGTCCCAGTAATAACAAATATTCAGAAGAAGAAGATGCATGTCTAGTTACATTGAATTCTGTCAATCCGTTATGTACAGAGATATGACATCGGACGGAAACCGGACGGACGGAAGGACGGACGGACGTTCTAACGGACTGAGTGTATGTCGCTATTCTTTTGTTTAAATTAGCCACACAAACTGAAAATAAGCCACATAAAACCGACGAGAACAAAATATATTTTGTTCTCATGTAATTATTAAGTTACATAAACAGGAATTGTTAGCGCGGAAGGACGGTCGGACGGACAAGCCCAAAACAATATCCCTCTGCCTTTATGATGATATATTGCATGGGAGCCAACAAATGATGATAAAATACTGACTGAGAGTAAATTCTGACTGTGAGCAAAACATGCTAATATACTGACTGAGGCCAAACCTTGCTTATTTACTGAGATCAACGCATTTACAAATTGATTGTGCAACCAGTGCACTCCACAGCAGTGATTGCACAGAGGAATAATTGTACACAGTGAAGATATATGTAATTATACAACAGGGCATGGGTAAAGAAAAAGAAATGTTTTTTTTAATTCAGCAAGAGAAGGGCTAAATAAAAACAAAGCGTGCTAAACTATTGACTGGGAGCAAATAACGCTAATGTACTGACTGAAATCCAAGAATGCAAAACTAATTACTGAACACAAATACGAATATACAGGGTGAAAGTGCAGAATGGTGATGAACTACAAGCAATTAATTTTGATGTAATGGAGTTAGCATGATATACCGACCTTACAGGATCAAACTCTGAAGAAAAATCGGCTACCGAAGACACCCATTGCGATATTGACCAAACTGTAAGGTATATGCAAACTTATATCACCAGTTAAACTTCTAGTATTTGTTTTCAAAACATAAATATTGCAACTATATATAGGCAAATCCGCAGTTATGTGAACAATTAGGTTGAATTCAAATGAGATGCTGAGTAACGAACCTTCTCATCAGGATGCTAACTGTTGGACATTCTAATAAAATCTTCACAAGAGTAAGAAAATATAGACGTCATGAAATGAATTACTGAAATGTTTTATATTTAGCAAGTTCATATGTTCAACAGCACGCTAATTCATATGTTCAAAGAGGATGAAGGATTACACGAAACAAACATGAAAATAAGATAAAGGCAGGTTTTCCGCATTGGAACAGTCAGTGACAGGATTTATTTCTATTTTTATTCTGTTCTGGTTTAGTGTTTTAAGGACATCCTTAGAAATGGTATCTGTTGCAACAACTTTCCTACATCTGATTTTGCAGGTGATAGGGCGTTCGTTATTTTGATTAACTTGAACAGACTCAGTAAAACCGAATCTGCAAATGTCTTTCTATTTGCATTGTGCTGCTCTTGCTTCCGAAAGATCTCATATTTTCAGAATTTTTGGCAATATTAAATTCAGATACATGGTTAAAATTCACATTTTAATGCGAGTGACTGAATAAATCGAATAGTGTGTTAGTGTCATAGATAGGTAACCTTTATTTGACCCAAGAAAGACAGCTGAAACTCGGCAAGTCTCGCCTCATCGTTTTCTCCCCTGACCGGACAGTATATCCTATTTAAGACATTAACAAATTACTCTTTTAAACATCTTTGTTTGTTTACTAAGGGGTCAATGTAATCAGTAATTTACTGTGAATATAAGCATCGCATCCTTAAAGCAAATCTTTTTATGTTCATATCCTGTCTCCAAGATATATTTACATCCCACAATATCATATTTTCTTTTCGGCGTTAGTTTGCAGTGGACGCATGAAAATTATACTCGGAAACATGTTATGTTCTCTGTTCTGTATGACATGCTTGTGAACGCCATTTACTTACATTTGCAATCTGCCACTGAGGTACTACCCTCAAACTGTGTCGTTTGACCAGTGGTATCTTCAAACCTCATAATTAGAATTATTTCAGTGGTCGCGCTAAAGAGTTCATTTTATCACATAATTTTGTTTGTCTCTACGCTAACTCATTTTCTCCTAGCCTTTTTTAGATCCAACTTTTTTGAATTAATCTACCGAAAAGGAACATTAACCAGAGAAAAGGATTTTTTTAGATTTATGTAATTTGAAACCATTTTGATAAATAGTGCTCCTGTAGGAGCAAATGCTCTATTTATCACAATGGTTTCACAATGTGAAATTTACAAAGGCGCAAAAATGCGTCACTGAATGTACAGTAGTAAACTTTTTCATAGAGGCTAATCTTTGTTACTAAATAAAAAATCTAGCCATTATCGCAAGGACGAAACGAATATTCGACTATTTTTCTGTCCCTTCGTTGAGCGAATGCGTTATGTGATAAAACGAATCTTACACCCGTTGTCATTTGAGGTAAACCTTTCTTAAACTCGTCCAGCAAAATAAGCTCGCTTAATAGATATTTCTCTGGAATCGTTTATGAAAAGTTTATCTCAAATGACTACTCATGACAGATCCTATGTATACTATTTTATCATACTGCATTGATTACTCAGAGACGACTTAAACTGTTTACTTATCTCTCTGTACGCTTAGCAACTGTCATTGCAAAATTGTCACCTGGTACAAGTTTCAAAGTTTATTTTCCTTTCATGTTTCGTCGAAAGGCAGAGAATCAAACAGGTTGGACCCAATGAGAATCTGAGTAATCGGCGTCGTCTCATCAGGGTCCACTTGCCAAACATTCTGTTACATAGGTTCGATTCAGCCCAACAGTATCCTATTTTCTTTATTTCAATATACTGGAAACATGTTCTGTTCTTATGCTGTATGACATGTTTGTGAACGCCGGTTACTCACTTTTGCAATCTGACGCTGAGGTACTGCCCTCGAACAGTGTTGATTGACCAGTGTTACATTTGTAACAGACTGTATGACCAATGTATGGCTGGTAGAAGCCGACAGGACAGGGACTGCATGGCTCAACTGCTGTCGGAGAATACGTCCCCCGTGTGCACAAGGCTGAAATATCAAACAGTATTTAAATCTATACCATACTGTAGGATGATAGGCGTTAGGAGACTGATTCAGCTGTAGCCGGACAATAAGTTCCCCATCCACACAATAGTGAATACTGTAACAGTAAATTGTATTAACACATTCCCTCCTAGTGACGCATGTTTGTGCCTCTGTAAAAGTCACAGTTTGAAACAATGTGATAAATAGAGCATTTGCTCCATAGGAGCAAATTCTCTATTTATTACAATGGTCTCAAAATTACACAATTCTAAAAGTTTCCTTTTTTTCTAGTAAATGCTTCTTTTCGGTAGATTTATTCAAAGAACTCAAACTTCAGTCTTATCTTGAGTCATTTGGCAAACAGAAGTGTTCTAGAAGTTTACTTGTGAAGAGTTTGGATACTGATAGAATTACTGGATTGTTAAAAGTGTGGGAAATTTAATTAAAAGTACCAGTGTTTTATAGTTAAAAATGAATTGGAATATTTTAGTCTTTAAACAGCAGGAATTTAAGTGTTTCTTTAACTTGTCATTACAATTTAATAACGTCTGTAAAGTTTGTTGCTGGCTTTGTCTTTTTGTTGCGCCTGGCTCGTAACATATAACATAAATAGAGAATAATAGGTTAGTGCCGTAGATGGGACGCTTTATCCGACGAGGGGAGAAAACGTTGAGGCGAGGCTTGCCGAGCCTCAACTGTTTTCTCTCCGAGTCGGATAAAGGCGTCCCATCTACGACACTAACCTATTATTCGATTTATCCAGTCAATATAGTTAAATGTCTTTTTTATAGACTCATAACACTCTTGAAATAATTTACATTGAAAATGCACATTCGATCAACGATGCACATTTCGATCAACGGATCCCTCCCTTTTCACTTCCATTTAGACGTAAATAGATCTAATGAGCCACCGCAGAGGAATATAGTTTCGATACTTGTATTACTAGAAGGGAAACGTGGTTGAATTTGAAAAATAAGATGATTTGAATCGAGGGTCGATAAGTTATTTAAAACAGACATGATCTATATATTCTTTGGTCAAATTCGAGTTACGTAGTCTCGGTTTCTATTTTTAGATTCTACCTAACGTCACTCAGAAATCGATGGAACTGAACAGGCTATATTTAGGTTTATGACTATCACCGCCCCTGTAAGAGTTTATCAATCAAATAATCATGAGAGTGAAAAGAAAACATTTACTATTTATCTGTCAATCTTTGCTTCCAGGTTTGATTTTATCAAAAACGGATTTTACCAGCGGTGGATTAAATTAATAAAAGTGATAAATCAACGTCGTTTTGTATGTGGCCTCAGTGGCGTAATCGGTAAGGGCGACGTCTCTAGAGAGATTAGAGTTAGTTTTTGTAGGATCAGGCGCGGGTTCGAATCCAGCTGTAGCCAATTATTTTTATTTTTTCTCATTTGAATAATTCTTCTGGTGACCAAATAGATCTGTTAGATCTATTCCATCAACATGTTTATGAATGTTTACAGAAAACTAAAATAGTTCCATGGTTATAGAATCATTACGCTTATCTACTAACCTAATAAACCTTCCACTACCGGAAGTAACCAAATAAACCTAAGTTTATTTGCACCCCCTTTATTATGTCACTAGAGAAGCCTGGTGACTGGATAAAAATCATTTTATATTCAAACTCAAATTTGGAGTATTTGGATATTTTCGAAGGGAAAGACATCAAGTGGCCGAATATGTCTTGAACATATGGTTTGAATTCTAATGAGACATTCGAGTCAATTCGTCGAATGTGTAACCCGCTTTATATATTTAAATACAAGATATTTATTAATCTGTCTATATAAAACACTTTGTTTAAGCCGACCTCTTGGTTAAGTGAAGCGTGAAAATGCAGAACTATAGGAATGCAGATTGGCATCTGAGGTATATCTGCGTTTATTTCCGACCATCATTTAAACCAGAGTAACACCCCAAACATTTTGATCAATCGACTATTTTTCGCAAAAACATTTGGTAAACAGTTATTACAATCTGACTCAATACTGCTGGCTTTCAGTCGATGTTAGTATGCCTGTTCGTCATCTGAATGTTTAAATGGATTTTTAAGTGTCATAAATACTTTAAACGTCATGAATATTCAGATGCACGTTATAAACTTTTCCAGTCTACTCGTAGAATTCACCCCATAAGCTGCCATAAGTTACTGTTAGGAATAAACAGTATGTCTTATTCTGATAATACAATCCTCTTTACCGAGGTATAGAACTATATAAAAGATACCAACGATTTAAACAGTGAGTGACAGTTTAATGATTACTGCTGTCAAGCATCATCATTTGGGTAATGAGAAATTTCAGCTTTTCTTCTTTCTCTTTTTCTTCTTTCTCTTTTTCCTGTTCATTCATCTTGCTGCTTTCCTTTACCTTTCCTCTTTCTGTTATTTCACATAATTTACGTCTTTAGACGTATGTATTACTAATGCACTTAATACATTGAATGTATCAAACCGCTAACATTTACAAACAATTATACTATGGGGAGGACCTTTTCTAATGTTGAAAGAACTTGTGGTCCAACCCATTTACTTGTATATCTAATTGTAGTCATTTGTAAAAGGCATATATGTACAACTGTGAAAATATGAGTAATAGAATATGTTTAAACTAAATTAAACTAATGGATTTCTTTCCGGTTCCTGTATGAATACGTGGTTTGCGTTTTTGATGAGCTATATAATTTGTTCGAGTTCATATAAACAGCATTGACGGTTGTTGCCTTTGTACACAGCCGGGCCGACTTGTGTGATGTTTAGTTACGAAACTAGTATCCCTGTACAATGAAAGATGGTTGAATATAGATCATCTATTGTGTTTACATCTTTAAGTGCGTTGAAAGCAGTATTAAAGTTGTACACATTATAGAATTTCACATACATACGTGAAAAGCAAATGTTCTTGTTTAACCTCTTCATTCCATAAATACACATTTTAACACTGTTGCAAACAGGGTAGACCCAGATCAGACGGATTCTGTATGATATGTTGTGTTTTATTATGGAATAATACAGATATAATTCTACACTGCTTACTGATCAGGGCCAAACTGTTTCTGTGCTATATACCATTAAATATATAAACATAATTAATATTTCTACATAATTTCTTACATCAATTTATGGAGTAAATGATATATAGAGAAGGGTCACAAAGAGTACGTAATACTCTTGTATACAGTAAAAACTCTTTAGTAGAGAAGGCTATATATACCTTTAGACAGGTGGCTGCTTAATGCAGGATTGAATACATACAGAAAACTCATAGAGGACGTATTAACCCTTCGCTCGTCAATCGTCAATATACATACCTGTAAATAGTATAGACCCAGATGAGACAGCTCCTGCAGGAACTGTCTCATCAGGGTCTGCACTATTTACAAATTGATTGAGCAACCAGTGCACTCCGCAGCAGTGATTGCATAGCGAAATGCTTGTACACAGTGAAGATATATGTAATTATACAACAGGGCATGGGTAAAGAAGGAGAAATGTATTTTAAAATTCAGCAAGCGAAGGGTTAATTCTATATGATACAAACTGTGCTAAGTGAATTTTAAAATTGTGAACGACGGAACGTTCAATACTCTGGGGGATTTAGTGAAAACTGCTACACACAGAAGGAAATCAAGTAAAATACCGAGTAAAGCGGTATCTTGCCAGGTCCAATACAAACTGCTTGAAAATAATTGTGTTTTATGAAATAATGGGAACAAAACATATATCGAGACAATTGTAACTCACGATTTTAGCAAACAGGAGCAGTAGAATGACAAAAAAGAAAAGAAAATAAAACAGTCAAAACTAACAATGGCAGAATTCGTCTTCGTTAGTCCAATTTCCGTCATTTTGGCAGACCCTTGCAATGGTAGGGGCGCCACCGATAGCTGCATACCCAGCGTCACACGTGTAAATCCGTGTGGTGTTCACCAGAGTACCACCGGGCTTCAAGGTGGAATGCGCAAATGGTTGAGGAGCAGAACAGCCTGGAAATGACAATGTATAACGGTATTAACACATATAATCAGTCACGACGTGAAACAAACTATCATAACCCTTTGAAAGCTAAATATAATAAAACCTCTGAAAACCGGACGTTAAATTTAGTATAAATATCGGTGTTGGAGACAGGTTGCAGCTTAATGCAGGGTGAAAGTCACGCAGAAAGCTTCTCTAGCAATCTGCCTAGAAGTATTTAAACTATTGTCTACTTGAATATCGGTTAAGAGAGGTTTTACTTTACGCAAAATGATTCGTGGTTCATCATGTTTTATTGTAAATTACCAACACTACACGCACGTACATGAATACAAGATATAAGTAAATAATGTAAACATTACTTCAGATATATAATACAATATGACAATACAGAAAGGTATGGCCATTATTCAACCACTGAAATCACTGAATCCATTCAGCAGGACATAATTGTTTTTTGCTGGAAGATTGCTAATGAAATTTTAGATCCTGACCTGATAACTCCTTTATGAGACCTTGGTCTAGATGTACACTGTTTGAAAAAGCTAGTACACTAGTTTCCCACATTAAGGGTCAACCCATTACCTAAAAAGCTATTTTTAGATTCAACCTCTTTGAATAAATCTACCGAAAAGGAGCATTAACTAGAGAAAAGGATTTTTTTAGAATATTGTAGTTTGAAACCATTGTGATAAATAGAGCATTTGCTCCTATAGGAGAAAATGCTCTATTTATCACAATGGTTTCAACAGGTGACTTTTGCAGAGGCGTCAATATGAGGGAAGGGGTTAACCGTACGTCAATAGTGTATTGCCTTTTAGGACAATTCGGACAAGGAATAACCGAATGACTCGATTGACTTGAAATGGTAAACACACTGAAATAAATTCCAGCTTTGAAACACTGTTACTGATCTTGGAAATCTGATAACTGCACTGGCAAAACAAAACAAAAGGGCTGACTTCACAATCTAACCTGAGAAGTCCCATCACAACCCTGTGACATCCCTACACATATTTGAGAAGTCCATACACATCCCTTCAGGAGTCCAGGTGGCACGTCTCTGCATATCACCTTATGGACTCATCTATTGCCTAGGTCACACGTTCACGGATCACCTCGCCGGCTTGTCCACGGATTAAATGATATCACGGAAGACCCCGGAAATGCCAATTTCCGTAGTCCGATACGGATGCACACAACGTCGTGACTCCGGATTTGACGTACCCATGGTTGGATAATATAGGAAATGGGCCACGAGTGAAACGGATTGTTACGGTACGACACGGCTAATCCTGAGTCTCACATTCACGGATTTGACACCGGATTAGCTACGGATACGATCCGGCATCATTCGTGGCAATCTGTACTGATCCGTAGCTTTCTGTATTTTAACCGTAGCTAATATACTAATACGGTTTTATAACGGACTAAAACGGATCAGTACGTTCTCTTACGGTTTAGTAAAGATGGCACTACGGTTGTTTGATCCGTGGTCACATTTTGAACATGTTAAAAGAAGTCACAGATATACAAGTTCTATTACGTATGACTACGGCTAAAATACAGAAAGCCATGGACCAATACAGATTGTCGCGAACGATGCCGGATCGTATCCGTAGCTTATCCGGCGGCAACTCCGTGAATGTGTGACCTAGGCATAAGAAGTCCCTGCACGTAACTTCACTGGCCCACCCAACAGATTCCTACACATTGATTCATGGATTGACCCTTTCCCTGTTCTATGTTTATTCCAAATTTTAATTCCTACTGAATATTCATAGACAAAATAGTTATAACGAAATATAGAAGGTGGAACCGTGTAGACATTTTAGAAAGCAAAGAAACAGAACTATCAAATTATGTTAGCAAACAGAGCCGACCCTGATCAGACGGCTCCTCTAGGAGCCGTCTAATCTGGGTCTACTGTGTTTGCAAATGCGTTAAAACACGTTTGTATGAGGGAAAGGGTTAACCATGATTTTATGAAATAATCTCTCCCTACACGTAAATTAACGAGCTCATGTGGAAATTCCAAACACATGCTTTCAAGGACTCACATTGCAGGCCCATACAGAGGATTTCATGGTCTCATTTGAGCGAGCCCCGTTTGTATGTGTTCGCAGATTCACCTATCCATACGCATGCATTCATGAGCTCACCCGAGCGAGTCCACTGCATTGGCTTGCGGATTCACCTCTCCACGCAATCATGCAAGTAAGTCCCACTGCACGGGCTTGCGGAATCCCCTCTACCTACACCTGCCTTTACGGACTCAAATAGGAATTTAATTCTGAAACTCATTCTGATGCCTATACGGACTCACCTGGGAGGTTTCTACACACGGCTTCGGGCAAAAGGGGCATACATTCCTGATTTTGCTCGCATGCTTTATTTTCACACGTCCAGACCATCTTCTGAAATATGCAAACAAATAGAGGAATAAATGTAAATACTCTATCTTGAATCCTCTGATGATCTGATCCAACAAGTTGTAGAGTTTTATAATTCTTATAGGAGCCAGCAATACGTTCTTACGAACGTGGGTAACATCAATCTGAAAAGTGAAAACATTACATGTATTATGGCCAAAATGGAACAAAACATAAAGGCTCAGGGATATTGATAAACGCTCAGTCTTGTCATGTTAGCTTTGACCCATTCCTTCATATTAACGCATTTTGACGCCTCTTTAAAAGTCATATTTTGAAACCATATTGATTAATAGAGCATTTGATCCTATATGAGCAATTGCGCTATTTAGCACAATAGTTTTAAAAACAACACAATTCTAAATATTCCTTTGGGAGCACGCCCACTGACCCATATAGCCATGGTGCGTATACAGTAAAACCTCTCTATAATGGCCACTAAATAACATCAGGCATACCGTGTTAAAGGCAGGTGGCTGCTTAAAGCAAAGCGAAAGTAAAACAGAACGCTCCTATAGGAGCGTTCTGTTTTACTTTCGCCTTGCTTTAAGCAGCCACCTGCCCTAAATACCAACTAATTAACACAATTTAGTGGCCGTTATAGAGAGGTTTTACTGTACTACAATTGGATTCAGCTACGTTTCAGGGTAGGTTAGTGATTCTAATAGTTGGTTGTATCTCATAGGTATTTCTCTGTGTCAGAAAGAGAATGCTATTATCGTTTCATCCTAGTCCCTAAAGAGATAATCCAATGTTTTGTTTCTCTATATCTATGTCTCAGACTGTGATTAAAATATATAATTCATAAAGACACTCACTTCAATAACAATTGACTTCACCCACGTCCTTCTCGCCCGAACAACCACACTCTCCTCTCTATTACCAAGGATTCAACCGTGTTTAAAATTCCAATTTTTTATATATGCAGAATTACTCATAAAAATAAACAGTTCTGATTTAGGATCTGGATCAAGGATCTTTACAAAACCGCAAAGTCACTACCCTTTGAACTAAACCATACATATAGACACACAGAGTCTTGACCTAAGCTGAGAATACGTTCTGGTTTTACTCGTCTTCCAAACCTCTGTTAGGTAAACGGTAAAAACAGACATTCCAAACAAGTTTGGCTTGAACTTGATGTAGGATGGATGTCATTTATGAAGGAGCTTTAACTTCTGTATCACTTTTGTTCTGCATTTATCCTTTTATCCTAATGAATATTCATTTAAACAAAGAATGGTTGTATGAATATCAAATATCCGGATTGTTTTCAGTAATGGCAATGAGAACAAAGGGCAGGTTTTGATCATTGCAGAAACTGATCAGTCAGATATATACCATTTCAAAAAGCAAGTAAAACAGGAGTTGTCTTATCTTGAGCTTCTTTAATTGTAAACGCGTAATGGACATTCATGATGCCATTAATTCCACATGAGTATTCATCAGACAAACGGTTAAAATTTCTAGGGTTTGCACATTTAAATCTTTACTCGGTCCATGCTTATAAAAGTTTTAGTTGAGTCTGACGTCGTTCTCAAGTTTTTGATTGGTCAGATTTGAGCCTTGGGCTTTGGCTCAAATCTGACCAATCAAAAGCTTGCGAACTCAAATCTGACCAATCAAAAGATTGAGAACGATCTCAAACTCAACTAGAAAGCTTTATAAGCACATACCCTGATGTGAGTCTATGTATCGCTTAGACAGGTGCTATTGTTTACAAGTACATATATTGACCTGAATTCCTCCACTTTTTTTTCCTCAAACTCTATTTCTATGTCTGTGCTTTATTCCTTTGAAATTTGCATTTGTTTATCTCATTTCCTAATTTTGCCGAATGGTTTAACAATTTTTTTTGAAGACGACAATTAGAAATGTGGCACCGAAAAGGTTAACGAATGGCAAGTAAGTCAAACAAACTACACATCACTTTAGGAGTCCAGGTCCAATTCAGAGTCCAACTGCATCTTTTCTGAATTCGAGCGGACATTATTCTTACTACAAGGATAAGGGTTAAAACATGTCATAGTTTAACACATTGCCCAATAATGACACATTTTTGCGCCTCTATAAAATTCACATTGTGAAACCATTTTGATAAATACAGCATTTGCTCCTATAGGAGCAAATGCTCTATTTATCACAATGGTTTCAAATTACAAAATTCTAAAAAATCCTTTTCTCTAGTTAATGCTCCTTTTCGGTACATTAATTCAAAAAGGTTGGATCTAAAATTAGCCTAGGAGAAAATGAGTTAATAGATTTAAATCCAGAATAAATAATGAGCTTCATTTTCTGTTTCTTGTCTCTAAATGGCGAACAATGCTTAGAGAAAGGTTCATCAATATTATGTTTGGAATTTATACTCCTATAATATGAGAGCGGTAACATTTTATTTTGTAAACATAACAGGGTCTGCAAGGATGATGGTGCACGATTATTTAGAGGAGTTCAGACCAAAATGTGTACTTGTATACAGTAGAACCGATCGTATCCAGTCATTCATTTATGGAACACATGAGTCTTAAAAACAGGTGGTTGCATAATGCAGGGCAAAATAATTCAGAGAGCTAATATAGGAGCTTTCTGCATTTCTTTTGACCTGCATTAAGCTACCACCTACATTGCTACCTGTTTCCTGAATATTCAATTTTTGAAAAGGTGAATGAACAAAGGAACTTTCGGCCATGTCAGAAATTATAGATCAAATCTGTATTACTTCATAAGGAAACGGAGCAGACCTTGATCAGACACTTCCAAATGACCTGTCTGATCTGGATCTAATGTATCTACAAAGATTGGAAAAGGCGTTTATACGAGGTAAAGGGTTCGTTGATATGTAAAGATGTGTTCTAAAGATTTCAATTGTGTAACATACTGCAGTCGGAAACACTTATCCCGTACTTCCACAATCAGTACTACAAAGTTTTAACCCTTTCCCTGATGAATATTCATGTAGGAAATAATAACGTCATGAATATTAATAATATTATTTTTTATAATGGCAAATGAACACAGAACATTTCGACTCAAGCAGAAGCTGTAGAATCCGATCTATATTACACCATAAGCAAAAAGAGCAGACCCTGATCAGACGGCTTCTATAGGAGTCGTCTGATCTGGGTCTACTCTGTTTGAAGATGCGTCAAAATGCGCTTACATAAGGGAAAGGATTAATATACAGTAGATAATTCAATATTTAACGCTTTACTCCATAAATATCCAGGTAAGAAATAAAGACATCATGATTAATATTAATTAGATTAATTGTTTAATGGCACATGAACTCAGGTTCTTTTGTCCATGGCAGACACTGTATAATCAGATTTATAGTATGTTATAAGAAAAAAGAGCAAACCCTGATGAAACAGCTCCTATAAAAGCTGTCTGGTCTGGGTCTGCTCTGTTTGCAAAGACGTAGAAAGGTGTATTTATGGAGTAAAGGGTTAAAATGATGTGCACCAGCTGGCTGCGGAATATTTTAAAATTAACCATTTGCCTGATGAATATACAGTTGAACTTCGATATCTCGAACTCGGATAACTCGAGCCTCGGGATAACTCGAACTAAAAGTTCGGTTCTTCCAAAATCTGACAATAAATGATTGTTCTAAAATGTATCACTACGCATATCTAGAAACACATTTCACAGCTTAATGCAGGTCTATAGTAATGCTGAAAGCTCCTGTAGGAGCTTTCAGCATTACTGTAGACCTGCATTAAGCTGTGAACTTTAGAAATTGTCCAGATTACAAAAATCGGATAACTCGAACTGCTGTTATCTCGAACTTATTTATATAGTCCCTTGAAGTTCGAGATATATAAGTTCAACTGTATATGTAAGAAATAATGACATCATCAACAGTGATTAACTGAAATATATGATGGTATGTGGACAAAAGAGGGTTTGGCCATGTATATGTCACAGTAGAAATTGCAATTCAGGACAATCGTCGATTCACCTAGGACAAATTGCGATCGCAATCACCTCTAGGACAGACTCCGATCCGATTAAGCAATTTGGAACCAGATTAGGCTCATTTGCTTCAATGTTTTCTATGTATCCCATATCTTGCTGCCTTTGTCTTCCGTTAGGGAGTATTCACAATGTTATAAATTCGTTCATTATTGTCTATCATGGAATGAGTGAATATGTGATTATGCATAATGAACTAATTAAACTAATTTGGATCCCTGATCATTTGTATTTGTAAAATTCTGAGTAAAAAGGTGGTTTGTAAGAATATTGATCTTGATCTCTTAATCTTAAAGCTAATTAGTCTGAACTAGTAGAATTGCCAATTATCCTAGGATAGATTAGGATCGCAGTCTGTCCTAGGAGAGATTGCGATCGCAATCTGTCCTAGGAGAATCGGCGATTGTCCTGAATCGCAATTTCTACTGTAACATATACTATAGATCCATATCTATATAATGACAAAACCAAACAGAACGGACCTTTATGACGTGGCTCCTACATAAGCCGGCAGATTCTTGGTCAGATCTGTTTGCAAAGGCGTCAAAAGGATCTTATGTTAGATAAATACCTACACAGGTTCTGAAGCAAGTGATTAGTTGCACTTTAACCGAAAAAAAAAATCAGACAACACGTTAGCTGTATACAGTAGAACCTCTCTTAAATTGTCATAAAATATGTCCAATTATTGAAGCTTTCTGTATTAAACTACATTGTACCGTCTGTCCTACAGACTCACTATTAGACATTGTTGTGATGGCGGCTTAACCATTTCCTCCATGAATATTCATGCCAGAATTATGACGTCACGAATATCAATTAGATTATTATATCGTAATAACACGATGACAGAGGGATGTTTGGCCATGGCAGGAACTGTAGAATCATATCTATATTATACAATAAGCAAACAGAGCACACCCTGATCAGACGACTCCTACAGGAGCCGTCTGATCTGGGTCTACTCTGTTTGCCAAGGCATAGAAAGGCGTATTTATGTAGTACAGGGTTAAGACAGATTGTACTGTACATCTCAAAGAGTTCAGCTATACAGTAAAACCTCTCTATAACGGCAACTAAAGTATGTTAATTAGTTTATATTTAGGACAGGTGGCTGCTTAAAAGCAAGGTGAAAGTAAAACAGAACGCTCCTATAGGAGCGTTTTGGTTTACTTTCACCTTGCTTTAAGCAACCACCTGCCTTTAACACAAAATACTTGATATAATTTAGTGGCCGTTATAGAGAGGTTTTACTGTAGTTTGACTATAAACTCATTACTGATACTTTAATATTGATAGAAATATTTTAAATTAACCAGTGGATTTACTTCAAACATATTACAGTTCCCTGTGGTGTTAAAACGAGATATAATCAGAAATAGGAAACTGGACGCTTGAATTGGTTGGTTAATGAATTTCAAATTATCAAAACAAAAACAACAACAGTTGGACAAAAACTGAAGTATAGATTCCATACGAAAATAGAACAGATCCTTATCCAGAGCTACAGATAAACGTGCGGTCTCAGACACTAAACTCATCATTTCTCTACCAAACCCTATGTTGTGATTACTCGTTCGAGTCATCTCAAAAATGGTCACAAGCAATGGGTTTGGTGGAGAAATATAGCAGCTGGTCTTGAAAATATTTTAATTTACACTTTTTATCTGGAGATTTGCTCTCATCACGCAGCTCTGTTTCCAAATGCGTTAACATGTGTTTATTCAAGGTAAAGGGTTAACACTCAGAATACCTTTTTTTCTAAAAAGGTAGAACAGTCCAAACAAATTAACGGGATATGGTCTGTCGCCTAAAGTAAGTAGCAAGCTGAAGAATAAGGATTACTTATTGATCTGTTCTGTTTGGTTTAATTTCAATTTTACCCGTATTTCTTGGACATTATTTTAGACTTTCCTTCGTAGTTTTGGATGGGAAACTGATGTGTAATCAGGGGTGTGTCCATGCTGATGCTAATTCACTTTTTACACGCCCACCTAATAAAGATGGTCGTATATTGGCGTAGCCCTGTCCGACCTCCGGTCATTCGTTTGTTCGTCCGTCCATCAATATTTAGTTCGTCCGCTGTTTTCTAGGAAACTATTTGACAAAACATGAAGCTGACTTGATTTTGAGGTTAACTCAATTTGTCATTTAAGAGTTAAAGCCCATGCACTTTACAAACATCGTAATTTATTTTTATTTACGAAGATAGTCACTTAAATATGTCCAATTATTGAAGCTTTCTGTATTAAACTACATTGCACCATCTGTCCTACAGACCCACAATTAGACATTGTTGTGATGGCGGCTTAACCATTTCCTCCATGAATATTCATGCAAGAATTATGACGTCATGAATATCAATTAGGTTATTACAATGTATATCATAACACAATGGCAGAGGGATGTTTGGCCGTGGCAGGAGCTGTAGAATCATATCTTTATTATACAATAAGCAAACAGAGCATACCCTTATCAGACGGCTCCTACAGGAGCCGTCTGATCTGGGTCTGCTCTGTCTGCAAAGGCATAGAAAGGCGTATTTATGGAGTAAAGGGTTAAAACAGATTCTACTGTACCTCTCAAAGAGTTCAGCTATACATGTAGTTTGACTATAAACTCATTGCTGATACTTTAAATATTGATAGAAATGTTTGAAGTTAACCACTGGATTTACAGTTCCCTGTCGTATTAAAACGAGATATAATCAGAAATAGGAAACTGGACGCTTGAATTGGTTGGTTAATGCATTTCAAATTATCAAAACAAAAAACAACAATTGTTTGAGACAAAAACTAGTATCGATTCCATACGAAAATAGAACAGACCCTTATCCAGAGCTACAGATAAACGTGCGGTCTCAGACACTAAACTCATCATTTCTCTACCAAACCCTATGTTGTGATTACTCGTTCGAGTCATCTCTTCGAGACGAATCGAAAAAATGGTCACAAGCAATGGGTTTGGTGGAGAAATATAGCAGCTAGTCTTGAACATATTTTAATTTACACTTTTTATCTGGAGATTTGCTCTCATCACGCAGCTCTGTTTCCAAATGCGTTAACATGTGTTTATTCAAGGTAAAGGGTTAACACTCAGAATACCTTTTTTTCTAAAAAGGTAGAAGAGTCCAAACAAATTAACGGGATATGGTCTGTCGCCTAAAGTAAGTAGCAAGCTGAAGAATAAGGATTACTTATTGATCTGTTCTGTTTGGTTTAATTTCAATTTTACCCGTATTTCTTGGACATTATTTTAGACTTTCCTTCGTAGTTTTGGATGGGAAACTGATGTGTAATCAGGGGTGTGTCCATGCTGATGCTAATTCACTTTTTATACGCCCACCTAATAAAGATGGTCGTATATTGGCGTAGCCCTGTCCGACCTCCGTTCGTTCGTTTGTTCGTCCGTCCATCAATATTTAGTTCGTCCGCTGTTTTCTCGGAAACTATTTGACAAAACCTGAAGCTGACTTGATTTTGAGGTTAACTCAATTTGTCATTTAAGAGTTAAGGCCCATGCACTTTACAAAGCTCGTAATTTGTTTTTATTTACGAAGATAGTCACTTTATTTTTTGTGTAATATTACCTTGATATAGAGATAAAGATCTGAAAGTAGAAACTGTCAACACTTATAAGGCATATTGAATCAGAGAAAGTCTGCAAGTGGGCGTATCATGTACCGTACGCGGTACTCTTGTTTGCAAATATTTTTGTAAGATGACATTTGATATGTTTGACACATTGTTTTCTTGATCTATTTGACAAACACTGGATTTAATCCTTTGAATGCGGGGACATTTGCAAACAGTGTAGACTCGATTAGTGGGTCGTTTGAAATGTAACGGTTTTCTTTAAAACAAATCCTTAAATGTTCAAAGATAAGCTTGGCCTGGTTTAGAGTTTTGGAATAGTTCATTTGAACATTCATTATTGAAAGGATTAAAGTCAAATTATATTTGTCAGATAGCTACACAGTGTACTTTTGATTGCTCAAATTGACACAATATAGAATATCGAGGAACAAGCAGTCCATGGTCACGTGATTCACTGACAACAGATACGCATATCTGATGTCAGTGAATCACGTGACCATGGACTGTAATCTATATAAAAATTCTGTTTTAGTTTTGGATATATCGATTCCTGCGACAAAACAGCAAAACAGAGACCAGACTTAAAACGTGCAATCGACTGCTAGTGTTTTAACCCTTCTCTTGCTGAATTTTAAAATACATTTCTCCTTCTTTGCCCATGCCCATATATCTTCACTGTGCACAAGCATTTCGCTGCGCAGTCATTGCTGTGGAGTGCACTGGTTGCACAGTCAATTTGTAAATAGTGCAGACCCTTATGAGACAGCTCCTGCAGGAGCTGTCTCATCTGGGTCTTCACTATTTACAGGTAGGTATATTGACGCGATTAGCAAACGAAGGGTTAAAATCGTCGTTTTACAAGGAACACTGATGCTAAAATATAATTGGACTAAGTCATTGTCTACCATTATATATTTTCTATGTAGAGTTGTTGGGCTTCAATCCAACTATTTTGCACGTATGATGATATACTTCATTATAACATTTCATAAAATAGATATGTCCGAATTAAACCACTCATAAATGTTTCGGGAAGACAGACTCAAAGTTAACATAATCTGGACCCTTGCTTATAAAACTTTTAGTTGAGTCTGAGTTCGTTCTCAAGTTTTTGATTGGTCAGATTTGAGCCTTTGAACTCAAATCTGACCAATCAGCATGGACCCAGTATTAAACATTAAACCAATTACAGTGTAGACGTTTACAAAACGAAAATAAATTAACTGGTTGCTGACCCCAGTTGAACTTGTTTTAGATTGAAAAATGTTTTCTTTATTGGCGGAGATTATATTAATTGCTTAAAGACAAAGTAATTCTGGTACAATCATTTGTGATTCGTTAAAATATTTCAAACAATTGTGTATATTTTCAACGTTGGTTCTCAAATTAGATCTACTCAAAATACCTAAAACTGGTCAATGAAAGCAGATTGTTTTGGAAGCATTTAACATATACAACAAAACCCCTCTAAACCGCAATTTTCAAAAAGAAAAGAAGAAGAATCAAGGACCTGGTAAGCAGGTGGTGGCTTAAAGTGGCAGTCCCTACAATGAACGCATTTTTTTCAATAATATCATAAATTTAGTATCTAGCTATTTGTTATGTTCAATCATTATTATGAAGATTGTCAATTTGAAAATGCCCCTATGATACAAAATATACCAAGTCCTTCGGACAAGACTGTAAACCGAGGTCCGATGTATGACGTATCAGTGCTTTACACTGGGCATCTAAAAAACCCAGAGAAACTCCGTTGATAATAAGAGTAGGACATCGTGCCGGGGGTTCTCTGTAACCTCTCCCCTGTCTCCTGGGCGTCCTATTAGCCTATAGTGAGCGAAAACGGACGTTAATCAGCACAAACAAACAAACAAACAAGCAAACAAACAAACAACATAAACAGTTTCCATCGACACTTGTATATTTTGTTCTAAAACAAAATAACACCGGCCTTTGTCGATGAGTTAAAGAAATTAAATCCTAACATATTGCCGATTAACATTTCAAATACATGAAATTTGTGTCTTCTGTGTTTATTCGACTGTTTTTCTTGCGATATACTTTTATTCAGGATATACACAATGATTTATGTAATTATTTGGCACTTTTAACCCTTTCACCGCCACAGTCGTGTAAATCCACCACGACAAATAGTGCAGTCCCAGATCAGACGCCGCCTTTTCAAGGCGGCATCTGATCAGGGACTTCACTATTTGTCTCAATCTCTAGTTCTATATATGTGCTTTATTCCTTTGAAATTTGCATTTATTTATCTCATTTCCTTATTTTACTGTATGATTTAACAAAGTTAGATTGCAGACGACAATTAGAAATTTGGCGCCGAAACGGTTAAAACACGTCGCAAGTAGAGACTACCACTTTATTGTAAGGTGAAAGTCAAACAGAAAACTCATTTTTATTTTCACCCTGCTTTAATCCTTCACTTCATAAAAACGCCTTTCTACGCGTCTGTTAAAGTCACGTTTTGAAACCATTGTGATAAATAGAGCGTTTGCTCCTGAGGAGCAAATGCTCTATTTATCACAATGGTTTCAGAACTACACAATTCTAAAATTTACCTATTCTCTAGTTAATGCTCCTTTTCGGTAGATTTATTCAAAGGTGTTGGATTTAAAAATAGCCGATGAGGGAATGAGTTAAGCTGCCATCTGTCTTAAAGACCGGTATTGATACTTACCTGGATGTTCGGTTAAGAAATGTTATACTGTACTAACAACTATCTTCATATTTTGATTTCGGTAGATATAGATCTATAAAAAACCTCATCAGTGAATCTGTGTTATTCTCTTTGTGCAATACGAGTATAACAAAAATTATGTGTACAAATACTTCCTCTTCTTCCTATCAAACACCACTGGAACTTTATTTTAGTAACTTTATTGGCTGTTCGTGAATAATCTGGCCATGTTTCTGTATTAAGCATTACTGCAATATTTCGATTCCGACATGTTTGGTAACTCAGTGTCTTATTAGGAACCAAATTATTTGAACTAGTCTCGATCGGACAGTTACATATATATGTGTCAGTCCGAAGGACCGCTCCGCCGATTGTATATTTACTCCATTGGTCATTGAGTCATTCGCCTACACTATTGAGTACTGCTAACATAATGCAGCAACGGTACCGGCTAGTGACCTGCTTAGGTACCCATTTTAAGCCTTGGGTTGAAAGGAGGTGCGGGTGGGAGACACTTAAAATTATCTCTGAAATTTCCGGGAGGGACCGGGGTTTGAAATCCGGACCTCCGGATTTGTAGTCAAGCGCTTTACCACTAGACCACCGCACACCGCAATTGTATGTAAGTTAAAATGTTTTAGATCAAAGTTTATTTCTTATCCATTTAACCCTTACAAATCTGACTATTCAAATGAACAACTCTAAAATTTAAAAACAAAACAAAACAAGCTTATGGTATACATTAATGGACTCTTCTAAAGAAAAATGTAACAAGACAAACAGTACAGACCCTGATGAGAAGGCTCCTCTAGGAGCCCTTTCATCTGGGTCAAGACTGTTTGCAAAGAACATAGGTGACTCTTGTCCCGAACCGTAAATGGTTAAATAATAGATACAATAACGTTTGCTCAAAGTTGACTCTGAAGTGATTTCGACTACATCCGATTTCCGACCAAAGACCGAGAGCCAACAAATTGGATCCCGGTGAAATCCCGCACTATTCGACATCTAATCTGGATCCAATCTGTTTATGAAGGCGATTCAGGTTTCTAATAGCGGAATAAGGGCTGATAAAACAACGTATGCAGTAAAAATAGACTTGACAGAGCTACAGATAAAGGTGCATACCAAAATAATAAATTCCTAAGAGTTATTTCTCGACCAAACCCTATACTGTGACCATTCTTTGGAATCGTCTCTTCGAGACGATTCTAAAGAGTGGTCACAGTATAGGATTTGGTAGAAAAAAATCAGGAGCTACATATTTTCTTGAAAATGTTTAACATTACGTAACTTATCTGGACCTTTGCCTGAGTATGTTAACAACGTTTAAGGAAACAAACTACCTGTGGCCATATTGTGTTTTCAGCGTAATTCCAGTCGTTGTCTGTCAAAAAATCGGCAGGATCTGCTTCAGCACTGGTGAGTGCGTTCAGTTCGCATGTTTTAGTAGACATGCAGTAATTCAGTGAATGACATTGCTGTATAAGCATGCAAGTTCTTGCACACAATCCCATTGCTAAGCCTGTTTGGTTAGCTATCGTATAACTGACCAAACGTTTATTCAAATGTTCGTCTTTGAACTTGAAGGCTGTTACACACTGAACAACTAAAGTTGCTATAAACGCAAGAAACAAATGTTCACGACACATATTTAAGCTTCACGACGTCTTACTAAGCTTTACGAAACATGATTAAGCTTCATTGGCTATCTGCTACATCCGCCTTGTTAGCACGTTCGACTGTACAATGTTCTAACGCTACTGAGATTCCAATACAATAGTAGGCATCACTGAGCACAGAATCATTAAAGGCAGTGAACTGCAACTGCAGGCCCCGATTTCAATTAAACGTTTTGCTTGAGTCTGAGATCATTCTCAAGCATCTGATTGGTCAGATTCTGAGCTTGCTCAGAATCTGACCAATCAGATACTTGATAATGGTCTCAGACTCAGAAGTTTTATAACCTTGGGACAATGTCTTGTGATTTGAATTGCTCCTTACCTCAACTATTATAATGTAGAGTAAAGTACCATTATGTACATTAAAGTATTGCTAATACGACCACTCAAATGCATTATAAATCAGAATTTTTTAATTTTTAATATAGTTCAAAAGTTATGCAGAAAGATTCTATAGGAACTTTCTGCAGAAATGATCAAACAATCGCCTGCTTTTACAGAGTCCTTTATCATGTATTCGAGTAGATAATGTTTTTTCTTCTTGAACAGAGTTTACATGTTTACTTCTTTGTAGGATTGAATATTTACTTTTAATGAAATACCTTTCCATGGAATGTGGTAATATTCACGACATTTATTTATTGGTAACTAAACAAATCAAACCGTTCGTGTTCCGGAATGTGTTTCCGAGCTTTCCGGAAAAATACGAGTCTGAATTACGGTTGACAGACGACACTTGACTAATTTCATTCGTTTAGGAGCCGTCGGATCGGAGTCTGTTCTGTTTTCAAAGACGTGAAAAGTCGTATATGTCAGGTAAAAAAGTAACTGTGATGGTTAAATACAGAATAGAGGTTTCCAGTTCAACGTATTTCAAGAAATAGAATTATGATCACGGGACAAATTGTTTATAGCCGAATATATCAGAAATAATTCCAGTATGTATTAACCCTTACAACGCTAAATTTTCAAATGAACTATTGGTGTGCGGTGGTCTAGTGGTACTAGTGGTACAGCGCTTGACTACCAATCCGGAGGTCCGAGGTCCGGTGTTCAAATCCCGGTCCCTCCCGGAAATTTCAGAGACGCTTCTCAGTGTCTCCCATCCGCACCTCCTCTCCTGCCAGGGGGTTAAAATGGGTACATGTGATGGTCACTAGCCGGTACTGCGGCTGCATGATTTCGCCATATGTCAGCAGTGCACACTATTGTAGGGGAATGGCTCAATGGCCTGGTGAGTATATGTACAGTCAGTCGAACGCTTCTTCGGACTGAAAGTAAACTATAACTAGGTATTTTTTATTCCAAAATTGAAACAGGTCAAGCTTATATTGAATATTTAGGGTTTGTTTCTAAAGTAAAGTGTAAGACCCTGATGAGGGGGTCCTCTAGGAGCTCATCAGTGTCTACACTGTTTGCAAAGGACATTAGTGACCTGTGCCATACATTGTAAGGGTTAATGAATCTGAATGTGTGAGAGGGAATGGATAAAGAATCCAAGTTTGTGACACAAACCCATGCAATAGGAACAAAACACAAAAATACTCAAAGTTCGAGGGGAAATTATTCTGTAATGCCTGCAATTGAAAATATGAAAATTGCGTCTTGCATATCTGCTATTAGTGGTTATTATGTATGACAAGTATCAAATTAATAACTTTCAAACTGAAGGAGGAGTTTGCGACACTACCTCACCATGTTTCATGCCAAAACGACCAAAATAGTTCAAGGGGAGATAATTCGGCAATGCCCAGTGCTAAACACATGAAAAATGCGTCTTGCGCATGTACTATTCGTGGTTAATATGTATACTACATATACCTTGGGTAATTTTAAAACTGAAGGAGGAGTTTGCGACACCAACTACTCGTGTTTTATGTCAAAATGGCAAACAAATAAGTTCAAGGGGAGATAGTTCTGCAATTCACAGCCCTAAACACATGAAATGTGTGTATAGAACATCTACTATTCATGGTTATTATGTATACTATATATAAACCGAATAACTTATACTGTATATAAACCGAATAACTTCCAACGTGAAGGAGGTGTTCGAGACACAACTTCCAATGCTACATGCAAAAATGACTAAAATACTCAGGGGGAGATAATTCTGCAATTCCCATCGATAAACATAATGAAAACTGCGTCTTGCACATCTACCATTCGTTGTTGTTATGTATACCAAACATAAATTCAATAACTTTAAAACTGAAAGAGTTCGCGACAGCAACTACCCATGTTTTATGTCAAAATGACAAAAAACAAAAACAAAGTTCAATGGGAGATAATTCTGCATTGCGCATCTCTAACCACATGAAAAATGTGTCTTTTTAATAGTCATGGTTATTATGTATAATAAATATAAACTGAATAACTTTCAAATTGAAAGAGCAGTTCATGACACAAACTTCCCATGTTTCAAGCAAAAAAGGAAAACCCCCCTCAAAGTTCAAGGGGAGATAATTCCGCAATACCGATCCCTAATCACATGAAAATTGCGTCTTGCACATCTATCGTGCGTGGTTATTACGAATACCAAACATATATATTCAGTAACAATAAAACTGAAGGAGGAGTTTGCGACACAAACTACCCATGTTCAAATGCGGATGAACCGGCTGACCGCCCGACCAACCACCCGACTGACCCACCCATCGCCAGCCCGACTGCCGGTCAGGCTGATTCCAGTAAACCACCTCAAACAAGTTTGCGGAGGTATTATGACTTTGTTACAATACAGCGATTATACTTCCTTGTGCGCAACTTTAGAATAGTTTACAGTTTAAACAGGTAATAACAATATTTTCACTCGTGACCACATAACCCCTTCTGTGCGGGAAACGAGTCACTTATGTCCCTTGTATACATTGTAGACCTATATTAGAGGGCTTTTTCAATCAAATATCCTTTTTTCTATTTCCCTATTTTCTTAAGAACCCTATGTTATGATACTTAATGTAACTTGTGTTCAGATATTGTACCAAGTTTGCATGTAGATGTCTTGATAAGGTTTTGAAATGTATTTACTATATTTATGTTGTTTACAAAGGACATACGTGTCTACAGTTTCTATAATTAATGGTTGATATTTTTGTCAGTGCAGACAGGTGATATTGATGCAAATCTAGGACAGCCACTTCAGAGTTTAACAAATTATATATATATTATGACCCACTGGGGGGCACATTGGTTTTGTCTTGTCTGCTAGTTTTGTGGTTTTGTGTTGGTAGTTTGCTTGGTTCCTCACTTTAACGTTGGCGCTAATCTTGTAGCCATTGCACAAACATACTTCAAACTTGGCATGCATGTACATCATATGGATGCATCCATTTCTAGGGGTGACTTATTAAGGTTAAAGGTCATACATCAAGGCGAAATGTAAAATTTTGGATCAAAATTAGATTGGCGATCATTTTGTCACCATTCAACATACATACTTCAAACTTGGCATGCATATGCAACTTGCGGAGGCACTCCTTTTAGCGGTGACTTATAAAGGTCAAGATTATACACCAATGTGAAATGTCAAATTACGGGTCAAAATTATATTGCCGATAATTTTGTCGTCATTCAACATTCAGACTTCGAATTTATTGAGGCGACTATTTTTGATGACTTATTAGGGTCAAGGTTATACATCAAGGTCAAACGTCATATTGGGAATAGTGTTTCACAAACACATCTTGTTGTATTTTAATAGAATATTGTAGAATAAAACATTTTATTTTCACATAAACTGATTGATACAGTTTCTTGTCATACAAATATACATGATAAATAAACAAGTATCACGTGATGAGCTATTGCTATAAAACATGCATACATGCAATAAATAATTATGAACATTAATCACTAGGAGCTGGGCTTGTTAATTGGAGTACATGTATAGCATATTCCATTGTTATTACTTAAAGAATAATGCAACATAAATGTTTCGAAGACAAATTTAGATAACCTTTTTATAACAGAAAGTTTCATCAATTAAGTACATTTAAAACACTCGGACGTCTGTAGTAATACGAATCAATATAATTTGTACGCATTTCGCCATATACTGGACAGACAAGTAAGAAATGGTCTTCATCTTCAATATCTGAACATTGACAGAAGCTAGTAAAAGTTTATATTTGTCGTTTAGGCAAGATGCTTAGATAATGTTCTAAACCAATAGTCAAATTATAATTCTTATATAACTGAAGAGATCTGCATTTGTCTGTATCTTTTTTCCATTGCTGGATAAACACGTATGTTATTCTTTATTTAAACACTTTATGAATGTTGTTTAGGTCAACATCGAATGAGTTATACAATACATTTGCAAATCCACTCTCACAATCATGTACAAGCACATATACAATGTTTTGAGTAAAATATTTTCCGCGCTGACAATTTTAAACCAATATTTAACAATTCGTACAAATATTGCTACATATAGGGGGGGGGGGGGGGGGGTATCTTCCAAGTTCTCCATACATCCAATTAGTGGAAGTAGCTAACGTGTAATATACATATGCCAAATTTGAGATACACACGTTAAATTGCCTTCGTTTTTCAAACCCCCCCATACTACACACGAATAGCTGAGAATCGAACCAACAAATGCATCAAAAAGCTGACATAAAACGTTAGTTGGTAAAGCATAAAATTACTATTATTTAAAAGAACACTAAGTGCTTCAACGAAAATAAACAAACTATCGGTCAAATTATCTCCCTTTCACCCTTGTTTCAAGCCAACCGCTTGTTAGTTCTAGATAGTCCCGTTACTTTAAAATAGTTAAATCATGCAAAGCGTTCATGTAAACACGCACTCTCTTACTCCCGGGTACATTACATATACCTCTGTAGTTGGCTCAGAAAGTGCATGTAGTCCGAAATGAAACTAACTCCCGTACCAAACAGAATGTAAATTGCTTTGTGCATCGAATATTCTCTGAAATTAAACTATATTACCATTTTTATGATAAAATCAAAGCTATTTATTATTGATTTAGGCTATTTTGATATATATGATATTTATGACATGTAAACAACATGTGTGCAATACTCGAAGCGCAAAGCGGCATGAAAATAGGTCATCGAATATTCTCTGAAATTAAATTATATTACCAGTTTTATGATAAAATAAAAGCTATTTATTCTTGATTCGGACTATTTTGATATAAACTATCGACTCAGATAACCATACAACATAAACTATAGGGTTAACCCTACTGTAATTTGAAATTTGCGACGGTATATGAGATTTTTAACGGTCGCAAATTATTTTAATGGCGACGCCGAAGGCGGAGTCATTAAAATAATTTAAGACCGTTAAAAACCTCATATACCGTCGCAAATTTCAAATTACAGTAGGATTAACCCTATTCTAACGCAATCTTAACACGAAAAACGACAAATTGTTAAGCCGATTTTAACCCAAGTAATATCCTTTGCGCGCGGATGATTAAATGAGTGATGAGGCAAGAAATAGTGCACCAGTTTCTCTCAGATTTCTTAAAGTAACTGTGTTTTCACCCTGGTTTATATATATACATTTCATTAGTCATGAATAATTGTGCGATAGCTATTTAACATGCTCAATGCATACATTCAATACACATTTTGGTAAAGTAACGTCATCTTTACTTAGTCTTTGGCGCCAAACGGGAAAACGTCGTCTGTTACAATGACGTCACGTTATAACGTTATGTTTGAACGATATAATAAATAAGGACTAATCTGGATCCCAACGCTTAGAGTATCTCAATAATTCTCTACATGACACATGTGCATATAAGAGACCGTTCAAGTCGTGACAAAGTAAACAATGGAAAATAACTTGAAATAACGTGCCAAACTGGAATAGATCTAGATTTATATGTCAAAGTATGCATACGGATTTATCATTGCTTATAAACAACGCGCATTGATATATTTACATGCACATGGTGTTATTCGGCCGTTTTCGATTGGTTGAATTTGCGACATATAAAACACTTTTTATATGCCGCAAATTTGGTCACATGAGCCAATCAAATTTCAGGAAATTGACAGATTGCGTTAGAATATTGGTTTTGCCAAGATTCTTGGCATGAGCCCATCGCAGAGGTGTATGTGAGAGTAACGAACGACAACTCTGCAAGGAGATTGGTAAACACGTTTTGCCGCAATACACTCGATATCAAACCACTCGGATTGTTTACAAATTTTACTAGAGTGAGTATTATCCTCCCAATTTGGCCTGAGACTCGATTAAGTTTCGGCGTGTTTATCGGGATTGTTCGTAATACTCTGTGACAAATAATGGCACACCAAAAGCCGGTAATAGTCATGTTCCACAAGGATTGTATTCTTACAGCGCATTCTCATACCTTCAGAAATTTATCCGAAGATTACCGACGACAATACACGGAATATGCATGAGTCTCAGGTCAAATTTGGAGGATAATATCCGACAGTATTAGTCTGGGTCCATGCTTATAAAGCTTTTAGTTGAGTCTGAGAACGTTCTCAAGCATTTGATTGGTCAGATTTGAGCCTTTGGCTCAAATCTGACCAATCAAAAGCTTGAGAACTCAAATCTGACCAATCAAAAGCCTGAGAACGAAACTCAGACTCAACTAAAAGCTTTATAAGCATGGACCCTGGTATGCATTATCTGCTCCGATACGCTTTCTTGAAGTGCGACGGGGAACCAGACAACCGCCAGTATAGGATGTGTACCGCTAGTGACTTTACAAAAAATGGATTCACTACACTACGGAATAATGTTGAGAGTTTTTCGACACACTGTTCTATAGAATTTATATCACTAGAGCTAATGCAATTTACTATATGGTTTAGGTCGGTGAGATTTGAAATAAAGTTTCCTCTAAATTCATCTTGCACGCTGTCATTCCACCTAATGTTCGTGCGAATATATTCTGTGTTCACACAAGGCCGTACACACTGACATGTTAGTAAAAATGACACTGGAGACAACTCACATAGCGGCTCTACTAAAACTCGCCGACATAGCAAACATATTCAAGCTTTGTCAATACGTAGTCAATAACGCTGCTACAAGCTTGACTGACAAAACGTTCCAGTTGGGTGTTATTAGAAGCATAAGGCATAAATTGGAGTTCGTCAGGGATGATTGTGATGACTTTGATAGTTTGTGATTCAGGGAAACACGCCAGATTTTAATATATCAGATGTATTTCTTCTTCTGTCTTATGTGTTTATCCAACTTTTCAGAAAATCATAATGGAGGAAAACTTGTCTAGTTGTCGTTAAATTGGATTCCCTTCATTTGAAATAATTTGGATATGGGGTAAAGTTAAGAATATATACTGAAAATAACACATATACGTATGAAAAGATCCGTGTATACTTGTCTCAGTATACTGCTTATATGGTAAAAGTCTCATTTGTGTGCTATATAGTGCTGCAGAAGTGACATAATAACTTTCGAAAATGATATTGACTTTTGTCAAAGTGCAACCAGCATTGAGTACACTTTCTTAACTATTTCATTGTCTATAAATACAACCAAGCTTGAGCGTCGTCTTTATTATCTCATTATTTTCAATGTCCATCCATTATTGAGTCACCGTTTAGCTAAATGTTGCATGAAAGGCCTGATTGGCATACAACATCACCATAGAGTCCCATGTAGTTGAAAGGCATCGATCTCGACCCAGGTGTCCGCCAATGTGCAGTCAACGTCCACCCGCAATTGGTTACTTTTTGAGTTGAACACCTAGAATTCAATAAAATGGTTGAAAAATAATGTTAACCCTTCGCTTGCTATTCCCGTCAATATACCTACCTTTGAATAGTGATGACCCAGATGAGACAGCTCCTGCAGGAGCTGTCTCATCTGGGTCTGCACTATTTACAAGTTCATTGTGCAACCAGTGCACTCCACAGAAGTGATTGCATGTAGCGAAATACTTGTACACAGTGAAGATATAAGTAATTGTACAACAGGGCATGGGTAAAGTAGGAGACATGTATTTTAAAATTCAGCAAGAGAAGGGTTAAAGCATGCAACAATAGTAGATTCGACGGTAGGTGGCAACATATCCTTTCCACAACCTATAACAAGTCAAGGTTTATTATAAAAAAAAGTAGTTACTACAAGTGACTACCACAGTCAACAACCAGGTGTTATTTCATGTTTATATGGTATATATACTTACTTGTAAATGAAGTGTTATAAAGACCATTTTGTTTGAAGCCGAAATCAATAAAAGTTTCAAATGAAATGGAAATAACTGAAGTATTTCACAGAATAAATTACAGATTTTTGTGAAGTTGGTGGGCGCGATATAGAATCAATCTATGTACTCTGTCGTCCATATATAATTTCAGTCTTCCGGGTACAGACATGTCCTCTCACAATTACCCAGCCTCCTATTCTCTATAGCGATTGCTTTTTGAATCAATATGAATACATGTATAGTACAAATCAATAACCTGTATAATGCATACTAGAGAAGTAGATTTTTTATAATGTCTGGTTAAATAAAAGTGTTGAGCATGTAGGATTATTCTTATTGTTATTATTATTATCATTATTTTAATTATTATTATTATGTTTGTTATTATGTTTATTATTATTATATTTATTATTTTATTTTTCTATTTACAATTATGAAATGGTTATTTGTTGAACTCATCTAGGGTTAGAAACAAAAAAACACAAAAAAAACACAAAACCCCCCAAAATATAAACAACAAAAAAGAATAAAAAAGAACAAAGAAACAACCCAACAAAACACAACAGGAAAAAGCAAAACAACAACAACAAAAACGAACAAATGAACGAAAAGACAAACTAATGAACGAGCGAGCAAGGGAATAAACACACGAATAAACGAACGAACAAACAAACAAAACATATTTACACCCCATATTTTGTAAATACATGTAAAATAGTTTCACCGCCAATATCGCATAAATGCACCACGACAAATAGTGCAGTCCTTTTCAAGGCGGCATCTGATCAGGGACTGAACTATTTGTCTCAATCTCTATTTCTATATATGTGCTTTATTCCTTTGAAATTTACATTTATTTATCTCATTTCCTTATTTTACTGAATGATTTAACAAATTTGGATTACAGACGCCAATTAGAAATTTGGCGCCGAAAGGGTTAATGGAGTAGTCATCTCCCTGTCGCTGTGTTCTGTTGTAAATTGGTGAATTTGATCGCCATGGATCTATGTATTAACATGTTATCTCTGCGTGATGTAATGAGAATTTCTGAATTAATATATCATTTCATACATTATTTTTACATACATATTCATGGTGTATAGACTTAAGGATTGCCATAGGATCTTTTTTCATATGGTTCTTATCACCAAGTTGTTTTGATATACTGTTAAGAGTGGTGCGAAGATTACTTAGTATACGCATCCTACGACCAATTTGTTACGACTTACTGTCAAGGATGGTGAGAAGATTCTCGAAGATTCTATAACTGTTATACCAGATGTTTCCCAGAGCACATGCAGATTTCCGGCGCTATCTCGTGCAGATACCTTCTTTGTACCCCCGGATTTGTAGGTCTCATAAATGTCAACTCCGGTGATGAATACGGGTGTATCAAACATGACCTGAAAAATAGCGTTCATTAACCTTTTACTCCATAAATATGCATTTTAACATCTTTGCAAATACATGTATAGTAGACATAGATCAGACAGAGCCTAGGGACGTCATCTGATCAGGACAGGTTCTGTTTGCATATGGTATAACAAATATCTCATTCTACAGTTTCTGCCATAGACGACAGACAAACTATTTTTATATGCCATTTTCATATGAAAGTAATATTATAAGGTCATTATGTCTAACACGAATATACATGGAGTAAATGGTTAATATCTCGATATCCCTGGGTCTATGCTTATAAAGCTTTTTAGTTAAGTCTGAGTTCGTTCTCAAGCTTTTGATTGGTCAGATTTGAGTTCTTAAGAGTCAGATTTGAGCCAAAGGCTCAAATCTGACCAATCAAGAACTTGAGAACGAACTCAGACTCATCATAAAGTTTTATAAGCATGGACCCAGATCTGTTATGAAAATCCACAAACATTGGCTTATGTTGAAGTTGTTTTCTATACAAAACAAGTCCCTAGAAAAATTGAAGAAAGTACATCATCAGTGTAAAACTATTTTGATGTCATGATTGGATAACCACTAACCTCCCTTTACAAACTGCATGATAAAGTCACAAAATGACGCACATGGTGTTAAACAAAGGCGTACATAATATTTGAAATCTGAAATTTAAGGCAGCAGTAATTACTAATCCACATCTAAATATTTAAAAATAATTCAACATGCCACCACGGTTTGTCTTTTTAAACTTATCGTATATCTGTAAAACAAGTTCCTACAGTAATGGATACAAATGAATGTTAGAATTGATATTAACTCAGTGGACGTTTAACGCATTCCCTAATATTGACGCCTTTTGGTGCCCCTTTAAAAGTGATTTTCAGAAACCATTGTCATAAATAGAGCGTTTGCTGCAAAGGAGCAAATGCTCTTTTTATCACAATTGTTTCAAAACTGCACAAATCTAAAATTTACCTTTTCTCTTGTAAATGCTCCTATTCGGTAGAAATTTTCATATTGGATAGATCTAAGAATAGCCTATGAGATAAAAGGGTTAAACATTTTCCTGTACATATATTTGACACGAGTCACGGCAAGAAGATTACGTGTACACTGGACGCATCTCAAAACACTAAATTGCAAGCATCAGACAATACCTCGGCATCTGACCAGGTTGTAAGGAATCAGACAAGGACTCGCTGTGGGACCAGGTTCTGTGACAGCAAAATAATCGGTATATAATCAGGTTAAGCGGTTGCAAAAAAGGCAACCGACCCGGTTCTTGTATATCACTTGGATCCGGTTTATAGGACACAGGGCAAAAACTATTATGATTATGAGACCTCAGACAATGGTTGTGATGCTAATCTGATTATGCGACATCGGGGAAAGATTAGCCATCTGGCCAGGCTATACTATACAGTAAAACCTCTCTATAACGGCCACTAAATTGTGTTAATTAGTTGGTATATTAGGGCAGGTGGCTGCTTAAAGCAAGGTGGAAGTAAAACAGAACGATCCTATAGGAGCGTTCTGTTTTACTTTCACCTTGCTTTAAGCAATCACCTGCCTTTAACACAAAATACTTTATGTAATTTAGTGGCCGTTATAGAGAGGTTTTACTGTATATCAAACAGGGGTTCTGAATCTGATCAGGGTATACGGCGTTAGATTAAGGCGATCCATTCAACCCTTTACTCCATGAATAATGAATATCCATACAAGAAAATATGACATAGTGAATATTAAATTAACTGAACTTTATTAATGGTACAATGGCACAATTGTTTTTTTCATTATGACAGATATAGTACAGTGTACAGTGCTCCCTCCCTACAACGACACCCTTTGAAATACGAATATTGTATGTATTGTTCAGAGGGATTTGTTATAGGGAGGGAAAATCAAACATAATTAGCTTGTTTGCAGATCCCCAGATAAGGTGTATTTCGAGAACTAAAACCGTTATGCCTCTATCAAACCCTATGTTGTGACCACTCTTTAGAATCGTCACAAAGTGACGATTCTAAAGAGTGGTCACAACATAGGGTTTGATGGAGGCATAAAGAAAATACGATGGAAAAATGTTGTTTCTGGAGCCTTTTTGTTTCGGAAACAGTGACATGCGTTGTTGTAAGGAGGGAATCGTTGTTGAGAGGGCCGTTGTAGGGAGGGAGCACTGTAATCAGATCTATGCTATGTCACTAGCAAACAGGGGCTGTCTGGTCCGGGTCTACTCTGTTTGCAAATGTGTAAAAGTACGTATCTATGGAGTAAAGGGATAATTAAGTTATTCGACACCAGACTGACTCAACATCAGTTAAATAAACATCTCACCATCAAATAAAGTTATGCGTCATCGTACAAGGTATTCGCATTTGATCAGGTTATGAGGCAGTATACAAGGGATTGGTATTTGATCAGGTTAGGATGCAGCAGACAAGTGATTTGCATATGAACAAGTTATGGGACAGCATACAGGGGAGTGGTATCTGGTCATGTTAGGATGCAGCAGACAAGTGATTTGCATATGAACAAGTTATGGGACAGCATACAGGGAAGTGGTATCTGGTCATGTTAGAATGCAGCATACAAGTGATTTGCATATGAACAAGTTATGGGACAGCATACAGGGGATTAACATCTGGTCAGGTTAGGATGCAGCAGACAAGGGGTTTGCATATGAACAGGTTATGAGACAATGATTGGCATCTGATATTCATTAGCATAACTTCGGAGATATAATGAATACAGTAGAACATGTCTAAAACGTTCATTCTGATCAGGTTATGAGACGGCAGACAAGGGGTTTGAATATAATTAATCTAATGAGGTTATCATGCAGCAGATCACTGGTGTTTGTCGTGTGCTACCCCCCTACCCGCCCATCTGCTACCCCACTCTGCAACCTCACAGAAAGATATTGGTCAAAATAATCTCAAACATGTCAAAATATTGTCAAAATACCATAACACGAAATTTTGAAGTAAACTGATTTTTTTTTCACATCAATATAATATAATAACAAGGTAGGTATCTCTGAGCACTGAAAATTGACATGCGGCTACTAAAAGTGCCATAACTTTGTCAATTTCCCGTGTATTCTCCAAAACTATGGCTTATATTTCGTGGGAGGGATGCCTCGAAATATGTAATCAAACGAAACCACCATTGTACGACAAATTCATTTGAAAACAAGCCTTTAATTCTCAAAATAAGTTGGTCGGCTCCGATCTGATAGACCCGAAAGTCACATTTGACAAGAGTGAAACTAAATATATTCGCCGGTTACCGAACAAATGCTGTAATATATCAGTGATATACATTGTTTTAAATACATTTCCTTAACGAAATGGTGTAGATTTACTTGATTATGGTAAGAATAATCCTTTTTGTCAGTTGAAATTCACGCCGCAATAAAATTGTCACGATCATCGAGACGCTCGCAAAGGCGAATGACATTAACGATAATATTAGAGGTTATCCGCATGAGACACACCTCCGCGTTCTTTCGGGTCTATCAGATCGGAGCCGACCAACTTATTTTGAGAATTAAAGGCCTATCTTCAAATGAATTTGTCGTACAGTGGAGGTTTCGTTAATACCATGCCTCGAGGCATCCTTTCCACGATATATAAGGCATAGTTTTTGAAAATACATGGGCATTTGACAAAGTTACGGCACCTGTAGTGACTGCATGCCTATTTTCTGTGGTCAGAGATACCTACCTTGTTATTATCTATTACATTGATGTGAACAAAAAAAATCAGATTTTTTTAGTTCACTTTTAAATGTTATTTTATGGTATTTTGACAATGTTTTGACATTTTTGAGATTGTTTTGGCCAATATTCAATATGTTTCTGTGTAGTTGCAGACGGGAAAGGGGGGGGGGGGATGGCCGGGTAGTGGGGTAGCACACGACAAACACCTATGCAGCAGATAAGCGCACGGCGTCTCATCAAAGTATACGTATTTTACCTCGATAGAACCACTAGACATACCTTGATAAGTATACCATGCTTCTTTATAAAGCAAGGAAGCTGGGGAAAATGTATTAATAAAACTAGTTTTGATAAACATGTTACGGTAGAAATCCTCTATCACAGCCACTCAATGAATAAATGAGCGCACTTTTTAACCCTTCTTTTGCTGAATTTTAAAATACATTTCTCCTTCTTTACCCATGTCATGTTGTATAATTACATATATCTTCACTGCTGTGCGATCACTGCTGTGGAGTGCACTGTTTGCACAATCAACTTGTAAATAGTGCAGACCCTGATGAGAGAGCTCCTGCAGGAGCTGTTTCATCTGGGTCTTCACTATTTACAGGTAGGTATATTGACGTGAATAGCAAGCGAATATTTAAACATGAGGGTGCTTGATGTAGAACCTGAGTCATGCCAATATTTTCTACAGCAGCTTCTGTCCCAGTTCTTCCTGTAAATGGCTGGCATTTACATAACGCCGTATAACTTGATCAGATCATTACACATATTAAATCTAGAATTAGACTGCGTATGTGTGGCATTTGTAGGGAGTTTTTACTCAACAAAATAGTGTTTAAATGTAACACGAACGATGATTATTTTACAGTAGTCTCGCTAGAGAGGCCACATAATACATTTTATTTATTGATATGCCAGTCTCTAAAAGCAGTCGGTTGCTTAATGCAGGACAAAAGTAATACAGAAAGCGCATATTTGGGGCTTTCTGCATAACGTTTGTCCTACATTAAGCCATCACTTGTTTTTTTATCTCCAGAGTTATACTTGTTTTGAGTGGTCGTATTTGCGGGATGTTACTGTATAACGAATATTGTACCTCTATAAACTGGTTGGCGTCAAAATCCAGTTGAGCCCAGCTTGTATCTATATCCCCGTAGGAAGGGTAAGTATCGTAAACACCGATTATTTGATCAGCACAAAATCTGTAAATGTAAAGAATAAAATCGGATACATGTCCTGATCTGTAAACAAACCACAACGGTCACTTCAATATGTGACTGTGCTGCATTTCTATATGATAATTCGTTAATGTAGTGAATGTTATAGAAGTTGAATAATAAACCGGTAAAATATTATGGCATGAGCTGATTAACTTCAATGAAATGGTATAAAAACTACTGAAAAGTGATCTTGTAAATTAAGAATCTTTTAACTCTTTCACTGCCAATTTCACTTCTGTAAAAGTCATTTTTTGAAACCGCTGTAATAAAAAGAGCAAATTCTCTTATATCGTTATGGTTTAAAATTACACAATTCTATAAGCTTCCCTTTCTCCAGTAAATGCTCCTTTTCTGTGGATTTGTTCAAACAGGCTGGGTCTAAACATAATCTATGATTGAATGAGTTACAGTAAAATTTCTCTATAAGGACCACTAAATTACATCAAGTATTTTTGTTAAAGGCAGGTGGCTGCTTAACTTATTAAAACAATTAAGTGGCCGTTATTGGGAGGTTTTACTGTAAGATGATATACTGACCTTACAGGTTCAAACTCCGAAGAAAAATCGGTTACCGAGGACACCCATTGCGATATTGACCTTACTGTAAAGTAAATGCAAAATTCATATCACCAGTTCACTCGCCGTCTCTCCAGTATCCAAACTAATTGACAATTTAATAACTTAAAGGCATTTCAAAGCTCCTTATATAAGTGACCCCCCTATATACACAGTATCCAGCTGTGCTCCTGCAGTGTCCAGTCAGGGTTCATAGCCATAAGAGATAAAGTTATGCAATTATACATAGATCCTCTGTGATGGTAGCGCAACATCAGTCTGTGTATCAGATACTTCACAGTCAGCTCCCAAAATACACAGCATGGGGTTTATGGGTCAACATTCCTTTCGAAATGCCTTTAAGAACTGTAAGAATATACGACGTCATGAAACATATTACTGAAAAGTGTTGTATTTAGGAAGAATGGACGGGAGGGCCTAAAGTCACTGTGACACTGAATTTAGTGGGTTGATGTTTAAGGATGTTGCGGTACTGAATATGCCACGTAGTGCCTTAAAGATGATGAATGCTAAGCACTGAGTAACAACGAACGAAGTATGTGCGTTTGGGTGCAAGCATCCGCCAAAACACAACAGACGCACACACGCATACAACCACACAAACACACACAACCACACAAACAAGCTCATACAATGTATGTTATAACAGCACACTCATTCATATGTTCAGAAAGGTTAACCCATCACCTCATACGCTATTCTTAGATACAACTTCTTTGAATTAATCTACCGAAAAGGAGCATTAACTAGAGAAAATATTTTTTTTTAGATTTTGGTAGTTTGAAACCATTGTGATAAATAGAGCATTTGCTCCTATAGGAGCAAATGCTCTATGTATCACAATGGTTTCACAAAGTTACTTTTACAGAGTCGTCTAAAGTCGTCAATACGAGGGAATTGTTAAAGTCGTGCACAACACAAACCTAAAAATAGGTTTAATACAGATGTTACGCATTGGAACGGTCAGTGGCAAAATAGCAAATGAGGATTTAGACCTGATTAGAGGACACATCTAATCTCATGCTTCTAAATGAAAAAGTAGTACAGTCAAGTAGGAAAAGCCACACACAAGATGCAACCATCACCAAGACATCGATAGAAAGCAAGTACATGTGATACACAACCACACATATACATACATACATACATACATACATACATACATACATACATACATACATACATACATACATACATACATACATACATACATACATACATACATACATACATACATACATACATACATACATACATACATACATACATACATACATACATACATACATACATACATACATACATACAGAAATACATACAGAAATACATACAGAAATACATACAGAAATACAGAAATACATACAGAAATACATACAGAAATACATACAGAAATACAGACATACATACAGACATACATACAGACACACTCACATACATACAGACACACTCACACACATACACACACGAGATTAGAACGGTTAGTGGCAAAACCACCACTTGGCGTTAAAACCGGTTTACGGACGTCCTAACCTCACAATGATATCAAAGTCACACTAGCTAAACAGTAAAATTAAATATATCCCCGCTGGATTTGTCTCATCTTCATCCAATTAGATGAACAGTGAGGGTGAATATAACCCCTCGACTACCCCACTACATAATTAACGACTAACACACCAGTGTATATTATACCAAGTGATCCCAAAACGTGCCGTCAACGAATCAAATATGTTAATCTGAAGCCGGTCACAAATGAACTCGATGACTTCTCTGAAGTAAGAGCAACTGTAGAGAAACCATTAGAGGTACGGCAGAAAGAACAATATTCAAATCATCGCACAAACAAAGAGGGAGGCACGGCGATCGATTGTAGAACGACAGATCCTCAAACATGCAGTGCGCTGCAACATCACTAGATAGTTTTGTTTTTCCAAAGCGCAATAAAGTGCATACTTTTAAATTCATCCTACAATGAGGAGCTCTACAATACAGATAAAGGGGATGCAGATAAAAACCTCAGTTGTACTGCTTGAAGGTCACTTGTCTAAGGATGTGGCCAAATTGTTACACTGGACACATAAACTATTTTTCAAAGTTCATATATGGATAAAATCCACACATCTGTGTGTATATATAAATATATCTACAATGTACTTTAAACAGAGATTAAAGGTGAAAAACGATTTACTCGAAGCGAGCATTGAAAAGTCCGCCACGTTCCTACTGAGCTACTGTGGAATACACACTGGTCTCAAAACATCACTTAACCTTAAAAATTGTATAAAAGTTTACCCAATAATGCTTAGATTATCAAGTAATGCGTAGACAAAAATAAACCTACTCCCCGTCTTTCATCAGTTATCCTTTTAATCGGAACTATTGTCAATCGAATATCAATCATAAACCATCCTAAATGCGATCGTTAAACATATTCAGTTAGGGCCTACTCCCCTTCTTTCTGTATATGTCTTCTGTTGCACAGTATGCATTTTTTCAACTGTAAATAATTTGTCACAATTGTAACATCAGCGGATTTTGATCTCCCTTTAGAATGCAAGGCTGAATTTGAATCGGGAGAAACGAAACATTGAACGTATAAACCCTACATGTTCTAATGAAATAAAACTGTATGGCAACTGATTTGAATCCAAAACAAATTAATTCCGTTCTGTTTAGTGTTTTTAACAACATCCTTAGAACTGTTTTCTGTCGCAAACAGTTATCTTACACCCGATTTTACACCTGATAGGGTGCTTGTTGTTTTGATAAATGTTAAATTACACTTATAGCAATATTAAATTAAAGAACATTGTTTAAAAATTCTCATTTGAATGAGAGTGACGGGAAAAATAGATAGATGTCTATTTGATACAGATATAGTGCTTCCGCTTTGCAGTAGTGTAACGTTCGTAGAACGTTGGTTATGCAAATGAAGCTAACCAGATCATTATATCTTGGGAAGTGGAGGTGTATATATAGCGCAACAAACATCTCTTGATGTGAGCTTAAGCTTTGCACTTAAGCTTTGGTTTGTTGTTGCTGGGTCTCTCGATTTGCACGTTACAAATGGTGGCAGCGGTGGGATAAAGACAACTGCCAGACCGGAGTTGCCTTACCCACGAGTCTCCCAGGGTCCAAGTCTCGGGACGAGACTTCTCGGAGGGGAGAGAAATGTGACGTTCGTAGAACGTTGGTTATGCAAATGAAGCTAACCAGATCATTGTATCTTGGAAAGTGGAGGTGTATATATAGCGCAACAAACATCTCTTGATGTGAGCTTAAGCTTTTCACCGACAAGGTTTGTTGTTGCTGGGTCTGTCGGTTTGCATGTTACAGTAGCATGCCATAAGACAAATGACATGATACCACAGCAGGGTCACATTATACACTTAACACCGGGCCGACAAGTCATATTTTGATCACCCATACCGAGCATTAGCAAGGTACCTGCTACTTCAATTTTAACGACTGTGTTATGTAGCTCCTGGGGATCAAACACGCGACTCGAGGCAAACACTCTACCTACAGAACTAATCGGGTCCGATTTCACAGTATAAAAAGAAACGGGTTAAGCACCAAATAGTGTACATAATTCATGCGCACCAGTAAAATGGCTGATGTGCATGTATACTAGCATAATATGCTTTTTTCATTAACCCGTCATGTTTTATTACTTAAGTCCTCTCCTAATTAAGTGATAACAGTTTTCCAAGTACAAATGTACATTGTGATTGAATACAAAAAATAAAATAGAGAATGTCATTAACTAATCTGCGACCACATCTGCAAACATTTTGCAGACGAAACACCGAGTAACTCCACGTCTCACCCGGAGCCAAAGTTTTAACCCATTCCCACTTAGACATAACCTCTTTGATTAAATCTACCAAAAAGGAGCATAAACTAGAGAAAAGGAAAGTTTCAGTATTGTGCAGTTTTGAAACCATTGTGATAAATAAAGCATTTGCTCCTGTGGAGCAAATGCCGTATTTATCACAATGATTTCACAAAGTGAGTTTTACAGAAGCGTCAAAATGCGTCAATATGCGGGAATGGGTTAATATTATGTTTTCTACAAAAGGAAGACAGTTTAAAAATACGAATTCATGCAGACATCAGAAATCTTACAGACGCAAATATGTAGCAGAAAAAGAGAAAACCCGTAGACAGTAGAATATTTATAAAGCGACCATTCACTCCTACTCTTCGGGACACGAGGCACGTTTGTCCCTTGCAAACAGTGTAGACCCAGATGAGAGGGCTCCTAGAGGTTGCCATGTTACACTTTTCTTTAGAAAAATCCTAAATAATCACCATAAGCTTGACCTGTTTGAATTTTGGAATAGTCCATTTGAAAACTCAGCATTGTAAGGGTTAAAGGAATAAAGATATGCGTACCTGACGAAATACAGAACACAAGTACATGTAATACACAAAGTTCCTACGCGATACAAGTAATACCCAAAGTTCCTACACGAGCTTTCAGCATAATTTTCATACAGCATTAAGTTACCACCTGTCTTCAAACCTCATAACTAGATTTCTTTAAGTGGTCACGGTACAGAGCATTATACCATTTTATGATACTGCAGTGCTTACTGGGAGAATTAAAGCAGTTTACTTATCCCTTTGCACGCTAAGTAACAGTCGTTTGCATAATTGCAGAAAAGTGTCAATTTTCCTTTAGTATCAAACACCTGAAGAGGTGTCGTCTTATTGGGATCCACAATAACTGAGTTACCGTTCTGTTTTAAAGACATTTACATAGGTTCAAATCCATTCCACAGTATCCAGCATTATTTCTTTTGGGCGTTAGTTGGCAGTGGACGCAAGCAAAACTATACTGGGAAACAAACATGTTCTGTTCTTGTTCTGTATGACATGTTTGTGAACGCAAGTTACTCACCTTTGCAATCTGAATCCGAGGTACTACCCTCGAACTGTGTCGTTTGAGCGGTGGTACATTCGTAACACATTGTTTGACCAATGTATGGCTGGTAGAAGCCGAAAGCACAGAGAGTGCATGGATCGAGTGCTGTCGGAGAGTACGTCCCCTGTGGGCATATTGCTGCAATATCAAACAGTACATAGAGAATCTTTATCGTAATATTGTAGGAGGGTAGGGGCCAGGAGTACACTAATTGCATGGCTCAACCGAGTTGAAGCAGACAGCGCCAATATCTGTCAGCAAACTAGAACAAAACAGTAGAATCTCTATAATGTTACCATTAACTCATTGTCTCAATGGTTATTTTTAGAAGAAAAAACTCTGAATAAATTTGCCGACAATGAGCATATACTATAAAAAAGGGAATGTTTTATGTAAATGTCCAGTTTTGAAACCATTGTGATAAATAGTGCATCCGTTCCTATGGAGCAAATGCCATTTTTTATCACAATGGGTTTAAAGAGTAGCTTCTACAGAGGCGTCAATATAATGGAATTGGTTAAACAACAAAGATTTGCGTCTCTGACGCAATACATGACAACGGTATAAAACAAGGCTCCTAAGGGAGGTTTTGGAATATTCTTCGGTGGCATTTATCGTCACCCATCTCCAAACCTTGTAATTAGATTTCTTTCTGCAGACGCTGTAAAGATGCTTTACTGTATTACATTTTATCAAATAACTTTGTTTGTCTCTATGTAAATATAACCATTACGTAATGATTCATATATAACATGTGTAGTATAAGAAGTGATGTCACACGATTACTAAGCCTCTTGGATCACAACCTGTTTTACCCGCGTCTGACTCTGAGTGTACAATAATAAACTTTCGATAACCATTCCGTGTTGCCGTGGATTAACCCTTCGCTTGCTAATCGCGTCAATATACCTACCTGTAAATAGTAAAGACCCAGATGAGACAGCTCCTGTAGGAGCTGTCTCATCAGGGTCTGCTCTATTAACAAGTTGATTGTGCAACCAGTGCACTCCACAGCAGTGATTGCACAGCGAAATACTTGTGCACAGTGAAGATATATGTAATTATACAACAGGGCATGGGTAAAGAAGGAGAAATGTATTTTGAAATTCAGCAAGCGAAGGGTTAAATATAGAATCTAATCAGCATCGCAAAGATGAAATGAATTTCCGACTATTTGTCTGCCCCTTCGTCTAAATATCGAAGTTGAGCGAATGATTTATGTGATAAAAATAATCTGACACTAGTTGTTATTTGAGATAAACTTTTCTTAAATTTGTCCAGCAAAATAAGCTCGCTTAATAAATATTTCTGGACCCGTTTAAGAAAAGTTCATCTCAAATGAAAACTCGTGACAGATCCTATGTATACTATTTTATCATACTGCATTGATTACTCAGAGAAGACTTAAACTGTTTACTTATCTCTCTGTACGCTTAGCAACTGTCATTTGCAAAATTGTCAACTGGTACAAGTTTCAAAGTTTATATTCCTGACATGTCTCGTCGAAATATGCAGGCAGAGAATCAAAAAGTTTGGAGCCTAATGAGACTGAGTAATCGGCGTCGTCTCACCAGGATCCACTGGTCAAAATTTCAGTTACCTAGGCTCGAATCAGTCCCACAGTATCCTATTTTCTTTATTTCAATATACTGGAAAATGTTCTGTTCTTAATCTGTTTGGCATGTTTGTGAACGCCAAATACTAACATTTGCAATCTGACTCCGAGGTACTACCCTCGAACTGTGTCGTTTGTCCAGTGGTACATTCGTAACACATTGTAAGACCAATGTATGGCTGGTAGAAGCCGACAGCACAGATACTGCATGGCTCAACTGCTGTCAGAGAATACGTCCCCTGTGTGCATAATGCTGAAATATTAAACAGTACATAAACCTAGACCATACTGTAGGATGATAACAGCCAGAAGGAAATGAGTTCCCAATCCACACCCCAGTGAATACTGCAACATTAAAATGTTTAAAATAGTATAAAAATGTACAAATCGTTGTATATTCAAAACTCAAATTTGGAGTACCTGTTCAACACCTTTTTTCTGGATATTTGAAAAATGACCGAATTTATATTGCTTGAATTCTGATGAGACATCTACAGTGCTCCCTCCCTACAACGGCCCTCTCAATAACGATTCCCTCCTTACAACAACGCATGTCACTGTTTCCCAAACAACAAAGCTCCAGAAACAACTTTTCCATCGTATTTTCTTTATGCCTCCATCCAACATAGGGTTAGATTGAGGCATAACGGTTTTAGGTCTCGAAATACACCTTATCTGGGGATCTGCAAACAAGCTAATTATGTTTGATTTTCCCTCCCTATAACAACTCCCTCTGAACAACACATACAATCTTGGTATCCCAAAGGGTGTCGTTGTAGAGAGGGAGCACTGTAATTTGAGCTTTAACCGAGTTATTTCTTAGAATGTGGATTCTTAGTTAGAACAAGTGAGCCACAAAGAAAACGTGGCCATGTAATTTTAAATACACATGTAACTCGCTATATATTTTTAAATACCGACAAGATATACCGTTTAAGATTTGCTTAAGCCCACCTCTTGGTTAACAATTATTTATTGAAGCGTGATAATGCAGAACAAAAGTAATGCTGATTCGCATCTGAGGTATTTCTGAGTTTATTTCCGACCTTAAACCAGGGTAGCACCCTCAAAACATTTCGATAAATCGACTATTTTTCACAAAATCTTCCGTTCAGATTCCTCATAACCTGGCTAATTTCCAGGGTGCTACAATTACTACACAAATTATGAATAGTCTCCCTAAACTCAAAATTACTAACTTAAACTTACACTCTGTGTCTTCCGTTCAGATTCCTCATAACCTGGCTAATTTCCAATCACTACAGCCGTCAGTTTGTATTAAACCTCTAAAATTGTCTTCTGCTTCATCTTTTCATGTTCCCTCTTCGGCTATTAGTAACATTTTTCATAATGGACCTAAAGTCGTTTTGTCTCCTTTAAAGCAATCTATCATTCGTTATAGTAAAGTCCATCTAAATTCACATTATTTGAACAAAAGACATAGGGTGTATCCAATAATTACTAAGTGCAATAGTAAGAGGTGTATGTGTTGCAATTTCATTTCTACTAGATCAACAATTAAATCTCTTGTTAATGGTAGAGTGTTTAGTGTGAAGATTAATTCTGATTTAGACTGAAACTCATCTAATATTATATATGTTCTTACATGAAATGCGCCACGTTTTGGCATTCAATATGTAGGTCAGACAGGACGTTCTTTAAAAACTAGGTTTCGTGAACACAGTTACCATTGCCGGATCAAAAAAGTACGCAATTTTCTTTACCAGCATTTTCGTCATACAGGACATTCTTTCAAATATGTTTCGGTTCAACCAGTAGAACAAATTTATTATGATTCTAAAACTACTGGTAGTTTAAAATCTAAAGCTCGTTTTATCACAGAGCTAGACTGGATAAAGAAATTACAAACACCTTTTCCTTTAGGCCTTAATGATAACATTTTCCAAAGCGGCAACATTTCTAAAGATCCAAGTATCGATATTTTCTCTATATTTTCTATTCGAAAACGTAAAAGTAGATCACATGGCAGACGTAGAAATGGTAATATTAAGCGTAAATTACGTCGTAATATGTCTATTCATGATTTACATACCATTCTAAAACAAACTGGTAAACATTCTATGTTATCTTGTTTATCGTCTTTACCCTTTTCCTGTCTTAAGTCCATAGACGAAGAGGCTGATAAAATCTATATGCGTACAGATCCGTTAATTAATATTACCTCACTTATACAAAGTTACACACATCATGTTCTTCGTCCACGTATTGATAAAGAATCTGAACATAAAAGACATTTTCTGAAACTTCAGTTCCTAAATAAAGGTATCGATTTTATTGATATTCAAAGTATATTTCGTGATAAGAATGTAATCGATGCTATTCCCAAATATTTCATCAACTCTGAATCACCTATCATCTGTTATAAATATAATAAACCTATTAGAAATGTTATTTTTAACTACAATAAAATTGTCTCTGACTTACATATTGATGTTAATACCCCTATTTCTTGAGATTGTAGCATTTCTAGCTTTTGCTATAACCCAGTTGGTCATGTCATTACTGGTAATTTTGATATCATTAAGGATAAACGTCTCAGGACCCTCCTAACTAAAGGACCTAAATATAGATTACCTTCCCTTATTGATTTTGACGCTTGTCGAACTCATATTGCGGAAGCTATTCAAGAATTCTGCATCAAATGGTGTCGACGAGAACATGCTGATGTTAATGCCCTTTCGGATTGGAAGAAATGTATTTTCGATATTATTGATACGCGAATAACTTTTTACAAATCAAATTACCATCTTTTACCACCTCGACCTAGAGTTACATTTCGCTACTTGAAGAAAAACATTTCTAATTTTCATTCAGATTATGTTCTTGTTCCTGCTGACAAGGCATCAAACAATGTAATCATTATTTGAAGATTGTATTATGCTGATGTTTTAAAGAAGGAGCTAACTGATTCAAAAACTTATATAACAGTTCAAACATCTGAAAAACATATAGTCTCGGAACATGTAAAAATGTGCAATAATTTTAAGTCTGGTCCTAACATAAAACAACATAAACTTTCTACTTTGTACTGGATTCCGAAACTACATAAAAACCCTTATAAGGCGCGTTTTATTGCCAACTCTAGCTGTTGTACCACTACTAAATTATCTATACTTTTGACGTCCTGTCTTACTACGATCAAAGAACATGTTAAACGCTACTGTGATAAAATAAATGAAAATTCTGGTATTAATGTTTTTTGGTCCATAAAAAATTCAAATGATGTTTTAACAAAACTTGAAAATGAACAGTATAACATTTCTTTACTGAGCTCTTATGATTTCTCTACACTCTATACTACTCTACCTCACCATCTTATAAAGGATAAACTTATTAAATTAATAGAAAAAATCTTTGCCAGAGAAAACAAAATGTTCATTGCTTGTAATGTTCAACGTTCATTCTTTTCGAATTCAGAAGTTGAACATTACACAATGTGGACTTGCCTTGATGTTTGTAGATCTCTTACCTTTCTTTTAGATACTATATTTGTGCGTTATGGGGATACCATATATCGTCAAGTTGTTGGTATACCCATGGGTACAAATTGTGCCCCTCTTGTTGAAGATTTGTTTTTGTATTGCTACGAGAGGGATTTTATGTTTAGCTTAGAACCTGATACACAGACCGATATTGTTAATGCTTTTAATAAAACTTCAAGGTATTTAGACGATATTTTGAATTTAGATAATCCTTATTTTGATACTATGGTTTCTTCAATTTACCCAAAAGAACTGTCTTTAAACAAAGCTAATCAATCTGACATTAATGCTTCATTTTTAGATTTGAATCTTTCAATTACAAATGATAAAGTTTCGTCCAAAGTATACGATAAAAGAGAAGATTTTAATTTTAAAATTGTTAATTATCCTTTTCTAGATGGGGATGTGCCACGTTCTACATCTTATGGGGTTTATATTTCTCAACTTATTAGGTTTGCCCGAGCCTGTTCTTTGCTTGAAAATTTTAACAGACGTAATTAGCAAGGTTACAGATATCACAAACTTCGGAAAACTTTTTCTAAATTTTATTATCGAAATTTACCTCTCATTAGTAAATATAATTGCAATCTACGGACGTTACTGCGACAAGGCATTTCTCAACCAGAATTTTATGGGGATGTTATCTACAAACTTAGGAAAATTCGGGGTCATATCCATTTTCATGATTTGTTTATAAAACGCATGAAAACATTTAAAAAGAAAGGTTATGATCCTATTATATTGCAACGCACTGCATGTTTGGTTATCGACCCTTTTACAGTCGGTAGCTACGCTTCCCTCTTTGCTTGCGCGATGACAGGCCGAGGGTAGTACTCTATGATGGTATACTCTTAAACTTGGATACAGGATGAGCTTACCAGACTCATGTATTACTTTTTCCCTGTCGTACCCTTAACGGCTTACCTGCAGGTGCTCTGACTTCAGCAAAGTCATTGAGTACATATTTGACGGATTGTCACAGTTATTATGCTATGTTTTACATGTTGTCCTGTGTTCACCGTCGTCTATGTTGTGGGTAAGTCCAGCGGGGATACCTTTATTTACAATATTTGTAAAGCTAGGGTGACTTTGAGAGAAGTGTGAAGTTAGGACGTATGTAAACCGGTTTAAACCCCCAGTGGTGTTTTTGCTACTGACCGTGCCTAGGCGGTACTCTCTTTGTCACCCTTCCTTTTGTTTGCCTTGCGTCTTTGTGCTTGTGATTTGTTCATGTGTGGAACGTTTGTCCCTGGTTCTTGTGTGTCTTTTGGTGTTTCTGTGTTCATTTCGTGTGTGTGTGTGTGTGTGTGTGCGTTTGTGTGTGTGGTTTTGTGTGTGTGTGTGTCATGCTGTCTATCGGTGTTTTGGTGGTGGTTGCGTCTTGCATGTGGCTTTGCCTGCTTGACTTTACTACTTTTCCATTAATGACAACTGCTTGCTATCTGTCGATGTCAGTATACCTATTTGTTATCTGGATGTTTAAATGGATTTCTATACGATTCCTACTTTTACCGGCTTTGCGTATTAGTTGAGCGATATAATTTGTTCGAGTTCAAATAAACGGCAATGATGGCCAGCGTATTACTCGGTCAACTAGTGCTATCTCAAAATGTTTCATTCATAACATTTTTTTTTTAAAAAAAGAAGCTATAATCAGCTTGTCTTGATCAACATGCAAATAGAGTTTAAAACAGTTTGGACTCTGAGTAACTCGGTATTATATTTGGATTCAAACGGCATAGGTAATCAATCATCTGTCCACAACAGGTACAGATAATACAGAAAACAAATATGGAAATTTTCTTTCAAATGATTGCTTACAGGGGGCTTTACAGTACTTATTCTCTAGGTACAGATCGCGAACGCCGTTATGCCGCCAAATCTATGTACCTATACAGTCTGATGTGTTCTCTATGTTCAAATTGGGAACTCTGTTATGCCGCGCAAGCTACGTACCTATACACTGTATACAGTCTGGCATGTTATCAAGATACATATTGCGAACCTCATTATGCCGCGCTACCTATCTACCTATACAGTTTGACGTGTTATCAAGGTACAGATTGCGAACCCCAGTATGCCGCGCAAGCTACCTACTTATACAGTTTGACGTGTTATCAAGGTACAGATTGAGAACCCCATTATGCCGCGCAAGCTACGTACCTATACAATTTGACGTGTTATCAAGGTACAGATTGCGAACCCCATTATGCCGCGCAAGCTACCTACCTATACAATTTGACGTGTTATCAAGGTACAGATTGCGAACCCCATTATGCCGCGCAAGCTACATACCTATACAATTTGACGTGTTATCAAGGTACAGATTGCGAACCCCATTATGCCGCGCAAGCTACCTACCTATACAATTTGACATGTTATCAATGTACAGATTGCGAACCCCGGTATGCCGCGCAAGCTACGTACCTTTACAGTCTGACGACGATGTGCAGCCCGTTGTTTGTGTAATTGTATCAACAGGACATGACAAACACTCTGTCTGGCCTTGGCTAGGCTGATAGGAGCTGATTTCGCAGTTAGTACAAGGCTCAACTCCGTCCTGTGAGTAAGAACCCGCTGGACACATGGCTGCAAAGCAAATTTGGAACACCCTTAAGATTGATTTGTGATGACCGTTGCACACAGCAGGAGCTCAGATTAAAATACCGAAAAGGCGGTGTCGTATCAAGCCTCATCCAAACTATTTGAAAATAATTATTTTCTAAGATAAATGACATATAGATGTATCCAGACAATTGTAACTTACAATTTTAGCAATCTAGGGTGGTTATAAAAGGATAAAACAGTCCGATGAGACACGAACAACATTGCATCATTATCAATTTGCACCCCGTATCCCTAAGTTGGAAATAAAACTGAACAACGCATGAAGTCCCAGGTCAAATTTTTGACCAATTTCTGTGCTGTTTGCTCCTATAGGAGCTGTCTGATCAGGGTTTGGTCGGTGATATAATATAGATATGATTCTACAGGTTCTGTAAAGGCCAAACATTAATGTCTCATTGTGCTATTATAATAAGTTAATCTAATAAATGTTCATGATGCCATTATTTCTTACATGAATATTCATGGAGTAACGGGTTAATAAGGAAGTTCCTACAATGAACGCATAATTTCAATAATATCATAAAACTTGGTATTGGTTATGTTCAATCATTATTATGAAGATTTACAATTTGAACCTTGCTTCGAAAATTGCCCCTGTGATACAAAATAAACCGATTTCATCATCCTTATAACTGTTGTTCTACAACAAAGTATTATCGGCATTTTCCATTCCAATTTTCCGCATTTTGGCGCGAATAGCACGAGCATATACGAAACTAAAACCCAACCCGAATAAAACGGAAACATCGGGGAATAAAATCGGGACCATGAATGCTTTGTCATTTTCAACTTTTATTGGATAGGTTTTCTTACGATTTACTACTTTTCAGCATATAAATAAATGAGTTTTGTATATTTTAGGTATTTTAGAAATGCGTCGAATGTAGGGACTTCCCCTTTAAAACATATATTTGGTAATAAATAGATAATGTCAGTTCTATTAATCAAAACAGCCGCCACACAAAAGTGACATCGCTCAAGGTCTACACTATTCAACAATCGTCATTTATAACACGCATAATAGCTCAGAAATTGCTCAGTCCATTATCAGATGACGTACAGGAACCATCTTTAATGCAACCACTTAATGAATAAATGTAAGTGTACATGACAGCTTAATGTAGGACGGAAAATATGCAGAAAGCTCCTTCAGGAATGCTCCATCTTTCCTGCAGAAAGCTCCTTATTTTATCCTGTATCATGCTACCACATGCTCTAACACTTACTGTGCGGGACACGAGTCACTACTGTCCTTTGCAAACAGTGTAGACCCAGCTGAGAGGACTCCCAGAGGATCCCTCTCATCTGGGTATGCACGGTTTTTTATATTACACTTTTCTTCAGAAAGAATCCTAAATATTCGCCATAAGCTTGACCTGTTTGAATTTTGAAATGGTCCATTTAAAAAGCCAGCGACGCAAGGTTTAAATAACTAGAGTTAGACATCTTATTGATGGTCTCTCTAGAGAGGGTTTTACTGTAAGCGTGTAATCTGTATGTACTTTAGAAAGACCCAATGTGCCAGATGGTACAGTTGAACAGGTCTACGACAACAATAGGAGCCTTTAGAGTAGATGGCTGTGCAACAATTGTTTTACAATAATATTTGCAAACTTCAAGCTGAAATCGGTCCGTCACCTAATTTGCAATCAGGGTATCAAACAGTTTGGATCTTGATGAGACGCCGTCTTACCCAGCGTCTCATTTGGGTCCAACTTGTTTGCATTGGTAATCACTCATCCTCAAGTAGCAGGTTAACCCATTACCTTATAGGCTATTTTTAGATACAACCTCTTTGAATAAATCTCCCGAAAAGGAGCATTAACAAGAGAAAGGGAAACGTTTTAGAATTATGTAGTTTGAAACCATTGTGATAAATAGAGCATCTGCTCTATTTATCACAATGGTTTCACAAAGTGACTTTTACAGAGTCGTCAAAAGTTGTCAATATGAGGCAATGGGTTAAAGGCTGATTTAATGCCAAACATACGGAAAGTTTCTTTCAAATAGTATCAAGGTACAGATTGCGAACGGCATTATGCCGCACAAGCTACGTGCATGTGCAGTCTAACATGTTCCGAAGATACAGATGGCGAACCACCTCCTTGTGTCGTGCAAGTTGCGTACCTATACTGACTGACATGTTCTGATGATACAGATGACTAACGCCGTTATGCCAAGAAAACTACGTACCTAAACAGTCTGACGCCGATGTAGAACCTGCTGTGAGTGTAATTGCGTCAATAGGACATGTCAAACACTCTGCCTGGCCTTGGCTAGGTTGATAGGAGTTGACTGGACAGATAGTACAAGGCTCAACGTTCACCAGTGAGTACGAACCCGGTGAACAAAGCGCTGCAACGGTATCAAATATTAGTTACCCGACATCTACAACGGAATGTCGCATTCGGAAGCAGTAGTAATACAGTACAGTCTTGCTATTTTGAAGTGATCACCTGTTTAATTAACATAAGAGACTTAAAAGTAAATAGTTGCTTAACCCTTTCACTGCCAATTACCTATGCAAACAGTTTGGATCCAGATGAGACGCCGAGTAACTCGGTGTCTCATCAGGATCCAAACTGTTTGTTACTGTTACTATGTTTTTGAAACAGAAATGAAGAAAATAAAAAAAATGAAATTTTGTAGCTGACGACAAAGTTAGCAGACGACAGAATTTGGCAACGCATGTCACTGTTTCCCAAACAAAAAAGCTCAAGAAACAGCTTTTCCATCGTATTTTCTTTATGCCTCCATCAAACCCTATGTTGTGACCACTCTTTAGAATCGTCACTTTGTGACGATTCTAAAGAGTGGTCACAACATAGGGTTTGATTGAGGCATAACGGTTTTAGGTCTCGAAATACACCTTATCTGGGGATCTGCAAACAAGCTAATTATGTTTGATTTTCCCTCCCTATAACAACTCCCTCTGAACAACACATACAATCTTGGTATCCCAAAGGATGTCGTTGTAGAGAGGGAGCACTGTAATTTGAGCTTTAACCGAGTCATTTCTTTGAATGTGGATTCTTAGTTAGAACAAGTGAGCCACAAAGAAAACGTGGCCATGTAATTTTAAATACACATGTAACTCGCTATATATTTTTAAATACCCGACAAGATATACCGTTTAAGATTTGCTTAAGCCCACCTCTTGGTTAACAATTATTTATTGAAGCGTGATAATGCAGAACAAAAGTAATGCTGATTCGCATCTGAGGTATTTCTGAGTTTATTTCCGACCTTAAACCAGAGTAGCACCCTCAAAACATTTCGATAAATCGACTATTTTTCACAAAACATTTGGTGAACAGTTATTAGAATCCAACTCAAAATCGTTTTAATGACAACTGCTTGCTATCTGTCGATGTCAGTATGCCTATTTGTTATCTGGATGTTTAAATGGATTTCTATACGATTCCTACGTATACCGGCTTTGCGTGTTAGTTGAGCGATATAGTTTGTTCGAGTTCAAACAAGAGCATGTTGTATTGCTATGCAAGACATGAGTCCCCCACCGGACTGAAAAAAAAACTCCACTCTCCCCACCCCACCCACCCATGGTGTGGTTGACCATGGTATATACATGACCACCTGAATGGTATTAGTACCTACTTTCATACATTGAATCAGTAAATAAAAAGTTATTGTCCCGACAAGAAAATATAAAAAAGGGGAGTAACTCCAAAAATATTGATGCTAGAGTTATTGCCCTTGTGCAGTACACTACATCTCATCATGAGTGTTCCATATGAGAAGTTTCAAATCAATTGAACCAGTAGAGAAAGAGTTATTGTCCGGACAAAAAAATATGTAAAAGGGGAATAACTCCAAATATTTATTAACTGGACAAGAAAATATGAAAAGGGGAATAACTCCAACAATATAGATGCTAGAGTTATGGCCCTTGTGCATGACACTACCCCTCATCATGTGTGTTCCATATGTGAAGTTTCAAATCTATTGAACCAGTAGAGAAAGAGTTATTGTCCGGACAAAAAAATATGTAAAAGGGGAATAACTCCAAAAATATTGATGCTAGAATTATGGCCCTTGTGCATGACACTACTCCTGATCATGCTTCTTCAATGTGTGAAGTTATAATGAATTTGGCCTAACTTTGTAGGAGATATTGCCCGGAACACGAAGCGTGACAGACGGACTGACAAGAAAATATGAAAAAGGGGAAGAACTCCAAATATATTGATGCTAGAGTTATGGCCCTTGTGTATGACACTACCCCTCATCATGATTGTTCCATATGTGAAGTTTCAAATCAATTGAACCAGTAGATAAAGTTATAATGAATTTGGCCTAACTTTGTAGGAGATATTGCCCGGAACACGAAGCGTGACAGACGGACTGACAAGAAAATATGTAAAAGGGGAATAACTCCAAAAAATATTTATGCTAGAGTTATGACCCTTGTGCATGACACTAGCCCTCATCATGCTTCTTCAATGTGTGAAGTTATAATGAATTTGGCATAACTTTGTAGGAGATATGGCCCGGACAAGAAGCGTGACAGACGGACGGACGGACGGACGGACAGACAGACGGACGGACGGACGGACAGACGGACGGACGGAATCGAGCAAACCTATAGTCCCCCAACCGGTAACCGGTGGGGGACTAATAAACGGCAATGATGGCCAGCGTATACCCCCGGTCGACTAGTGCTATTTCAAAATGTTTCATTCATAACATTTTTTTTTAAAAAAAAAAGCTATAATCAGCTTGTCTTGACCAACATGCAAATAGAGTATAAAACAGTTTGGACTCTGAGTAACTCGGTATTATATTTGGATTCAAACGGCATAGGTAATCAATCATCTGTCCACAACAGCTACAGATAATGCAGAAAACAAATATGGAAATTTTCTTTCAAATGATTGCTTACAGGAGGTTTTACAATACTTATTCTCTAGGTACAGATCGCGAACGCCGTTATGCCGCCAAATCTATGTACCTATACAGTCCGACGTGTTCTCTATGTACAAATTGGAAACTCTGTTATGCCGCGCAAGCTACGTACCTATACACTGTATACAGTCTGGCATGTTATCAAGATACAGAATGCGAACCTCATAATGCCGCGCTACCTATCTACATATACAGTTTGACGTGTTATCAAGGTACAGATTGCGAACCCCATTATGCCGCGCAAGCTACCTACATATACAGTTTGACGTGTTATCAAGGTACAGATTGAGAACCCCATTATGCCGCGCAAGCTACCTACCTATACAGTTTGACGTGTTATCAAGGTACAGATTGCGAACCCCGGTATGCCGCGCAAGCTACGTACCTTTACAGTCTGACGACGATGTGCAGCCCGTTGTTAGTGTAATTGTATCAACAGGACATGACACACACTCTGTCTGGCCTTGGCTAGGCTGATAGGAGCTGATTTCGCAGTTAGCACAAGGCTCAACTCCGACCTGTGAGTAAGAACCCGCTGGACACATGGCTGCAAAGCAAATTTGGAACACCCTTAGGATTGATTTGTGATGACCGTTGCACACAGCAGGAATTCAGATTAAAATACCGAAATGGCGGTGTCGTATCAAGCCTCATCCAAACTATTTGAAAATAATTATTTTCTAAGATAAATGACATATAGATGTATCCAGACAATTGTAACTTACAATTTTAGCAACCTAGGGTGGTTATAAAAGGATAAAACAGTCCGATGAGACACGAACAACATTGCATCATTATCAATTTGCACCCCGTATCCTTAAGTTGGAAATAAAACTGAACAACGCGTGAAGTCCCTTGTCAAAGTCTTGACCAAATTCTGTGCTGTTTGCTCCTATAGGAGCCGTCTGATCAGGGTTTGGTCGGTGATATAATATAGATATGATTCTACAGGTTCTGTAAAGGCCAAACATTAATATCTCATTGTGCTATTATAATAAGTTAATCTAATAAATGTTCATGATGTCATTATTTCTTACATGAATATGCATGGAGTAACGGGTTAAAGAGAAAGTCCCTACAATGAACGCATAATTTCAATAATATCATAAAACTTGGTATTGGATATGTTCAATCATTATTATGAAGATTTATAATTTGAACCTTTCCTCGAAAATTGCCCCTGTGATACAAAATAAACCGATTTCATCATCCTTATAATTGTTGTTCTACAACAAAGTATTATCGGCATTTTCCATTCCAATTTTCCGCATTTTGGCGCGAATAGCACGAGCATATACGAAACTAAAACCCAACCCGAATAAAACGGAAACATCGGGGAATAAAATCGGGACCATGAATGCTTTGTCATTTTCAACTTTTATTGGATAGGCTTTCTTACGATATACTACTTTTCAGCATTTAATAAATGAGTTTTGTATATTTTAGGTATTTTAGAAATGCGTCGAATGTAGGGACTTCCCCTTTAAAACATATATTTGGTAATAAATATATCATGTCAGTTCTATTAATCAAAACAGCCGCCACACAAAAGTGACATCGCTCAAGGTCTACACTATTCAACAATCGTCATTTATAACACGCATAATAGCTCAGAAACTGCTCAGTCCATTATCAGTTGACGTACAGGAACCATCTTTAATGCAACCACTTAATGAATAAATGTAAGTGTACATGACAGCTTAATGTAGGACGGAAAATATGCAGAAAGCTCCTTCAGGAATGCCCCTTCTTTCCTGCAGAAAGCTCCTTCTTTCATCCTGTATCATGCTACCACATGCTCTAACACTTACTATGCGGGACACGAGTCACTACTGTCCTTTGCAAACAGTGTAGACCCAGTTGAGATGGCTCCCAGAGGAGCCCTCTCATCTGGGTATGCACTGTTTGTAATATTACACTTTTCTTCAGAAAGAACCCTAAATATTCGCCATAAGTTTGACCTTTTTGAATTTTGAAATGGTCCATTTAAAAAGTCAGCGACGCAAGGTTTAAATAACTAGAGTTAGACATCTTATTGATGGTCTGTCTAGAGAGGGTTTTACTGTAAGCGTGTAATCTGTCTGTACTTTAGAAAGACCCAATGTGCCAGATGGTACAGTTGAACAGGTCTACGAAACCTCTTACAGAACAACAATAGGAGCCTTTAGAGTAGATGGCTGTGCAACAATTGTTTTACAATAATATTTGCAAAATTCAAGATTGCGACCCCCGTTATGCCGCGCAAGCTACGTACTTAAACAGTCTGACGCCGATGTACAACCTGCCGTAAGTGTAATTGCATCAATAGGACATAGCAAACACTCTGTCTGGCCTTGGCTAGGTTGATAGGAGTTGACTGGACAGATAGTACAAGGCTCGACGTTCACAGGCGAGTAAGAACCCGGTGCACAAATCGCTGCAACGGTATCAAACAATAGTTACCCGACATCTACAACGGAATGGCGCATTTGGAAGCAGTGGTAATACAGTAGATTCTCGCTATTTTAAAGTGACCACGTGTTTTATTAACATAAGATACTTTAAAAGCAAATAGTTGCTTAACCCTTTCGCTGCCAAATACCTATGCAAACAGTTTGGATCCAGATGAGACGCCGAGTAACGCGTTGTCTCATCAGGATCCAAACTGTTTGTTACTGTTACTATGTTTTTGAAACAGAAATGAAGAAAATCAAAAAAATGAAATTTTGTAGCTGACGACAAAGTTAGCAGACGACAGAATTTGGCAGCGAAAGGGTTAATTCAGTACAAAAGCGTTGCTAATAGCTCATACAGGAGCTTTCTGTATCACTTTTGTCCTGCATTTAGCTGCCATTTGTCTTAACAATCCACAGTTTACGCTCCATTTGAACGGAAATATTTACTGTACATGAAATACAAATTCACTTTTCTCAAAAAATGGATTTGAAATTGGCGAACGACTGAACGTTCAATACTCTGTTGATTTGGTGATAACCGTTGCACACAGCACGAATGCAGATAAAACACTGAGTAAGGCGGTATCTTATCAGGGTCCATGCTTATAAAGCTTTTAGTTGAGTCTGAGTTTCGTTCTCAAGCTTTTGATTGGTCAGATTTGAGTTCTCAAGCTTTTGATTGGTCAGATTTGATCCAAAGGCTCAAATCTGACCAATCAAAAACTTGAGAACGAACTTAGACTCAACTGAAAGTTTTATAAGCATGGACCCAGGTCTAATATAAACTGTTTGAAAATAATTGTGTTTTCTGAAATAAATGGCATAAAATATATATTCAGTTGTAACAAACAATTTTAGCAAACAGGAGCAATAGAACGACAAAACAGAAAACAAAATAAACACATAAATACTTAAACTGCTCTGATCTAATATTTCGACCACTAAGGGCCTTTGTCAAAGATTATCATGTCAAAATACACGTCACATTTTTGTTACATGCATTCAGCCATAAAATCAAAGACTTTGATTTTATGGCTGAATGCATGTAACAAAAATGTGACGTGTATTTTGACATGATAATCTTTGACAAAAGCCCTTAGTGGTCGAAATATTAGATCAGAGCAGTTTAAGTATTTATGTAATATATTAATTCCCTATTTTGGAATATTTTCTTCATTGAAAATAAACACAGGCAAAACTAACCATGACAGATCTCGTCTTCGTTAGTCCAGTTTCCGTCATTCTGGCAGACTCGGGCAATGGTAGGGGCGCCACCGATAGCTGCATAGCCTGCATCACACGTGTATACCCGCATGGTGTTCACCAGAGTACCACCGGGCTTCAAGGTGGAATGCGCAAATGGCTGAGGAGCAGAACAGCCTGGAAATGACAATGTTTAACAGAATTAAACATATATATCATAACACCTTGAAAGCTAAATACTCAAAATCATTTGTGTTTAATCAAATTTTATTTAAATTGCCAACGTACCCGTACATACATGAATACAAGAGAATATATAAGTAAATCGTGTAAACAATACCTAAGGTAAATAATACAAGATGACAATGCACAAGGGGTTGGGTCACATTTTTTTTTACCAACATTAGAAATCGGCTACCCTTAAAATGAACTAGTCGATCATTATTCAACCACTGAATCAATTCAGCAGAATATAACTGTTTTGCTGGAAGATCATTAATGAAAGTTTAGATCCTGATCAGATAACTCCTTCATTATACCCTGGTCTGGGTCTACACTGTTCGAAAATGCCAGTACACTAGCTTACCACATTTAAGGGTTAACCTTACGCCATTATTGTATTGCCTTTTAGGACTGTTCGGATACTGAATAATCGAGTGAGTCTCCGTCTCACCAGGACTCAAACATTTTGATATTGTAATTATATTGCTAATACTTCCGCTGCCAAAGTTGCATCTATGATTACCTATATGCAAACAATTGGATCCAGATGAGACGCCTAGTACCTCTACGTCTCATCAGGATCCAAACTATTTGTTATTGAGGCTATACATCTTATTTTAAACACTTACAGTGCGAGACATGGGTCACTAATTGCCTTTGCAAACAGTGTAGACCAAGATAAGAGTGCTCCTAAAGGAGCCCTCCCATCAGGGCCTGCACTGTTTGTCAAGTTACACTTTTTTTAGAAAAAAATCCCTCGATATTCATCATAAGCTGATCTGTTTAAATTTTGAAAAACCTGTCCATTTGAAAATTCAGCGTTGTAAGCGTTAAATAAAAATGAAGAAATACAAACGAAAAAAATTGTAGTAGACGACAGAGTTTGCAGATGACAATATTTGGCAGAGTTAAAAAAAAGGAAAGGAACACCCAACAATGAAAACTAAAGCGAACGATGACGTTGATGGAGAGCAATACGTGGATGTTTGTGATTTTCAGTGCCGCCACACTAGCATAATGTGTACACTACAATGTATCCATCGTTACTTCCGATGCAGGGTATAACACTAAATACAGTAAAACCCCTCTAATGCGACCACTTAATGAATGAAAAAAGATGTCGTTATAAGCAGGTGGTTGCTTAATGCAGGACAAAAGTAATGCAGAAAGCTCCTAGCTTTCTTCATCACTTTTGTCCTGCATTAAGCTACCACCTGCATTTAGCACCCAGATTTAAACCTCTTTTGGGTGGTCACATTAACAGGGTTTTACTGTACAACCTCTGGACGCTGCTGCTGTTATTCAACCAGTGGAGGTTTAACACTTTACTCCATAGATACGCATTTTAACGCCATTGCAAATAGTGTAGATCCAGACCAGACGGCTACTGTAGAGCAATCTCATCATGATCTGCTCTGTTTGCCATTGCCTTATCGTCGCTGTGCTGACAAAACCTAGTATATCCATTTTGGCCGAAACTCGTTTCTTCACGATTTCTGATTTAAATGTACAATGCCCACATCCTGTCAAAATCTCAGCCCAACCCAACCTCGTATATTTATTGGTCTGAATTTCTCAATATCAAAACCTCGTATAAATTTTACTCTTCAATCATGCGGAGCAATGACATTAAACATATCAAAACACATGCAGATTATTGTGGTACATAGAGCATAGGTATGTCCTTTTCTTTGTGTGTCAAGGTACAAAGCTTAAACTCAAGTGAAATGTAAATTGTAGTATATCATATATGGTACCAGAATATAGACCTTATTTGTCACTGTAACATAAAGACGAATTCATAAAAATAATCAGTTTTTTGCATCTCCTGAAAAGTAGTGATTTTCATTATACGAGGTTTTGTCAGCACAGCAACGTTATATATCTGCTTTTATACGTCATTGTAAAATGTCAGCTTATCAATAATCACAATGTCATTATGGTTTGCATGGATATTTGATGCGTAATGGTTACACGGGTTAAACAATGGCATTTATACCATTAACCCTTTCGGAAATGGAAATGAGATAATAAATAAATGCAAATTTCAAAGGAATAAAGCACAGATATAGAATTATAGACTGAGACAAAAAGTGAAGTCCCTGACCTTGAAAAGGCGGCGTCTGATCTGGGACTGCACTATTTGTCGACTCGTGGTGCATTTATGCGACATTGGCGGTGAAATGATTAATCAGCTGTTGACATTGTATTCTATTTAATCGTATGACTTCTCATTTGGATAATACATGTTTGCAAATTCCAGTTCGGTCGTGATTAGCGAAATAAGAATGCATATTTCCATGATAGTTTTATGCACAGTTTCAGTCAAAATCCGTTATGAAATAGTACAAAATACTGCATCAAAGTATATCCATATGCTTCGACACATGATTAGTACTCAAAATGGAAAACTGTTGTACATATGTGACTTTAAACCATTTCAGTGAGAGAAATGAGCCACTAATATACTTTGTAAACAGTGCAGACCTAGATGAGAGAGTTCATAGAAGAGCTCTTTCACCAGGATCAACCGTGTTTGTCATGTTACACTTGTTTTAAGAAAATACCCCTGGTTATTCATTGTAAGCTTGGTCTATTTTTTGGAATAGTCCATCTGAAAGAAAACACAGCGTTGAAAGAGTTAAAACTATGACAGCCTATCTAAATTCCACGAGCTTTGGAACACTTTTACTGATCTTGGTAATTCTGATAACTACATTGGGTTATGATTTCAAAACAAAAGGGTTGACTTCACAATCTAACCCGTGTAATAATTCCCTCACACCACTTCAAAGACACACATATGACACATGTTTGAGAACTTCAGGATCCAAAGTGACAGATCCCTGCAAACCACTTCATAGACCTCAACTGATAACTTCACCGGCCCACCCAACATATCTCTACACATAGATTCGTGGATTAACAATGACTTCACGAAATAATCTCTCCCTACACGTAAAGTAACAAGCTTGATTGGAAATTTGAACACATGACTGAAAGGACTCACCTTAGAAACCCATACACATGACTTAATGGTCTCATTTTAGTGAGTCTCATTGCATGTGTTCGTAGATTCACCTCTCCATACACATGACTTCAAGAGCTCACCTGATTGAGTCCCACTGTATTGGTTTGCGGATTCACCTCTACCTAAACATGACTTTACGAACTCACCTGGGAGGTTTTTACACACGGCTTCGGGCAAAAGTGGCATACATTCCTGATTTTGTTCGCATATCTTATTTTCACACGTCCCAGCCATTTTCTGGAAAAGGTAAACAAATAGAGGAATAAGTGTGAATTATTTAGCTTGATGATCTGATCCAACGAATTGTCGAGTTTTGTCAATCTTATAGGACCTGCATATTTGCAGGGCCGTATAGCTAGCCATACGCACTTATGCACGTGCGTAACATCAATCTGAATGATGAAAACATTTTTTGGCCAACGATGGAACAGAAATCGAAGGCTAAGGGGGTAAACTTAAATAAACGTTGTATCTTGTCATATAAGCTTCAGCCCATTTCCTCATATTGACACCTTTTGACGCCTCTGTAAAAATCACCTTTTGAAACCGTTGTGATAAATAGAGCATTTGCCCCTTTTCTACATTTAAAGCTATTCGTACAACAAATCAAAACACATACACATCTTGCTGATGTTAGTATCTGTTTAGCGACAATGACTTTGACCTGGACAATACCCCATACAAATATTACAACAACGTGTTTTTTCTAACTATAGTTCGATTTCGAGCCCTGAGCCGTGACTGCACTTTTCTATTTATAGAAGTTGCAACCATTCTAATTTATGGGTAAGTGGACGATGGTTGTCATAAGAAGCTCGTAGTAATCGTGCAGTATTAGTATATACAGTACAACCTCTCTATAACGGCCACTAAATTACATAAAGTATTTTGTATTAAAGGCAGATGGCTGCCTTAAGCGCTATAGGAGCCTTCTGTTTTACTTTCACCTTGCTTTAAGCAGCCACCTGCCATAAATACCAACTAATTAACACAATTTAGTGGCCGTTATAGAGAGGTTTTACTGTATATGCTTATTACTGTATGACCACAGGTAACTCCGGAACAAATACATGGTTTTTGACGCGTTTTACCTCTACGAGTTGACTCGTCCTAAAGGTCACAGCTCACGGGTCAAAATCGAACTATATATTCTGAAACCAGGAAATCTGTAACAATAACATGGTAATTAAGGTTGCTGTTGCATGATTGTTTGGAGGAACACATATTAACCATTTCCCTCATGAATATTTATAGAAGAATCCATGACTTTTCGAATATTCATTTAAATTAATTGTTTTTATGTCACATGAACAAAGGGCCTTTTGACAATGGCAGACACTGTAGAATCAGATCTATAGTATGCTATATGCAAACAGAAACAGTCTGATCTGGGTCTGCTCAGCTTGCAAATGTATAGAAAGAGGCGTATTTATAGAATAAAGGGTTAAAATGTTGTGCACAAGTCGGGAAACATTTAAATTTCACCATTTGCCTGATATATTCATGAAAGAATATGCATGTAAGAAATAATGACAATATCAACATTGGTTAGTTGACCTTTATGATATGGTATATTGAAACAGATGGTTTGGATACTATATAGTCATAATGCCAAAACCAAACAGAACGGACCCGTTATCACATGGTTCCTACATACACTGTCGGATTCTTGGTTTGCTCTGTTTGCAAAGGTATCAAAAGGAGCTTATGTTAGGTAAATAGCTACAGAGGTTCTGAAGCGAGTAATTAGTTGCACTTTAACCGAAAATATCAGACAACACGCTAACGGTTTATGGTAGAACCTGTCTTAAACTGTCATCAATAATATGTCCAATTATGGGAGCTTTCTGCATTACCTCATACCTGCATTAGGCTACCGCCTGTCCTTCAGATCTATAATTAGAGCTCTTTGTGACGGCGACTTAACCCTTTCCTCCATGAATACACCTTTCTACGCCTCTGTAAACAATCACTTTATGAAACCATTGTGATAAATAAAGCATTTGCTCCTATAGGAGCAAATGCTCTATTTATCACAATGGTTTAAAAACTTACACAATGCTAAAATTTTCCTTTTTCTCTAGTAAATGCTCCTTGTCGGTAGATTTATTCAAAGAGGTTTGGGCTAAAAATAGCCTATGGTGGAATGGGTTAAGACAGGTTTTACTGTACCTCTCAAAGAGTTCAACTATAATTTAACTACAACTCATTACTGACACATTAAATATTTATATAAATGTTTGAAGTTAGTTAGTTTCACCTCCAACGTATTACAGTTCCCCGTGGTATTAAAACTTCAGAGAGTCAGAAATAGGAAACTGGACGTTTATGCACGAATCGGTCGCTTAATGGAATTTAAATGTGCAAGGAAACATTTGGCTGGCACTAAATCTGAAATGTTCCCCAGCTGGTGCTTACCATTGTAACCCTTTACTCCATAAATGAGCCTTCAATGCCTTTGCAAATAGAGCATACATAGATCAGACGGCTCCTATAAGACAACAACCGAAGTTTCAGATCTGTATATCAGATAAACATGCGAACTCGGACACTAAAATCGTCATTTCTCCACCAAACCCTATGTTGTGTCCACGCTTTCGAATCGTCCCTTGGAGACAATTCGAAAGAGTGATCACAACAATTGGTTTGGTGGAGAAAAAACGGAGTTATTCTTGAAAATGTTTTAATTTACACATTTTGTCATGATTACACCATGGCTAATACCCAAAATCAAGTTTACATAACAAGTAACAAATAGAGAGTAGTATTTTCTTTACAGTGACATTCTTTTATCATTTTATAGTTACCCCACCCACTTAAGATCATTATTTTTTCACTTAATACATTCTGTTTATCAATTTGTATCCTCTATATTGTGTAATGGTGTGTTCTAAACCCATTGGTGCGTATACACTGGTACACTATGGCAGAAAATAGACAGGAATCAATTTTTATAAATAGCTGTGGAGATATATATGGAGATATATATGCTAGAAAGTGGTCTGTAATTCTATTTACGGGTGGTCATTTTATTATCGATTTTTATACAAATTCTCCAACTTTTATCGTTCTAGACTTTTGATATAGTGTAACTAACTACATGTACTTCTAGATAGAAATCAATTCTTTTGCAATTAGTTGAGGGTTTGGTCATTTATCATCACAGATTGACTGAACTATGGTCTAAATTTTCAGTTTCGTTTTATTTTATATTGAAATTACTATAAGCAAACAGTGTAGACTCTGATCAGACGCCGCGTTATGCGGCGTCTGATTAGTGTCTACACTGTTTGCCTATGTCCCATAAATGGGATCGTGGGCGCAAATGGGTTAACTGCTGCTCTCAGTTATCTGCACACTTTACGTTTTGTTTGCTCAAAATGACACAATAAAATATCGCGGAAAAAGCTGAAAATCTAGATTTAGCGCGTTTATGATGTCATTGAAACACGTGACCATGGATTGTAATTTATATAGAAATTCTGTTCTAATTTCGAATATATCGATAACTGCGACCAACACAACAAAACAGAAACTGGAACTCAAAATGTAAGCAACTGGTACCGGAGAGCCCCTCTTTCCTGTTTGAAGCGGACAATGAATTTCGACTGAGACCTTCCTCTCTTAAGTTATTTTCTATTATCCTCATATATCAGCTTTGAATGTCGTTTCGCTTACTTTCTTTGAGAGCAGATGTCACGCGTGACGATGACGTTACCTCATTTGCATTAAGTTGACGACTAGACAACTAGGGATTCCAATGGTAAACTCCGTTCATTTGTTAAAAATAATACAGTTTTCGAGCATCGTAACTTGTTTGCAAGTGTTTTAAACTCGTCATTAGACAAAATATCTATATTTTATTCATTTATTCACAAGGAAAACTGGTGCTAAAATATAATTGGACTCTAAGTAAATAAAGCAATTTTCAACCATTATATATTTTTATATAGAGTTTTTTGGGTTTCAATCAAGTAATTTTGCACCAATTATGATATAAATTGTTATGACATTTTACGAAACAAATTTGTTAGAATTAAACCCCTCATTAATGTTTTGTGAAGACAGACTCAAGTTAACAAAAACAGTATTAAACATTAGATCGATTACAGTGTAGACGTATGCTGATGAATTCGTCCTTATTATTGTTTTAAAACACGTAGATTTTTGTATTATATTTCACATATAATTAATTGTCAGATATGGACAATTAGCCCATATAAACAATTCGTTTCTTAGGCAATATTAGTTTTCCCTAAATGGAAAGATTGTGTCATACACTCAATATTGTTCGTATATGGTGTTCTATTGGAAAATTCATTGGTATTCAATTTTAACTAAGTCTAAAAAAATTACATGTACATTAGGTTAAAATATCGAACAATGGAACCAACTGTTCACTATAATCTATGTTCATAATTAACGCCATTAATCCACCATTTAAATGTTATTCACAGAATACCATTGGAGAGCTCGTTCAATGATGATCAAATTATATTAGTTAATATGAACTAATATTAAGATGCCACACTGTCAGCATTAGCAGTCTGCACTGAACTTGTACAGACCCGATACTTATTTAAAAATTGATATTAAAATGCCTCACTGTCAGCTTAAGCAGTCTGGATTGAACTTGTCCGGACCCCTACCCATTTTGAATTTAATCGTTTAATCGTTTATTTGTTGTAATAGTCATTTGAAAAGTTTTGAAGCAAAAGGTAAGAAACTGGTCTCTGGTCCCAGCTAAAATTGTTTTAGATTAAAAAATGTTTTCGTTGAATGATGGAGAATATATTAGCTTGAAGACAAAGTAATTCTGGTACAATAATTTGTGCATAAATACTTGAACTGCTCTGATCTAATATTTCGACCACTAAGGGTTTTTTTATGGCTGAATGCATGTAACAAAAATGTGACGTGTATTTTGACATGATAATCTTTGAAAAGGGCCCTTAGTGGTCGAAATATTAGATCAGAGCAGTTCAAGTATTTATGTATTATATTAATTCCCTATTTTGGAATATTTTCTTCATTGTGAATTTGTGCTCCTTGGAGATATGATTCTCTTTGATTTTATGGCTGAATGCATGTAACAAAAATGTGACGTGTATTTTGACATGATAATCTTTGAAAAAGGCCCTTAGTGGTCGAAATATTAGATCAGAGCAGTTCAAGTATTTATGTATTATATTAATTCCCTATTTTGGAATATTTTCTTCATTGCAATAATTTGTGATTAACCCATTTGCTCCCGCGATCCCATATATGGGACGTAGGCAAACAGTGTAGACTCTGATCAGACGCTGCATAATGCGGCGTCTGATCAGAGTCTACACTGTTTTCTGATAGAAAATTCAATATAAAACAAAATAAAAATGAAAATTTAGACCAGACATCCCTTAGATAAAAGATAGACTAATCCAATATATAAGCATGGAAGAATCTACTAGGAGCAAATGGGTTATCTAAAACATTTCAAACATTTATGTATGCCCTGAACAGAGAACATTTTGCTTAGTTCACGCAAACATGAATCTCAATTAGAAGTATATTTTCAACGTTGGTTCTCAATTCTCAATGCGCCAAATTACCTAAAAACGGTCAATGCAAGTATATTGTTTTGGAAGCATATAACATAATTATACAATAAAATGTCTCTAAACCTAAATTTCAAATAAAGAAGAATTAAGAACTTTATAAGCAGGTGATGGCTAATGCAAGGTGAAAGTCACACTGAAAACTCCATTTTCACCTTGCATTAAGCTGCCATCTGTCTTAACCCTTCGCTTGCTGAATTTTAAAACACATTTCTCCTTCTTTACCCATGCCCTGTTGTATAATTACATATATCTTCACTGTGTACTTCGCTGTGCAACCACTGTTGTGGAGTGCACTGGTTGCACACTCAACTTGTAAATAGTGCAGACCCTGATGGGACAGCTCCTGCAGGAGCTGTCTCATCTGGGTCTTCACTATTTACAGGTAGGTATATTGACGTGAATAGCAAGCAAAGGGTTAAAGACCGGTATTGATACTTACCTGTATGTTCGGTTTAGAGATGTTATACTGTACTAACAACTATCTTCATAGTTTGATTTCTAAAGGTAGAGATCTAGCATAAAACTCACCAGGGTTACCTGCAGTGTGACTTATTCACGAAGTGCCATATGGCTACAAATATGTGTACAACCACCTCCTCGACTTCTTTTCAAACACCACTGGAACTTTATTTTAGTAATTCTATTGTCTATTATTATACTGACAATGTTTCTGTATTAAGCAATACTGAAATAGTTTATTTCTGACATGTTTCGTAACTAGTTATCTTATTAGGAACCAAATTATTTGGACATGTCTCGATCAACAGCTACGGAAAAATTGAGAGAAAAGTAAGTAAAAATGCAGTTCAGTAAAACCCTTCTAAACCGGACAATAAATTTAGTATACATATCGGTCTAGGAGACAGGGACAGCTTAATACAGGGTGAAAGTCATACAGAAAGCTCCCCTAGGAGCTGTCTGCATGACTCTCATCCTGCATTAAGGTATTTCTGCTGCAGATAAACCATATGACATGTTACATATACTGAACATGTGCTTTTTATTGGACAATTTGCTGTTACTGAAATATAGTGGTGTTGGGGAAAAGTGAATTGGAACATTTATCATATAATAAGGAATTATCAATACACCAACAGTACTACAGAAGATAATTGAAATGACACTTTTTATTAAAAAAAAAAAAAAAAAAAAAAAAAAAAAAAAAAATAACAAATCTGGAAAAGTGAATTATATGACACTTCTTTTTTGCACATTTTCAGGTAAAGTTTTATTTAACATTGATGAATTACACTAGAACCTTTATTTAATAACTATTGAAAAGAAATTGCTGAAAATTGTTAAAAACATAGATTTGATCAATTTTTAATATAAAGGTCAAATTGAAAGGAGGTACACATACGGCCATTACTGAAATACATTAAACTGTCACCTGCATACAAGTAGATGGGTTTTACTTTAGATAAAAATTAAACCCTTTTCTTCTGAAATAATAAACACAATAATGTTTCCTCAAAGTTGACTCTGAAGTGATTTCGACTACATCCGATTTCCTACTATTGACCGAGTGTCAAACAGATTGGATCCTGGTGAAATCCCGCATTACTCGACATATAATCTGGATCCAATCTGTTTATAAATGCGATTCAGGTTGCTAATAGTGGCGGGATACGGGTTGACAAAATATCAACGTATGCAGTACATATTTACTTCATGATATTAGTAGTCATAGGCTTTACTTTTTGTTAGATTGACTAACCCTAAACTTTTCAAAATTTGTGCCATTATCATAATTGGTGGCCAAATTCACACCTTAAATTTTACAATGTCTACTGATTGATCTATCATTAACTTCACAAATTTGTCCCGTTCAAACAAACTGTTTGTGTTTTTGATACATATGAAGTATACAACACTGTGGTATACTTCATGTCTATCAAAAACCACAAACAGTTTGGGACATATACATCCCCATATATATTATTTGTGGACTGGTCTGGTTTCAGATATTTACAAAACAGTTTTCAATTTTGGTTTCTATAACTAAAAAGATATACTTAAATAATTCTGCTTTCAAAATTGAAAATACCCTGTCTTTGTTTTGGCACTGATTCAATTATCTGACTCCCTGGGCGCAATTAATACATTGCGAAGTTGTTAAAACAACATTCACAGTGTGGTGTCTTTAATCTGCATTGGACATTGTCACAATTTCCTGTCTTGCTTGATTGGTGACTCTGTAGGTGGTGGCTTACCCCAGTAATGTACGCTTGGTGCTTGTTTATCATGAATATTTATTAGCTGAAAATTTTTATGGTAAAAATGAAAGCAGGTTTTTGCTTTGGCTGAAACTATAGCTAGAATAAAAACTATAAAACGCGCCCAATTAACAATTCAGTAATCCAGAATTACTTTTTTCCTTTGGATTTATGGTCAATATTGTCCATGTTCCAAAATGGCAAAAAGGATCATATTTATGATAAACTATTTCCCTGATGAAAAATTATGTGTGAGTAATTAAATCACTTCACGACTATAAACCCTTCACTCCAGGTGCCTGTTTATGTCAATGCAAACACAGTAGACCCAGATCAAACGTAATGAAACAAATTTACAAAAAGAGTAGATCCAGATCCCACAAAAACACGAGTGGGCTAATGTCCGCCCTCGGCGAAATAGTGGGCTGTCATCCGGGTGGGCTGTCGTCCGGGTGGGCTAATGTCCTAGAACCAGATCAGACAGCTTCTGTTGTAGCTCCCTGATCACTGAGCAGGGTCTTATCGGTTTGCTTATGAAATAATATACGTACAATTACTGTCATAGCCAAACTTTCCTGTACTCATGTATTATTACAAAAACTCGATCTCCATGAAAACATTATTTCTTACACAAATATTTATGGAGATCTAACGCCTTTCTCCATGAAATCATTATTTCTTACACAAATTTTCCTGGAGATCTAACGCCTTTTTTTTCAAAATGCTATTTTTTCAAAGGGATCTTTGGCTCTGACAGAAACTATAGGATTAGATCAACAAAATTCCATAAGCAACAGAGCAGAACCTGATCAGATAGCTCCTACAGGAACTTCCGATCTGGATCTACTCTATTTGCAAACGCGCGTGAAGCCGTTTATATAATACGAGAAGGATTGAAAAATTGATTTTAAAGCAAATTTGGTGTCTGCTGTCAACAGAGCTAACTGGTGTTTATTAATCCTTTTTTCTCTTAAGAATATTTATTAAAAGATTTCATGACCTCGTGCATATTCATTTACAGGGATTACAGAGACGCTAAACAACCATGATCGAATCTAAAGAAATACGTCTACGGACTAAGCAATCAGAGCAGATCCTGATCAGACAGTTTCTGCGTGATTTAGGTTACGCTGTTAACAAAAAGTTTGAATAGAATAATTTCCCATGACGAAAAGGCCCATTAACCTACAGTGCTAACCTCTAAAGTGACATTTATAAAAGAATGTAGTATATCCTTTTTTATAATTGTAGACCCAAGTAATTGGCTGCACTATTTTCTGTAGTATAAAGTTCACTGAGAACAGCCATCGATACACAACGTAAGCTGATCCAATATAAAAAAAAATGTGGAAGAATAAAATCGAACAAACAATCCCATTCCCATGACGTTCACATCGTGCACGTTTTCTTGAACTGCTCGTCCTTTGGTAATTTAAATAATCCTATTTAAACTCTGTCGGATTTGGAGCTACACCCATAGGCAGGGCTACATCCATAGACAGCACAAATTACCATTTTACCACTCAAAACGAAGCAGAAGTACATAACGTGCGATTCCTTTCGGTTGGAACAAAAGGTATCACTGTTTCTTTAAACGAAATACAAATCGTCTAATTTAACGATCTACTGAGATATAACTCTTTACAAAACACAATCCGCACAACTTTAGGTATATATAAGGAACTTTTAAAGTACAAAATGAGAAATTACCATTATTAACGTTGTTTAAACACTCAATATGCCCTGTGGAACCATATATTGACGATTAACTTATAAGTGAGTTTAAACGCGTTTACAAACGCGTTTGTAAGTGAATATACTAAACGGGTTTTAAACGGGTTTAAAACGCGTTTGAAACGCACTAAGTGGGAAAGAATAACAGTTTCTCCACTGTAAGAATAGACTTGACAGAGCTACAGATAAAGGTGCGTACCGAAATACTAAAATCCTCATTTCTCTACAAAACCCTATACTGTGACCATTCTTTAGAATCGTCTCTTCGAGACGATTCTAAAGAGTGGTCACAGTATAAGGAGTGGTAGAGAAATAAAGGAGCTATTCTTGAAAATGTTTAAATTTACGCATCTTATCTGGCCCTCTGCTGGAGTATGTTACAAACTTATAAGGAAAACAAACAACCTGTGGCCATATTGTGTTTTCAGCATAATTCCAGTCGTTGTCTATCACAAAGTCGTCAGGATCTGCTTCAGAACTGGTTAGTGCGTTCAGTTCGCATGTTTTAGTAGACATGCAGTAATTCAGTGATGCACATTGCTGTATAAGCATGCACGTTCGTGCACACAATCCCATTGCTAAGTCTGTTTGGTTAGCTATCGTATAACTGACCAAACGTTTATTCAAATGTTCGTCTTTGAACTTGAAGGCTGTTACACACTGAACAACTAAAGTTGCTATAACCGCAAGAAACAAATGTTCATGACACATATTTAAGTTTCACGACATATTAGTAAGCTTTACGAAACATGATTAAGCTTAATTGGATATCTGCTGCATCCGCCTTGTTAGCACGTTAGACTGTACAATGCTACTGGTGTCCAGTGCGATAGTAGGCATCACTGAGAACAGATCAATAAACACAATGCATTGCAAATGCAGGTCCCGAGGCTATGAAACGTTTTGCTTGTGTCATTAGATCATTATCAGGCATATGATTGGTCTGATTCTGAGCTTGCTCAGGATCTGACAAATCAAATACTTGAGAATGGTCTCAGACTAAGACTCTGAAGTTTTATAACCTTGGGCCCAGGTCTTGTGATTTGAATTGTTCCTAACCTCAGCTCTTGTAATGTACAGTAAAGTACCGTAATGTACAGTAAAGACCTCTAATGTACAGTAACAGTAAAGTCTCGCTAATACGACCACTCAATTGTAGTATAATTCCGGATTGTTAAAACAAGCGGTAAATTAACGCAGGACAAAAGTTATCTAGTGAGTTTCTATAGGAGCTTTCTGCAATACTACATGTACATTGTAATACTTTTACCCTACATTAAGCAACCGCCTGTTTTTACAGATTCCTATATCCTGTATAGATATTGTTTATTTCTACTTAAACACCGTTTACATGTCTACTTCTTTGTAGGATTGAGTATTTACTTTTAATGAAACACTTTTCTGTGGAATGTGGTAATATTCACGATAGTTAGCTATGAGTACAGTAAAACCTCTCTATAACGACCACTAAATTATGTTAAGTCGTTGGTATATAGAGCAGGTGACTGCTTAAAGCAGGGTGGAAGTACATGTAAAACAGAACGCTCCCATAGGAGCGTACGGTTTTACTTTCACCTTGCTTTAAGCCGCCACTTGCCTTTAACACAAATTAATTGATGTAATTTAGTGGTCGTTATAGAGAGGTTTTACCAGTTAAACTTTCGGTGCCAAATTTCTAATTGTCGTCTGCGAACCAATTTTGTTAAATCATTCGGTAAAATAAGGAAATGGGATAAATAAATGCAAATTTCAAAGGGATGAAGCACAGAAATAGAGTTTGAGACAAAATGTGAAGTCCCTGATCAGACGCCGCCTTGAAAAGGCGGCGTCTGATCTTGGACTGCACTATTTGTCGTGGCGCATTTTTACGACATTGGTGGTTGAAAGGTTAATTACAGACACGGATTCGTGTTGCTATTTTTTCAGCATAAATGAGTCTCCATATGATTACGAGTATGAAATTGTCGACGATGGACTACGTTGTAAGGGTCAATAACTTTTTATCTCGATGGACAGAAGATAAAACTTCTGTAAAAACTATATCGATTCCGTGCGAACATGTGATGACGTATGCAAACCGTGTAGATTAAGTTGAGACACCGAGTAGCTGAATTTCTATTTTTGAGAGAAATTGGAAGAAAATTAAAGTAAAAATACGTAAGAACAAGATTTGTTGAGTGGCCGTTGTATAGATTGTTACTGTAGATGCACGTGCAATATAGTTAAGTTCGCATACTGTTAATTATTTATAGTGATCGTTATGGGTGCAACCACCGTGTTGTTAATACCTACGCAAATAACATATTATGCATTTTAAATGACAAGTGCATAACCATAAACAATTTGTAACAAGACTCCAATTAATTGCCCGTGTCGTCTGCAATAAATTGTCCAATATTTAAATTTTTGAACAACATTCTTTTCAGAAAACAGAATATGACTTTTAACCCTTTCCATTATATAAACGTATTTCACGCATTTGCAAACAGAGTAGATCCAGATAGGAGCCGTCTGATCAGTGTATGCTCTGTTTACTATTTAAATTTGAAAGATCTGTTTCCTTAGTTTCTAAAATATTTACAATGTTCCACCTTCAATATTTCACTAAAACTATTATGTCTATGAACTTTGGAGTAAATATAGAACAGGGAATTTTAAAGTGTTAAACAGTATGGATATTAACCCTTCGCTTGCTATTCACTTCAATATACCTACCTGTAAATAGTGAAGATCTAGATGAGACAGCTCCTGTAGGAGCTGTCTCATCAGGGTCTGTACTATTTACAAGTGGATTGTGCAACCAGGGTAAAGAAAGAAACATGTGTTTTAAAATTCAGCCAATGAAGGGTTAATGAAGTTCCGAGTCAATCAACATCTCACCCGGAACCAAACTTGATGCAAACTTTGCAGATGATAACAAATATACACAGCTATAACTAATTAGTAACGCAATAAAATATCCATGCATTAATTATCGTCTTTAGATTAACCCTACTAATCTGACCTTGCTCAGATACGAGGGGCGTTTTATATGTTATACAACATTTTCCATAAAACATTAAGGTTTTAACTTCACATATTCAAAGTGCATTTTTGTTGGGGTTTTTTATGTAAAATTTTGATTGTTTAATCCGTTTTAAATGATTTGTACTCGTCAGATTCTTATACTGTATCCATGCTTATAAAACTTTTTAAGTTGAGTCTGAGTTCGTTCTCAAGTTTTTGATTGGTCAGAGTTGAGCCTTTGGCTCAAATCTGACCAATCAAAAGCTTGAGAACAAACTCAGACTCATCTAAAAAGCTTTATAAGCATGGACCCAGAAATGCCTGACCAGAAGTATATTGCCTTGCTGACGCGTGCTGTTTCAGTTGTTGGAAAAGGAAATACAGTTGAAACCCTATAAATTGAAATTTTAACACAGGAAAATTTAGGTTCTTTTAGGCAGGTTGATGATTATTGCAAAAGTCAAACGAAAGCACCTGCAGGATTTTTTCTGCACGACTTTCATCCTGCATTAAGCTTTCAGCTGTCTTCAAAACCGACATTGTAGTACCAAATGAATGTCGGGATTATAGGGGTTGTAATGTAGTTACAATGCGCAAGGTCTAGGGAATTGGGAATGGGGAGAATGATGGTGAACACGGAGCCTTGTAGGACCTCATCAAACACCTCACAGTGATCTCCCTTGTCACTACGTGCGGTGATTAGCGTAACGATTAGGGGAGATAACTGCGTTGGAGGTTGGGACCTCATACGCGATCATATTCTTCACGCAGCCCAATCACATTATTTCAGTTCTAAGAAGAATACATATTGTACTCGATGTCGAATTGCATTTGACAAGAACTCACATTATTCCGTGTTTGGAGAAAGTAGACAGCGTCAACACATTTCGGACAGATGGTTTGTCTTGTAGCAAAGACCTATACAGTAAAATCTCAATTATTCGAAGTTTTAGTATTGAAGACCACTTTTAGGCAGATGGCTGCTTAATGCATGGTGAAAGTTATGCAGAAAGCTCCTAGAGGAGCTTTCCGCATGACTTTCACCATGCATTGAACTGCCACCTGTCTTAAAGATCGACAATGTCACGTATTTCAGTGTTCGAACAATCGAGATTTTACTCTACGTAATACCTCTGCCTGAACGAAGTATATTATAGTTTTTGCAGTAGTATATTCAGCAAATGATAGTACGCTGTTAACCATTTCCTTCATATAAACGCATTTTCACGCATTTGCAAACAGAGTAGACCCAGATCAGACGTCTTATATAGGAGGGGTCTGATCAGGGTCTGCTCTGTTTGCTAATGGAATTTAAAATACTTGATTCTTTACTTTCTAAAATGGCTACAATGTTCCACCTTCCATATTTCATTATAACTCTTTTGTCCATGCATATTCAGTAGTGACAAAACAGAAAAAAGGTATTCCAAAAAAAACACAAAAACATGCGGTTTATTAATTTATTTAACTCTTTATTCCATGAATATTTATATAAGAAAAAATGACATAATTAATATTAATTAGATTATTCTTTATAATGGCACATGAACACATGAACATTTGTCATGGCAGAAACTGTAGAACCATATCTATATTATGTTATAAGCAAACAGAGCAGACCCTGATCAGACGGCCCCTACAGGTCTGATCTGGGACTACTGTGTTTGCAAAAGCGTAGACATGCGCATTTATTGAATAAAGGCTTACTATACAATTTAGTACACGTCTAGAACCGTCGGGTATCAGCTTCATTTGATTCTGACATTGCCCTTGTGCGAGTCTGTCAAAGAAATAAGTCAAATGCTCAAGGATCTGAATTATCCAGAAATCACACACGAATATAACAGACCGATGTGTGCCACGGTCTCATGTAACATTCTATGCGCGACAATATCGTGTGGCAGTCTATGCGCGACAGTCTCCTTTGTCATTCTATGTGCCACAGTCTCGTGTAAGATTCTACGCGCGACAGTCTCTTGTGACATTCTATGCGCGAAAATCTCGTGTGGCATTCTATGCGCGACAGTCTCGTGTGGCATTCTATGCGCGACAGTCTCGTGTGGCATTCTATGCGCGACAGTCTCGTGTGGCAGTCTATGTGCGGCAGTCTCGTGTGGCATTCTATGCGCGACAATCTCGTGTGGCATTCTATGCGCGACAGTCTCGTGTGGCAGTCTATGTGCCACAGTCTCGTGTGGCATTCTATGCGCTACAATCTCGTGTGGCATTCTATGAGCGACATTCTCTTATGACATTCTGTGTGCCACCGTCTCGCGTGACATTCTATGTGCGACAGCCTTATGTGAATTCTAAGCACGACAGTATTGTGTGACATTCTATGCGCGACGATCTCGTGTGGCAGTCTATGCGCGACAGTCTCGTTTGTCATTTTATGCGCGACAGTCTCGTGTGGCATTCTATGTGCCACAGTCTCGTGTGAGATTCTACGCGCGACAGTCTCTTGTGACAATCTATGCGCGACAATCTCGTGTGGCAGTCTATGCGCGACAATCTCGTGTGGCAGTCTATGTGCGACAGTCTCTTGTGACATTCTATGCGCGACATTCTCGCGTGGCATTCTATGCACGACAATCTCGTGTGGCAGTCTATGCGCGACAGTCTCTTGTGACATTCTATGCGCGACAATCTCGTGTGGCAGTCTATGCGCGGCAGTCTCCTTTGTCATTCTTTGCGCGACAGTCTCGTGTGGCATTCCGTGCGCGACAGTCTGTTATGACATTCTGCGTGCCACCGTCTCGCGTGACATTCTATGCGTGAAAGTATCTTGTGACATTCTATGCGTGGCAGTCTTTTATGACATTCTGTGCGCGACAGTATCATGTGACATTCTATGCGCGACAGTATTTTGTGACAATCTATGTGCGACAGTCTCTTGTGACATTACATGCGCGACAGTCTCGTGTGTCATTCTATGCGCGACAGTCTCTTGTGACATTCTATGTGCGTCAGTCTCTTGTGACATTCTATGCGCGACAGTCACCTGTGACATTCTATGCGCGACAGTCTCCTGTGACATTCTATACGCGACAGTCTCGTGTGACACTCTGTGGGCCACAGTTTCAGGTGACATCCTGTTTCTCAGGTTCACAATATCTGTGTTTCACACTGTAATCATATAATATTTAAATAATGCACTTACTGTCATGAGCAACATTTTGATGCACAAATTACTTTAATTACTTTGACTCTTTCGCTGCCAATGTCGCATCTGCGATTACCTATGAAAAACAGTTTGGATCCATAAGAGACGCCGAGAAACTCGCGTCTCATCAGGATCCAAACTGTTTGTCTAAAAAAACCAACCCCAAAACATGTAAAAACTAAAGAATTGAAAATTGTGTCAGACGACAAAGTTTGCAGAGGACAAAATTTGACAGCGAAAGAGTTAAAATATCATTCCTTCCTTTGACACATAACATACCCTTCTGCACCCGGAGCCATTGTCGTCTGCAAAAATTGTTATCTGTTTCAATTCCAAAAAACAGTGTCAGAGTACAACTGTTTGGATCCTGTTAACCCTTTCCCTCATATAAACTTGTTTCAAGCATTTGCAAACAGTGTAGACCTAGATCAGACGGCTCTGTTTGCTATTTGAATTTGAGAGATCTGTTTATTTACTTTCTAAAATGGCTACAATGTACCACTTTGCATATTTCATTATAAATATCATGTCCATGAATATTCAGTAGGTATTGAAATTTGAAATAAACATAGAACAGGGAAAGGGTACTTGGCGTCTCATCTAGATCCAAACTGTTTACAGAGATTATCAAAGCGTCAACATGCAGTAGAGTGATGTAGCTTAACCCTTCGCTTGCTGTTCACGTCAATATACCTACATGTAAATAGTGAAGACCCAGATGAGACAGCTCCTGCAGGAGCTGTCTCATCAGGGTCTGCACTATTTACAAGTTGATTGTGCAACCAGTGCACCCCACAGCAGTGATTGCACAGAGAAATAATTGTAGACAGTGAAGATATATGTAATTATACAACAGGGCATGGGTAAAGAAGAAGAAATGTATTTTAAAATTCAGCAAGAGAAACGGTTAATATTGATACAGCTGAACTGGTCTGGCTGCGTCATTTTATTTAACCCTTTGGAAGCGGGACACGAGTGCATTGGCAATTTTCAGCATAAACCCAGATCAGAGGGCTCTTAGAGGAGCCCTCTGATCAGGGTCTACATCGTTTGTCCTAGCAATTTAAGCGCTTCATTGTTAATGGACTCTGCATTAAACAATGGCGTATCATTACACTTTCAGCATTCATAGGGTTAAACCCTTTCATGTTTATTCACTAAACGATGGCTTGAAAGTCTGTCGTAAATCATTTAAGGATGATCATACGAAAGAACATATTACAAATGGAATATTACATCAGCGGGAGGGTATGGGTGATCGCATTAACCCTTTCCCTGTTCTGTACTTAGGCCAATTTTCAGTACCTACTGAATATTCATTAACAAAATAGTTATAAAGAAATATGGAAGATGGAACATTGTAGGCAGTTTAGAAAGTAAAGAAACACATCTATCAAATTCCATTAGCAAACGGAGCAGACCCTGATCAGATGGCTCCTCTAGGAGCCATCTGATCTGGGTCTACTCTGTTTGAAAATGCGTGAAAACACGTTTATATGGGTGATCGCATTAAATTAACTAAGCTGGATGTGCCTAGGATGCAAACAACCTGTTGCTGTTTCTCCACAAAGTTCTTGTTATTGCTGCTCTAGAGGGGCCCTCTCAACAGGGTCTGCACCGTTTGTCATGTTACACTTTTCTTTTAAATAACATCCCAGAATATTGACCTGTTTGAATTTTAGAAGAGTCCATTTCAACATTCTGCGTTAAAATAATTAAAAGATGCCTTTGCTCGATAAGTTAAGAAACAAATGATCAGTTAACAGAATGGTTGAACCTTGGCCAGTAGTCAACAGTTTCAGCTAATTACAACTTCCAATTTGTATTTGTATTGAAATATGATATAATAGTGTTCACTCTTTCCTTCATATAAACGCATTTTCAATATAATAGTGTTCACTCTTTCCTTCATATAAACGCATTTTCAATATAATAGTGTTCACTCTTTCCTTCATAGAAACGCATTTTCAATATAATAGTGTTCACTCTTTCCTTCATATAAACGCATTTTCAATATAATAGTGTTCACTCTTTCCTTCATATAAACGCATTTTCAATATAATAGTGTTCACTCTTTCCTTCATATAAACGCATTTTCAATATAATAGTGTTCACTCTTTCCTTCATATAAACGCATTTTCAATATAATAGTGTTCACTCTTTCCTTCATATAAACGCATTTTCAATATAATAGTGTTCACTCTTTCCTTCATATAAACGCATTTTCAATATAATAGTGTTCACTCTTTCCTTCATATAAACGCATTTTCAATATAATAGTGTTCACTCTTTCCTTCATATAAACGCATTTTCAAACAGAATAGACCCAGATCAGACGGCTCTTATAGGAGCCGTCTGATCAAGGTCTGCTCTGTTTGCTTATGAAAATACATACATATTTGCTTTTCACGCTCTGTCATAGTCACAATTTCCTTGTTAATAATGCTTTAAAATAGTTTGGCTTATCAATATTCATGATATCATTATTCATTATATGATACATGTATGTGTAAGACATTATAATATCTTGAATATCATGTTTGCTTATGAAAATACAGTAAAAACCCCGCTAATGCGACCACCTAAAGGATGTATAATTCTGGGTGCTAGATGCAGGTGGCAACTTAATGCAGGACAAAAGTAATACAGAAAGCTCCTAGAGGAGCTTTCTGCATTACTTTTGCCCTGCATTAAGCAACCACCTGCTTTTAAAGACACCCATGTTTATTCATTAAGTGGTCGCATTAGAGGGGTTCTACTGTATATATAGTATACAGATATGTAGGCCTACATACCATAATAAAATCAAAGCGTTGTAGACGCTGCAGTATTCTTTGCATGGTATCAATCTGATATCGAATAAGTTCGCTTTGGCATGGAATTGCGTATCTATAAGAGAAGGCATTAATTAACACTCTATCAAGTTGATGATACAGTTGCAGCTGACACTTCAGCTTTTTCCCACTATGCTTATTATCACACTGACCACTCGCAGTTATGGGCGTGATTACTTAATCGTTTGCATAAGGTCATCCGACTCGCGCTTCTTTATTCATTGAGTACTTTCATTCATGTTATGATCACGTGATTTCTTCATGTGACTGATATTTGTATATCCGTGCGCCCTTCTTAATCTTACACATTGCTATATTTTGTCGGTTTTGTTGATTTTTGCACATACTAAGCCGCAGCTTATGTTACGAAGCAGTTTCATGTCAGATATAGTATACCACGATTGGTTCCGGATGCCACGTTATTAAACACATTTTGTATCCATCGAATAACTTGCACTATTTTGTCATGCCGGCGAGGGTACCATGGGTTAGGCTGTGGAACGCCACCTTTGTATTCTATTGCTTCGCAAAGAATACAAAAAGTACATAACATAATAAGAAAATACATAACATAATACAGAAAATACATAACAGAATAAAGAAAACACATAATATAATAAAGAAGGTACATAACATAATAAAGAAATTAAATTACATAATAAAGAAGGTACATTAGGAGGCCACCAGTCACGTGTTACTGGGGGTAACGAATCCGACAATCGGCATGCAATCAGCGTGCATATCAGCAACCGTCAGCAAAGTGCAATCCAGCATAGTGAGGCTGGACGGCGATCGAATGTAGTTGGTGACAGGCAAAGGACAAGTGATGCAGATGACCGCGGTCGTAGTGAATGTCCGGTTTTCGAAAGTGTCGGGTCATCGCGCACCTGCAGATATTACGTAGGTGGCATCGCCTCGTACTCGAACCGCGCAGGCTTGCAACAGTTCTTGAAAGACAATGGTGTTGAAGCGGTAGGAATACGAATGATAAAGACATACAATGGTAATCTCGCAGCTAAACTGACTGTTCAAAGAGACCAGTGTTATGTTGTAGAGCGCAAAGGTTTCTGGCCCACTCGTGTTTACTGTCGTCGCTGGTACGGCGAAGATAGATGGCACGCGTTGTTCTCAAACCATTCTGATTCTAACAGAACAGGACACAATGGTTAGTTTGCATCCATCTGTATTTAGTGTAGCATTAATCATTTTCATGTCCTTTATGGTAGACATTTGTAACATTTTTGTCTGGAATGTCCGTGGAATTATGTCTAGTGCGGGCAGTCTGAGCGAAATGCTTGATAAATATGATACCGATATTGCTTTCATTAGTGAGCACAAACTTAGAAATGAATATGCCAATTTTACAGATAGTTTGCATACTAACTACTCTTCTCATTGCACGTGTGACGAATCTGGTAGTCCCACGAGAATAGGGAAGGCAGGTGTATGTATTCTGTACAGGAACAATTGTCGGTTTTCAGTTTCGAAGTTAGATAACATACCGAGTGACAGAGTGTGTGGTGTACGTATCACGGACCGTAAAAGTAACCACAGTGTGTTTGCGTTCGCTGTTTACATGCCACCGGTTAACTATGAATTCGGGTACTTTTTGGATTGTTTGGACGTTGTAAGGAGCCTTTTTGAATCGTATGTGCGGTATGGGTCTGTTGTTCTGTATGGCGACTTCAACTCTACATATTGTAGTGAATTAGTAGGCAAGGTAAACATCGACCGCAAGCGCATGCGTGATGCAATGTTTTCGTCTATGGTAGATGAACTGAACTGTCATGTTGTACCTAGCACTGGTTACAAGTACACTTTCAGACCGACAAAGAAACTTTTAGATTATGTCATAGTTGATCCCTCGAGCAAAAGTTTAATTGACAATTGCACAGTTATTGATGATGAAATATGCTCAGTTTCAGACCATTTGCCTTTAGTTGCTAAGCTACGTGTGCATGCTACGAAATATGATTTGAATGACGCCAGCTTTATTGCATGGCATAAGTGCACAGCGGACGGCATTCGTTTGTACCAGGAGGCGGTTACACTTGACTTGGCATCGTATAATGAAGGTATCCTGCCACACAGTAACTGTGACGTATTGATTGAAGAAGTCGAAAATTTGTCCAAGCATATAATCGGGTCGCTGCATTCAGCTGCTGGTCGAACGCTACCGCACTCAAAATTTAATCGTCACGCTAAACCGTATTGGACCAGCGAGGTTAAGAAAGCCCACTCTGAACAGAGGCGGCTTCGTAGACTGTGGATTAATGATGGTCGGCCTAGGGGTAGAGCTAGTATATCTTACTGTATGTATAAAACTGCTAAGCGTAATTTCAAAAGGGTCCAACTTGCTTCTAGTCGGAGAGTAGAGCGCGATTTTTACGATGAGCTAAATTCTGCAGCCGACTGCAATATAAGGCTGTTCTGGACGATGGTAAAGCGCAAGACCTCGCGGAACTCGAGGAACGTTTTCAGTTTGACCGATGATGATGATATCATACACGATACCCCTGAGGGTATTGCATCTGAATTTCGGAAACATTTTTCCTCCTTGTTTATTCCAAAAAGGGGTGCTGATTTCAACGAAAAGTTCCGGGAGCATGTTGAAAGTAATGTCGCTGAATATTTAAGAACTGATTTCTCTGGTGACGGCCCTGAACTGTCGCAGCCAATTTCAGTAGATGAGATGTATAAGGCCGGTAAAAGTATGAAATGTAGGAAAGCTCCCGGGGGCGACGGCATTGTTAATGAACATATCCTGTTTGGTGGCCCCACACTCATTAGTTATCTTGAATGTCTGTTCAATTTGATGTTGAAGACACAATACACACCACTTATCTTCAGAGCTGGTCTAATTGTGTCGGTTCTGAAGGATGGTAAGCCAAACCATAAGGCGAAAAAGTTACAGACCAATTACGTTGCTTTCTGCTATATATAAGATGTTTGAGTCAATTATCAAATGCCGGCTAGAAATCACATTGCAGTCGAATGATACAGTATTTCCTAATATTCAGCAAAACGCCTATCAGCAACACATGGGCTCGCAGACAGTGTCCTTTAATTTGCATGAAGCTATTTGGTATAACAGAGAACTTGGTAATGATACTTACGTAGCATTCATGGACGCTGCCTCAGCCTTTGACGGCGTTTGGCATGACGGACTCTTCTACAAACTCTTGAATATGGGTGTTAAAGGTCCATTGCTGGTATGGCTTATTCGGGCCTATCGTGACATGACGAGCAGGGTCTTAGTCAATAGTGTGAAATCGGATCCGTTTCCGGTCTCACAAGGTATCAGACAAGGGGGCGTGTTATCTACATTGTGCTACCTCCTCTATATAAACGAGCTACTCGAACAGCTCACTGCTAGTCAGCTAGGTACAAATGTAGGTTCGATACCCTGTGGTTATCCGACACTCGCGGATGACCTCACGTTGGTCGCTAATAATCTGAATAACCTGAGTGATATGGTTCAGATTGCTCTCAAATATGCTTACAACTGGAGGTTTAATTACAATTATAGCAAATGCACGGTTGTGGCATTTTCAGACAAACCGCGCATACACACAGAGACCGTTAGACTCGGGCCTGTAGCCTTTGATTACACAACAAGTGCGAAACATGTTGGGGTGCAACTCACATCTGACATGAAGTTTACGACCGAAATAAAACATCGTTGCGAAAGTGGCCGGAAAACTTTCTTTTCTATAACCGCCATTGATCCAAGTCGGTGTAACCTGAACCCCCTGGTTCTATCGGAATTGATACGAAAGACTGCTGTTCCAACTATTCTTTACGGCTGTGAGCTGTGGACAGCAATGAGCAACGCTGACATTAAATTATTGGAAAAGACGCAGCGTTTATTTGCCAAGTCAGTGCAGCTTCTGCCCCAGCAGACACGGACAGACATGGCTCTGCCGATGTTGGGATGGTTGCCACTGACTGCAGAAATTGAAAAGCGAAAGTTGAGCTTTCTTCAAAAACTGTGTACTATGCCAGCACACTTATTATGTAGACAACTGTTTAGCTTCAGACTCTGTCTGTTTGTTCAAAGACATGGCATATGACAAATGGGATTCATACCTGATGTTTGCATGATCCTAGAAAAGTATGGGTTAAAGAATTACATTGATACATACATTAGCTCCTCTGACTTCCTTCCCAAGTTACAGTGGAAAGGGATTGTCAAAAGAGCAGTGTTCGAGTATCATGAGCGGCTGCTTGCTGAAAGACAGGTGAATGACGTCAACTTTCACAGATTTGTAAACATACACCGTGGACTGTCCGTATCCTGGTTATGGAAAAGCAAGGGTATCTCGCTAAGGTATAAAATTACTGTTGCAAAACTGTGGACCTTCATCCAATACCAGGATACAACATGTAAACTATGCGGCGCTGTGACTGGAGACATGAATATGCACATTGTTATGCAATGCCCTTCCTACCGCCATGAGAGAAACTGCTTATTGTCACAGGCTCCCTTTGAAGTGACATGTCTGAATGACGAAGAGACATACTGTACCCTGTTAGGCTCTGTACAATACTTGTCTGGTGAGGTCCGGTTTGACTCTCTGTATGAACAGTTCATAAGAAACAGCTTTCGTTTTTTAACGGAATCTGTCAGGTCTTACAAAAGTATGTCTGAATAGGTAACACAGTGTTTGTATAGGCGTCTGTAAGTATAGCTGGACTTGGATGACGTTCTGTAAACCACTTTGAATATATGATATCTATTTTTCCCATGTAGATGCCTATATCACTTGCTCGCCATATCTAAATACATGCAATCTCCTTCTCGTAACTTTAATTTCGTTTCGTAAAGCTACGGTTGTTTGGAGTATGGACTGATACTACGCTAGTTGTTACTTTATCCTTCACCCTAAGTCTACTACGCATTAGGGTGATGAATACTATATCAACGATCAAATTCCATAATATGTCACGCATGTTTGTGAACGTATTTGTCTACTCCTTCATTTGTATGAATATAAGTATGCCACTTCACATATTTCACCACTTGTAACATATTTCTAATTGCATAATGTATATATTCAAGGTTGTTTTCACATTTTGTACGTTTCTTTGATTGCTGATATGGATTTTCCTGGCATTATATTTATTTCTGTCACTTTTTGTACAATTGAAAATCTCCGTTGAGGAGGAAATAAAGAGTATATATATATATATATATATATACATAATAAAGAATGTACACAACATACTCATTAACCTTTAGCCTGCTGAGCAAATTATTTTTACAGAACGTTTCACCTTATACATTTTCAAAATTCAAGCTATAGTCAAAATATGTCTACCAAAATGCGATCAGAGTGTCAAACAGTTTGGATCCTGATGAGACGCCGAGTTACTCGGTGTCTCATCTGGATCCAAACTGTTTGCATCTATAGGTGTTCACTCATCCGCCCATAGTAGGCTAAAGGTTGATAATATGTTTATGTAAAACTCTTAATGAAGAGAATAGTTCACTTCATAGAGAGGGTGTAGACTGTCCAAGCGCACATCAACCAGGTTTCCAGATACAAGTTAGTTGTATTACCGATGCCTTTAATTGCGTGGAACCAATATATCATTACGTGAAACTGTAACAACGGTCAGGGATAGTTCTTAACCCTTTCCCTGGTGAATATTCATATAGGAATTAATGACGTCATAAAGACTTTTTTTATAATGGCTTGTGAACACATGACATTTTGGCTCAGGAAAAGCTGTAGAATCAGATCTATATTACACCACAAGCAAACAGAACAGACCTTGATCAGACGGCTCCTAAAGGAGCCGACTGATCTGGGTCTACTCTGTTTGCAGATGCGTCAACATGCGCTTACATAAGGGAAAGGGTTAAACCATTTTCTTCATATAAACTCGCAAACAGAGCCGTCTTTTCAGGGTCTGCTCTGTTTGCTCATGGAATTGGATAGATAACTAACTTGTCCATGATTATATGTTGTATGTATTGAAATTTGGAATAGACATAAAACAGGGAAAGGGTTAAAATCGGCAGCTTAGAGTTGACAGGAACGATATTACAATTACATTTGTCGTCTTATGAAAACCTAAAGACGCGTTATTCGAATCAACGGCTGCAGGTCAAATACACCAGGACGACATACCGTCTACTGTGCATTATCTCAAATACATTGACCAATTACTGAAATATTTAAAAACATTGAGATATGTATAGCGTTATAATCGTAAAGGGAGCCAACCCTTCATTTTGCCGATGACATCTCATTGACAGCATTATCTACCCTAGATACCCTAATGCTAGTAGACATAGTATGTGTGTACTTGAAGTAGAAAGTTGACATTAAACTTTAGCCTGCGGAGCAAATTACTTTCACACAATATTTTTCACACAGAACATTTTCAAAATTCAAGCTATGTACAATAAGTTTGTCAAACAATTATAATTCTGGCCCTGAGATTTTAAAACGTTTAGCTTGAGTTTGAGAAACTGTAGAATCAGATCTCTGTCATGCCATAAGCAAACAGAGCAGAAAACTGTAGAATCAGATCTCTATCATGCCATAAGCAAACAGAGCAGATCCTGATGAGACATCTCCGTCAGATCTGGGTCTACTCTGCTTGCAAAGGCGTGAAAATGCATTTATCTGAGGGATAACCCTCTGCTTTGGGTCTATACTGTTTTGCCAACGTCCCAATATTGGGGAGCTAAGCAAAATCAAATGGCTGATAGCTTCTTTATAGCAGAAAAGGAATTAGACATACTTTGGCATGAAGGGAAATTCACAGCATACATGTAGTAAAAATAGCCCTGCATATTCGGCTATATTTTTTCATGAATTACAATGATTTAGGTGGAGGATCGCCGTCAGAACATGTCTACTTACCTTTCCTGGGATTGGCGAAATCATATATAGCCATATACAGAGAAACCTCGTTACAACGGAGGTCCTTGTTTCCAGACATTTTTCTGGTATAACGAGGTTGCCGCTATAACGAGCTTAAATATGAAAGGAACCATGTGGCAAGATTTATACTAGTACCAACAGGTAAACGCTTAATGCAGAACACAAGAAGTGCAAAAAGCTCCTTTTGGGAGCTTTTTGCACTTCTTGTGTTCTGCATTAAGCGATCACCTGACTTATTGGCATTGCACCTATTTATTCAGTGGTTGTTTCAACGACTTAAAGGTAATTTTGTTTCAATGCATATTGCCGGTATAACGAGGGTGCCATTGTAACGAATGCCGGTATAATTAGGGTTCACTGTACTGTGGGTCTTCCCGACTTTGACTCTCTGCCTGTTGCCACTAAGGTAACGTCTGAGCAGTCTGCAAGCGCCATCAGGCAACCCATATGCCCTCAATTTAAGGATCACCAGGCCATGTGGCAGATTATCAAATGCTTTGGAGAGGTCCATCAGAATGGCCGCTACATGATCCCCATCATCTAGTTCCTTTTTCCAATCCTCAATTAAGCGCAAGAGGGTTGTCTGACAGCTATGTTTAGGTCTGAAAGCAGATAAGTAAGTTTATTTGATCTCATATGATCTTTTTTTCAAATAGTTTTGATATGGCAAGAAGAATGCTGACCGGTTTGTAGTTATTTTGCTTCTAAGAAGTCTGAGAGAGAGAGAGAGAGAGAGAGAGAGAGAGAGAGAGAGAGAGAGAGAGAGAGAGAGAGAGTAACTTTCTTTACATTCAGTTGTTGTAGATATCTGCTTACTTGTTCAGGTTCGAAACTCATTATCTCCTAGGTTATTTTTAGACCCAACCTTATTTAATTAATCTACCGAAAAGGAGCATTAACTAAAGAATAGGAAAATTTTAGAATTTTGTAGTTTAAAACCATTGTGATAAATAGAGCCTTTGCTCCTTTAGGATCAAATGCTCTATTTATCACAATGGTTTCACAATGTGACTTTTATAGAGTCACAAAAATGCGTCACTAGGGGGTAATGTGTTAAAAGCAAAGCGTTCTGTGCTAATGTTTATACATGTATCAGCAATTTTGCAAATACAATAAAACCCCGCTAATGCGACCACCTAAAAGAGGTATAAATCTGGGTTCTAGATGCAGGTGGTAGCTTAATGCAGGACATGAGTAATGCGGAAAGCTCCTAGAGGAGCTTTCTGCATTACTTTTGTCCTGCATTAAGCAACCACCTGCTTCTAAAGACACCCATGTTTATGCATTAAGTGGTCGCATTAGAGGGGTTCTACTGTACATGTACATGTACTAGGATGATGTTACATCGTTTCCGTGCCGTCAGATATACCTAAGTTTTCTGCAATATTCACATATACATGTAGTACATACTACAGATTGATCAGATACTAGACTCCCATTTTCATTTACCAAAACTACACTACTGGATTTACATAACTGCTTACTTGTTAGAAAATGTTTAATAGTTAGCCAGTAGTCCTTAGATTTGGGTCCACCACCATATCTTTCTGCAAAGTAAAGTCGGATAGAAGTCCGCATGATCTTGGTCTTTTCATTTCTAGTTTTTTTTAAATATAATTCATAATTTCTTTTAGATTTGTTTTTTAAGAATATGTTATATGCTTGCCTGGTCTTGTATATATGTTTTCTGTATTAAGAATTCATATAAGATGGTTGGTACTTTCTTAGGGAGCTTTTGTTTCATTGGAGCACGAACATCTATCAACATCTTTCAAATCATTTCTAAACATTAAAAACATTTCTAATCTGGACAACATCTCAAGTTCAGAGCTTAATGCAGGTCTAAAGTAATGTTGAAAGCTCCTGTAGGAGCTTTCAGCATTACTTTAGACCTGCATTAAGCCGTCACGTGTGTTTCCAGATATACATAGTGATATATTTTAGTGCAATTCTGTTTTGTAGAATTTTAAAAAACCGAGCTGTTAGTTCGAGTTATCCAAATGTTCGAGTCATCCGAGTTCGAGTTATCCGAGTTCGAGATATCGAGGTTCCACTGTATATATTTTGTCTAAAACAACTGACATTTGTTGCTCAAAAAATTAATTTGGAAGAGATGGAGGGCGATACGAGCATAAAATTGCCCACTTACGTCGGTCTAAAATCAATTCAATACAGATTACCTCTACTTTTATTTGAAGTTCCGTGGAAAATGTAGTGTACTAACTACAGAGGTTTGAATATAAGTCACTCATAAAAGATAAAATATTATTTTGGACCTGGAATGAAAACTACGATTGCCTAACAAGATTCCATAGATGACATCTTTTGCAAATGTCAATTACTTAGCGGTTAACCCTTTCGGTGCCAAATTTCTAATTGTCGTCTGCAATCCAAATTTGTTAAATCATTCAGTAAAATAAGGAAATAAGGAATAAATGCAAATTTCAAAGGAATAAAGCACATAAAAATTATATAGAATTAGATATTAAGACAAATAGTGAAGTCCTTGATCAAGACGGCGTCTCATCTGGGACTGCACTATTTGTCGTGGTGCATTTATGCGACTGCGGCGGTGAAAGGGTTAACCTTTTCTCTGTGCAATATTCATGTAACAAATAGTGAAATCATGAACATACATTAGCTATTTTTTTATTATATGAATATTTCAAGTACAGTAAAATCTCGATACTACGAACTCTTAAATACGTACCAATGTTGATCTTTAACACAGGTGGCAGCTTAATACAGGGTGAAAGTCATGCAGAAAGCTTTTTTGTATGACTTACACCCTGCATTAAGCAGCCACCTGCCTACAAAGACATAAAATATTAATTACTAAAATTTCGTAGTATCGATATTTTACTGGTAATTGTTTTGCTTTGACACAAAGTCTAGAATCAGATCTATATCGTGTCAAAATCAAACAGAGCAGACCCAGATCAGACGGTTCCTACAGGAGCCGTTTGATCTGGGTCTACTCTGTTTGCAAATGTGTGAAAAGGCGTTTATATGATGGAAATGGTTAATGACATGAATAGTACATGTGCATGTAGCTGTTGAATATGATTCTGATAATAAATAACTATTTCTCTGTTCTGTGTTTATTTCAGATTTCAATACTTATTGAATATACCTGGACAAAGTAGTTATAATGAAATATGGATGGTGGCCGTTTTAGAAAGTAAAGACACAGGTTTATCAAATTCCATTTGCAAACATTGCAGACCCTGATCAGACGGCTCCTGTAGGAGCCGTCTGATCCGGGTCTACTCTGTTTGCAAATGAATGAAAATGCGATTATATGAAGGTAAGGGTTAAATGAACGGCATGACGTAACTTTTGGCCAGATGAATTTATTAACGATATTTTGCCAATACTTGTCCACCAGTCATGTGTACCATATTGAAACTATTATGCTAGAGTTTACAAAGTGGTCAATCCGTTCTTAAAATATTAACCCTGTGCATGCTGATACTAGAAATAGATTGGTCCGTCATTGTTTAGCGACATAATCTATTCATTACAAAGGGATATAATCAGAGAGAAGATTTAGAATGACAAACAGCGCAGACCCTGATCAGAATGCTACAGTCTGCGATCATTTTGATCTGGAATTTACGCTTTTTTTTTAAAACAAATGCTAGTAAATTCGTTTTACACATTCAAATGTTTAACATTGTGATAAGTGATGATTATAGTTTCCAATATCAACGTTTTCCTTATAAATAAGCCTTATAATTCATTTGTAAACAAAGTAATCCCAAACTGAAGGGTCCTTGTAGGAGCCATCTGATGAAGGTCTGCTCTGTTTGCTTAGGGGATTATATATAGAGATTCTACACTTTTCTGCCATGACAAAACTATCCTGTGTTTATAAGCGATAATAATCAATAACCAATATTCATAATATCATACTATTCATATCTATCTAATCATTATTCATAATAGCATTATGTCTTGCATAAATACTCGTCAGGTAAAGGGTTGTTATTGTGATAAACGATCTGTCTCGTTTCCAATATTGCGGGACGTTGCACATACAAACTGTACATGTATTAGGTAACCCTTCAAAGGCTGTTACAAGGTATCCCTACCTCAGATTTATTCAAGCATTTAACCATTTCCTCCATGAATATTCATGCAAGAAATAATGACGTTATGAATATTAATTAGATTAATTTCTTATTATAGCACATAGACACATGAATTTTGGCCATGGCAGAAACTGAAGAATCATATCTATATTATATCATAAGCAAACAGGGCAGACCCTGATGAGGCGGCTCCTACAGGAGCCTTCTGATATGGGTTTACTCTGTTTGCAAAGGGGAAGAAAGGCGTATTTATGGAGTAAAGGGTTAAGAAATCATTGACCTAGTTTCAAACGGCTTGGATTCTGATGAGACGCCGAGCTTTCTGCATTACATTTGACCTTCGTTAAGCTACAAGCTATCGTACAGACCTATAATTAGACATCTTTTTCGATTATCGCTTAACCCATTACCTCATAGGCTATTTTTAGACCCAACCTCGTTGAATAAATCTACCGAAAAGGAGCATTAACTAGAGAAAAGGAAAAGTTTAGAATTTTGTAGTTTGAAACCATTGTGATAAATAGAGCATTTGCTCCCATAGGACTTTTACAGAGTCGTCAAAAGACGTCAATATGAGGGAATGGGTTAAGACAGGTTATACTTGTTTTAGTGTTCTAACTACCGAAGTTGCACTGTATTGTAAAGTTGTATAAAGTTGACGAGAAGGGATGTTTCAACGATGATTATTTTGTAAGCAAACTGCTGATCTTGATGAGACGGCTCCTTGAGGATTCTGCTGAGTTGATCTGACTCTACACTGTATGCCTGGGTCCAATAGAATCAATGGATAACATGTATGAGTGTATGGTGGATATCCGGATCAGAGGTCATAAGTGTGCTGCCATTACTGGTCTCTGTCTACACTGTTGTTCCAGAGGCTCGAAAGATGCATTCAGGAGTTGTCTGATCTGGGTCTGCTCTGTTTGCAAAAACGTTAACGCTTACCCCATTGTGAACAATTAAACATAAGCTCATATAATTACATGTATAGATCTGGTGGATTATTAACCCTTTCCCTTATGTAAACGCATTTTGACACATATGCAAACAGAGTAGACCCAGATCAGACGGCTCCTATAGGAGCCGTCTGATCAGGGTCAGCTCTGTTTGCTTATGGTGTAATATAGATCTGATTCTACAGCTTCTTCCTGAGTCGAAATTTCATGTGTTCATAAGCCATTGTGAAAAATAATCTAATTAATATGTATGACTCATTATTTCCTGTATGAATATTCATCAGGGAAAGGGTTAACTACGTGTACTTCCGATTCGATAAAGGGTTTTAGAATTTTTTACGGAGTGTCAAACAGCTTGGATTCTGATCAGACGCCGACGTTCTCGTTGGCTCATCTGGCTTTAAGCTGTTTGCAAATTTAAGTCAGGTCATAGATAGCGAGAGAGTGCTAAAGCCCAAACAAAAACAACCAATAAAATATCCAATCTATTGGATAAAAGTTTCGTTACAGGTGAACACCACAGATCTGTCAACAAATCTCTGTCCATTCCCTCACGTCTCGCTGACCAATACACTTGCGGTCATTTATAACTAACCCATACTAAAAAACATGTATTTACTATTTAGCGTCCCTGTTATCTCCGTATGCCATGTTGCTCTCGAACAAATCTCGGGTGCCGGTGACTCTGTTGTTCTAAACCATATCTTGAACGCGACCTTTACAGGGTGAAAGTCATGCAGAAAGCTTTCTGTATGACTTACACCCTGCATTAAGCAGCCACCTGCCTACAAAGACATAAAATATTAATTACTAAAATTTCGTAGTATCATCGATATTTTACTTGTAATTGTTTTGCTTTGACACAAAGTCTAGAATCAGATCTATATCGTGTCAAAATCAAACAGAGCAGACCCAGATCAGACGGTTCCTACAGGAGCCGTTTGATCTGGGTCTACTCTGTTTGCAAATGTGTGAAAAGGCGTTTATATGATGGAAATGGTTAATGACATGAATAGTACATGTACATGTAGCTGTTGAATATGATTCTGATAATAAATAACTATTTCTCTGTTCTGTGTTTATTTCAGATTTCAATACTTATTGAATATTCCTGGACAAAGTAGTTATAATGAAATATGGATGGTGGCCGTTTTAGAAAGTAAAGACACAGGTTTATCAAATTCCATTTGCAAACATTGCAGACCCTGATCAGACGGCTCCTGTAGGAGCCGTCTGATCCGGGTCTACTCTGTTTGCAAATGAATGAAAATGCGATTATATGAAGGTAAGGGTTAAATGAACGGCATGACGTAACTTTTGGCCAGATGAATTTATTAACGATATTTTGCCAATACTTGTCCACCAGTCATGTGTACCATATTGAAACTATTATGCTAGAGTTTACAAAGTGGTCAATCCTTCCTTAAAATATTAACCCTGTGCATGCTGATACTAGAAATAGATTGGTCCGTCATTGTTTAGCGACATAATCTATTCATTACAAAGGGATATAATCAGAGAGAAGATTTAGAATGACAAACAGCGCAGACCCTGATCAGAATGCTACAGTCTGCGATCATTTTGATCTGGAATTTACACTTTTTTAAAACAAATGCTAGTAAATTCGTTTTACACATTCAAATGTTTAACATTGTGATAAGTGATGATTATAGTTTCCAATATCAACGTTTTCCTTATAAATAAGCCTTATAATTCATTTGTAAACAAAGTAATCCCAAACTGAAGGGTCCTTGTAGGAGCCATCTGATGAAGGTCTGCTCTGTTTGCTTAGGGGATTATATATAGAGATTCTACACTTTTCTGCCATGACAAAACTATCTTGTGTTTATAAGCGATAATAATCAATAACCAATATTCAAAATATCATACTATTCATATCTATCTAATCATTATTCATAATAGCATTATGTCTTGCATAAATACTCGTCAGGTAAAGGGTTGTTATTGTGATAAACGATCTGTCTCGTTTCCAATATTGCGGGACGTTGCACATACAAACTGTACATGTATTAGGTAACCCTTCAAAGGCTGTTATAAGGTATCCCTACCTCAGATTTATTCAAGCATTTAACCATTTCCTCCATGAATATTCATGCAAGAAATAATGACGTTATGAATATTAATTAGATTAATTTCTTATTATAGCACATGGACACAGGAATTTTGGCCATGGCAGAAACTGAAGAATCATATCTATAGTATATCATAAGCAAACAGAGCAGACCCTGATGAGACGGCTCCTATAGGAGCCTTCTGATCTGGGTATACTCTGTTTGCAAAGGGGAAGAAATGAGTATTTATGGAGTAAAAGGTTAAGAAATCATTGACCGAGTTTCAAACGGCTTGGATTCTGATGAGACGCCGTGTTACTCGGCATCTCATTTGGATCCAAGTTCATTGGCAATGCGAGTCATGTCGCGATTAGTACGAGAAAGGTTAACAGTGCTGTCTGATACAGCTGACGGGTGCCCTCTTTCAGCATATTAGAACCTGCCTTAAGCGGACATTCATTTATTGACTCTTAACCCACTTGCTCCCATGATCCCATGTATGGGACGTAGGCAAACAGTGTAGACTCTGATCAGACGCTGCATAAAGCGGCGTCTGATCAGAGTCTACACTGTTTGCTGATAGGAAGTCTTAAATGGAAGGTAATTGCTTGATGCACGGCAAACGTAATGAAGAAAACTCCTATAGGAGCTTTCCGCATTACATTTGGCCTTCGTTAAGCTACAAGCTATCGTACAGACCTATAATTAGACATCTTTTTCGATTATCGCTTAACCCATTACCTCATGGGCTATTTTTAGACCCAACCTCGTTGAATAAATCTACCGAAAAGGAGCATTAACCAGAGGAAAGGAATATTTTAGAATGTTGTAGTTTGAAACCATTGTTATAAATAGAGCATTTGCTCCCATAGGAGCAAATGCTCTATTTATCACAATGGTTTCACAAAGTGACTTTTACAGAGTCGTCAAAAGACGTCAATATGAGGGAATGGGTTAAGACAGGTTATACTTGTATTAGTGTTCTAACTACCGAAGTTGCACTGTATTGTAAAGTTGTATAAAGTTGACGAGAAGGGATGTTTCAACGATGATTATTTTGTAAGCAAACTGCTGATCTTGATGAGACGGCTCCTTGAGGATTCTGCTGAGTTGATCTGACTCTACACTGTATGCCTGGGTCCAATAGAATCAATGGATAACATGTATGAGTGTATGGTGGATATCCGGATCAGAGGTCATAAGTGTGCTGCCATTACTGGTCTCTGTCTACACTGTTGTTCCAGAGGCTCGAAAGATGCATTCAGGAGTTGTCTGATCTGGGTCTGCTCTGTTTGCAAAAACGGAAAACGTTAACGCTTACCCCATTGTGAACAATTAAACATAAGCTCATATAATTACATGTATAGATCTGGTGGATTATTAACAGAACAGAACAGAACAGAACAGATATTTTATTAAGACTTATACATAAGTACATCGTCTAGTTCACATGAAAATATATATAATATCACGTGAGTATTTACAATATATACAAACAAACAACAAAGGACATCAAGCGTCCTTTGCACCAAAGCATCTTATCAAGCTATTCAATAGTCTGTTAAAGTTTTACTATATGAAGTCAACCATGATCAGATCAAATTATGAAATGAATTATTACATAATCAAATCAAATTTAGTTAAGAGGATGAACATACACTTTCAAATCTACCTATCTATATAGATTCAAAATGCCTTTCCTTATTGACAAAGCTTCCTTAATGAATAATGATATTTTAACCAATTTTGCCCGGTCGTTAATATTCAATAATTGCAAAAATTTCAACATTGCTGGTCTACGCTAATAATATTTTTCAATATATGTCCTGCGTAAAGTATCATAGCAAGGACATATAAATAAAAAATGATATTCATCTTCAATATCTAAAGTGTTACAGCACTGGCAGTATCGCTGATCTCGTGGGATATTTTCTCGCGCATATCTGCCCGTCTGAATTCTTAACGGATGTACAGAAAGTCTTAATCTACAAAAATAGAATCTAAACTTTCTAGGCAATATGTTAAGATAGTTTTCAAAGCAAAACTGATCTTTAACATGCTTATAATTAAGAAGAACCGAACTATTGGCAACAATGCCAAACCATTCCTGTTTATATACATCAATTAATCTATTTCTAAACTGATTGATAAAATAATTAGGGTTATCAATATAATTAATATCAAACATATAAGCATATCCCATATCACTGAGAAGCTTTTTTATACCAGATACCCAATTTTTAAGCCCTTTTCTGCAGTCATGCAAACCTTGTTCATATACAGTTTTTAAAATAATGTTACCAGAATTTTTAACTTTGAGCCAATACTTAATTACTCTAACAAAGCGTGAAATATACAGAGGATAACGTCCTAGTTCGCCGTATACTCCAGCATTGCATGTATTAGTTCTAACGTTAAGCAGTCTTTTGCAAAATTTTAAATGTATTCTCTCAATCTCTTTTGACTTTGTATAACCCCATACCTCTGAGGCGTATCCTAAAATTGAGCCTACAAACGCATCGAATAATTGACATAACAGTTTTGGATTCAAGTCAAATTTCTTACAATTGTAAAGTAAAGTATTCAAAGCTTTCAATGCTTTACCGATTAGTTGTTCTTCGTTATATCTAAAGTTACCAGAATAACTCAAAACAGTACCCAAATAATTAAAATTATTCACTATCTCTATATTACTGTTACCATATGTCCAGTGCTCTGCTGGAAGCAAACCTCCACGTTTCCTGAAAACTACTACTTTTGTTTTAATGGTATTAACCTTTAATCCCCAAGTACCGCAATATGAGTGCAACATATTCAAATGAACTTGCAGTTCAGAGGGTGATTTGGCTAAAATAGCCATATCATCAGCAAATAACAACAAAATCAATATTATATCATCAAGCAGTAACCCTGAATCAATGCCTTTTTGTAAATACAACTCTAAATCTTCAACAAAAAGTGAGAATAATATTGGAGAGATTACCTCCCCTTGCCTCAATCCGACAGCATACTGAAAATAATCAGAATATTTACCACAAGATTTAACACATGACTTGACTTTAAGATACATATCCCTAATGATTCTTAACATTTTACCCTGTATGCCTAAACCAAACATTTTCGTCCATAAACCATTTCTATAAATGGAATCAAAGCATTTCATCATGTCAACAAATACAACATACAGTCTTTTATTTTCATTAAGGTGTTTCTGTATTAAAGACGTTAAAAGAAATATTGCATCTACTGTAGACCTTCCTTTCCGAAATCCAAATTGAGAATCAGAAATTACATGATTATTCTCACAGAAAGCTTCTATACGCTTATTAAGTAGGGTAGTAAATAACTTAGAAAAACAACTAACCAGAGTAATGCCTCTACATGTATAATTATTTACGTCATCAACTGTACCTTTTTTATGAAGGGGTACAATTACTCCTTCTGACCAGTGGTCGGGATAAAAACCCGAGTTTAAAATAGCATTAAATAAATCACATATATGCGCACCAATAATGTCAATACTTTCAATAAAATATTCGTTCAACAAACAGTCGCTACCTGTAGATTTACATCGTTTCAATAGTTTAACACCTTCTACAATTTCATTTACTGTAAATGGTTGATCCAGTTCCGGAAAAGATATGTCTTCATTATTAAAATCATAATCATTACAAAAAGACTCTGCTTCATCATTGGTGCAATTAAATACATCACTCCCTATATTCTTAAAATACTCTCTAAAATCTTCTAACGGTATTCCTTGTGCATTATCACTATTTCTCTTTTTAAAATATTTCCAAAATTGTTTCGGTTTACTAGTTCTCAGTTTTTCAATCTCTGACATCTTAATGCGATAATGAAGGTATTTCTTTTTGCGAACTAATACTTTATATTCTTTTTTAAGCATGCACAAGTTATTTCTATTAGCATCGTTTTTATCTTGGTTAAAAATACGCAACGATTCTAAATATGCATTTCTTGCATTAACACAGTCAATATCGAACCAATCCGAATTATCTAAGCATGATCTATCTGTAAATTGCGCTTTCTTTCGTTTACAATAACGTTTGGCAAATAGAGGGTCCGCAACATCACGTAAAATAGAGGTAAAATTGTCAATTGCCCCATTTATAGACTGTCTTTTAGTGTGATCAATGTTACAAGCGATATTGTTAAACTGTGGCAGTTTAGCAATTAAACCAGCTCGAAATTTATTTGCATGTACACTATCCCATTTATATCGAACATCATTTAAAACCGTTTCTTCGGGCGAATGATAAGCACAATTCAATGTGAAGTGCAACGGTGTGTGGTCACTCCATTCATTCAATGGATGAATACAAAAATCCCCAATGAATGAAAAATTCCGTTCGTGCGTTAAAAGATAATCAATGACCGATGAACCCCTAGTCGATACATACGTACACCCGCCCGTGTTACCTACTCTACCGTTAACAATACGTAAAGACGATGATTTACATAGATCGAGTAGTCTTATCCCGTGCCTATTACATGTATTATCCACGGAGGCCCGTAACATGGTATTATCAGGGGTATAGTAATCATCGTCAAAAACAGTATTTACATTATCATATACAATACAATCATTTTTACAACCAACCCTGCTGTTAAAGTCACCAGTAATAAATACAGAACCCAGTTGCTCAAAATCACAAATATCATGTTCAAGTATCTCAAATAAATCTATATTAACAACATTGTATGCTGGTGAGTCTTCTCCCCAAATATAAGCTCCACATAGGTATAGGTCATTAGACAGATGAAAGAAATTACGGTCAAGCTTAAGCCAAATAACTGTATCTGAATTATTACGCACTATTTCAATACCATCTTTAATACTGTTTCTATAATATAAAACAATGCCTCCACTGCATCTTTTTGCATTACGGTGCTGGAATTTTCTATGAAAGTTATGTGAAACAAAGCCTGTCAAATCAACATTACTGGCACAATCCGTCCAAGATTCATATAAAAAACATATATCACTACTACCTATAATATTTACAAAGTTGTTATCATCTTTCTTACTGTTTGTCAGTCCATTAACATTCCAAGAAAGAATTCGTAACTCATCCCCTTCGTATCCCTACTTCTTGACCGGCTTGCCGTTGACGTACAGGGTGTCGTACGCAATCCAAGCCGAATCGCCTTTCTTTTTGTGATCTTTCATTATAGGCACCAGCTTCCTTCTCTTTTCTATTACTTCTTTTGGAAACTGCTCAAATACACTGTAACGAGTGCCTTCGAGCTGTTTCCACTGCTTTCGTACAAGTTCACGTTCCTTAAACAAAACAAACTTTGCCACAACCCTTTCCCTTATGTAAACGCATTTTGACACATATGCAAACAGAGTAGACCCAGATCAGACGGCTCCTATAGGAGCCGTCTGATCAGGGTCAGCTCTGTTTGCTTATGGTGTAATATAGATCTGATTCTACAGCTTCTTCCTGAGTCGAAATTTCATGTGTTCATAAGCCATTGTGAAAATAATCTAATTAATATGTATGACTCATTATTTCCTGTATGAATATTCATCAGGGAAAGGGTTAACTACGTGTACTTCCGATTCGATAAAGGGTTTTAGAATTTTTTACGGAGTGTCAAACAGCTTGGATTCTGATGAGACGCCGAAGTTCTCGTTGGCTCATCTGGCTTTAAGCTGTTTGCAAATTTAAGTCAGGTCATAGATAGCGAGAGAGTGCTAAAGCCCAAACAAAAACAACCAATAAAATATCCAATCTATTGGATAAAAGTTTCGTTACAGGTGAACACCACAGATCTGTCAACAAATCTCTGTCCATTCCCTCACGTCTCGCTGACCAATACACTTGCGGTCATTTATAACTAACCCATACTAAAAACCATGTATTTACTATTTAGCGTCCCTGTTATCTCCGTATGCCATGTTGCTCTCGAACAAATCTCGGGTGTCGGTGACTCTGTTGTTCTAAACCATATCTTGAACGCGACCTGACTGATTGGATCCAAGCTATTTGCCGACCGGTCAATAGTTTCTGAAAAGCTTGATCGCTAAATCGGAAGAGATCAAAATTGCACCAGATCCATATTTGAACAGACACTATTGTTTTCACAGCCGGGTAAGGGATGACGGATTATACGATATAATATAAACATGAGTGACTCTCTGGTTATACTGTCAAACTGACATACATTTGTACAGTGTACAGCCGTACGTTGTACGTTGCGGAGTTTTAATCGGATAAGTGATCCTATGGATTAATTCAAGGACGGGAAGAGTTTGTGTAACTTTGTTATGAAACAAAACGTCAAATTTGCGGGCAATGCTCGTGTAAGTATACTTTAGTCATTATTATATAAATTAATTTGGAAATTAGCAAACGTCGGATACCAAAACAGTCGTCAAATTAGAACCGCTGTGTCGGATCAGGTTCAATACTGTGTTTGTTGCAACCAATTTCAAAAGATAATTCGTTTTGTCTGGTGGCACATGGTGAACAGCCTGTTTTAAACGATATTATTGATCTGTAGCTACACTGCAAATCCAAGAGAGTCTTTATTATAATCATAATTAATTATTATTATTACTATTACTATTATTATTATTATTATTATTATTATTATTATTATCATCGTCATTATTATTATTATTATCAGAAAAGAACTGTTTTTTTACCTGATACTTCATAAATATTTACGTAACAAATAATTACTCTATGGTTTGATTTTCATTGTGACAAATGAACATGGGAATTTCTAACCATAGCAGAACTTGTAAAATCATATCTTTATCATTCCACAAGCAAATAGAGCAGACCCTGATTTTGATCCAAATTGTTTGAAAAGATAATCAAAGCTTTTCCAATTGCAGAAAGTCATGCAAGTCACTTTGCAGCAACTTCTACTTTGAAAGCGATAACCATTTCCTCCATATACGCCTTTCTACGTCTTTGCAAACTGAGTAGACCTAGATCAGATTGATCATGTAGGAACCATCTGGCCAGGGTCTGCTCTGTTTGCTTTTGAAGTACGTGTAATATAGATATGTTTCTACAGATGCTGCCGTTGCCAGAAGTTCCTGTGTTCATGTGTCAATATGAACTGTAATCTAATCTATATTGAACATGTCATGTTTTTCTTACATAAATATTCATGGAGTAAAGAGTTAAAATTGAACCCTTTCCCCATAAATACACGCCTATGTAAAACTGACTTCTTGAAAACATTGTGATAAATAGAGCATTTGCTCCTATGGAGCAAATGCTCTATTTATCACAATGGTTTCAAAACTACACAGTTCTTAAGTTTTCCTTTTCTCTAGTAATTTCTCTAGTAATTGCTCCTTTTCGGTAGATTTATGCATAGAGGTTGGGTCTAAAACTAGTCTATGGGGGAATGGGTTAACCCTTCGCTTGCTGAATTTTAAAATACATTTCTCCTTCTTTACCCATGCCCTGTTATATAATTACATATATCTTCACTGTGTACAAGTATTTCGCGGTGCAATCACTACTCTGGAGTGCACTGGTTGCACAATCAACTTGTAAGTAGTGCAGACCCTGATGAGACAGCTCCTGCAGGAGCTGTCTCATCTGGGTCTTCACTATTTACGGGTTGGTATATTGACGTGAATAGCAAGCGAAGGGTTAATCGTTATCCAGCTTTCGACGAACTGACTCGTATTTGCAAACAGCTTGACACCTGGTCAAACGTTTTTTCAAGTTTTTATCGATTCCAAAGAAGTCAACATTGCCCCACATACAATGGTAAGAAGACATTATTTTGTCATAGCAGGATATCAGACTATTTACGACTCATATTCATAAAGGTCCTAAGGAGAAACTTAAAAACACCCCTTAGTTTCTTGAATATTCATAATTCTCATGAAATCAATACAAGTAAAGATATATAATCCTTTCCCTCAGTACTTGCTGAACAACCAGAATCCCTGGTTTGTTCCAAATCTTTACTGGAACTAGATAATTCAAAGACATGTACTACTTCATCGCCTGCTTGGGTAACCTCAAATTGTGACTCGGCTTATATGGATACTCAAGAACGTTCCTTTCATTCAGATGTTCAACAAAAATACTATCAATATTCATGTGACTTTTCCAATTCTGATGTTACTGGTGTTGGTATGAATTGTTTAAACCATGAGGCCCAGTTGATTTCTGGAAATTCGAATGAATACTCTATACATAATGATAGTACAGTTAATAACTTTTCATGTACTTATAAAGAATGTGTAACAGAAAGCCCAAGCAGTTCCAAGCCATGGTTTAGAAACAAAGGATTAAAAATAGTTCATTTAAATATTCACTACCTGTATCCAAAATTAGATGAAATCAAACTACTTTTATCAAAACAAGATATTGATATTCTTTGTGTATGTGAAACCTTTTTAAACGACACTTTTTCAAATAATGAATTAAATATCAACAACTACAAAATATTTCGTAAAGATAGAAATACTGTAGGTGGGGGACTGGTTATTTACATTAGAGATGAAATTCCATGTGACCAAAGACACGACCTCGAAACCAATTTTGTTGAATCAATATGTATTGAAATTAAGCAGTCTAATTCAAAACCATTTATATTATCATACCTTTACAGGCCACCCTCGTCCAAAGTCCAATGGATCAAAGACTTTACCTTTATAACTGAAAAAGCACTATCAGATGAAAAGGAATGTATAGTCATTGGAGACTTTAATTTTGATCTGATGAAAACAGATTACAATTCTAAATCCTGGCTTGAACTGATGGAATCAATGAATTTTAATCAGTTAGTCCATGATCCCACAAGAGTAACATTGCATTCTGCTACATTGATAGATCATGTTTTTTCTACAATTCCTCTTAATATTTCTGATATCATAGTACCATGTTATGCAATAAGTGATCACTATCCTGTTTGTATTACTCGCAAAATATCGTCAAATCATATGAAAGGTCCTGTACATAAGACAATAACCTACAGATCTATGAAGCATTTTAATGAAAATCAACTTCTAGAAGATCTATCAGGCCAACCTTGGTTTCTCGTAGATACATATGATGATCCTGACGATTCAACTGAATTATTCTTAGATATGTTTAAATCGATTTTAGATAAACATACTCCACAAAGAAAAAGACGAGTCAAAAGAATTAACCAACCAAGCTGGATGAACCCCGACATATTACAGGCAATAAAAATAAGAGATCACTTTCATAAGAAGAAGGACAGTATTAATTACAAAATTTGGAGACAAAATGTTAAAAATCTCATAACTGAATCAAAGCGGCAATTTTACAACAACAAGATTTCATTGAAAAACCGTAATACAAAAGATCTTTGGAATAGTCTTCACGACCTAACCGGCTTTAAAACACAGATACACACGAATTATATTGATGATGCAAACGGAATACCTATTACAGATCCATCAATTTCAGCTAATGTTTTAAATGATCATTTTTGCTCGGTGTTTCAAACAGTACAAAGAAATAGTCAGATCCATGATATCAATAACACAACCAGAATTCTTTCAGACAGTATCGAGGAGAAACTTAAGAATACACCCTATTTCGTCATTCCCAAAGTTAGTGTATCTTTTGTTGAAAAGCAATTAAAATTACTTGATACTAGTAAGGCTACAGGCTCTGATGGCCTGAGTGCCAGATTTCTTAAGATGTCTGCATCCGTTATTGCTCCTGTGCTTACAAAAATTTATAACAACAGCTTACAAACCGGCATTTATCCACAAAAATTCAAAAGTGCAAAAGTCGTAGCTATTCACAAAAAGGGGAAAAAGACTGATAAAGCAAATTACAGGCCAATCTCTATTTTACCAATTATTTCTTTAATTTTTGAACGACATGTAAGTGTTCATTTAAAAGAATATTTTGAAACTAATAATTTGTTTTACTCTAGGCAGTCCGGTTTTAGAAAGAACCACTCTTGTCAAACTGCTCTAATCAAACTATTAGACGACTGGATTGCTGCCATTGACAAAAATGAAATTGTAGGTACAATATTTCTTGATCTTTCGAAAGCGTTTGATTTGGTTGATCATGGTATACTATTAAAAAAGTTAAAGCAATATAAAGTAGACCGGGGTGCTCATTCTTGGTTTTCTTCTTATTTGGAAAATAGACTCCAACAAACTCAAGTATCTGGGGTGAGCTCAGACCAAAAACCAGTTGTATCAGGAGTTCCTCAAGGCTCAATTCTAGGGCCATTGTTATTTTTGATCTTCATAAATGATCTACCACTTACAACCACTCATTCTACACCTGATATCTTTGCTGATGACACCACACTTTCTTTTCATAGTTCATCTGTTAATCAAGTTGTTGAATCTCTAACTCAAGATCTATTTAATGTTAACTCCTGGTGTGTTTCAAATCGCATGTCTATCAATGTAGCAAAAACCAAAACGATGATAATTGCATCTAAACCCAATGCTAAACGCATTCAAAACTGGTTGCCTTGTATAGAACTTAGCAATGAAATAATAAATTATAGTTCCGAGGAAAGGTTGTTAGGAATTGTAATTGACACAACTCTTACTTGGGACAAACAAGTCGACGTTGTTCTGAAAAAATGCAATTCGTTGTTATATTTGTTATCTAGAATTAGATCTAAATCATTCATTTCTATTCCAATACGAAACTTATTTTTCAACATATATATTTTACCCCATCTTGATTACTGTTGTGTTATATGGGGAAACTGTAACAATTCACAAGTGGATAAACTCATAAGATTTCAAAAAAGAGCCGCACGACTTATACTTGACAAAGATTTTTCCACCCCATCTAAAGATCTGTTCAATGAACTTAACTGGTTAACGTTTCCTAAAAGAGTAAAATTTCAAAAAGCTGTTTTATTATATAAAATATTCAATGACCTTTCTCCAGATTACCTGAGAAATATGTTCACTCATACTTCTAACATCCATGATAGAACGCTGAGATCATCTTCTAACTTTCAACTCTACTCACCTAGACCTAAAACTGAATTGTTTAGAAAATCGTTTATTTATTCCGGATCATCTACAAGGGCGTAGCGCCCATTACGCACAATACGCACGTGCGTATAAAACATTTGAAAGTCAAACTTTTCAAAGAGCCATTTTTTTGCTTACATTGCAGGCCCATAGCCACGCTGAGGCACACCGAGCCACTTGCCTCGGTGAAAATTTCAGAAAAATCAAGCAATTTTCCGAAAACGTATCAAAATCGCTTATAAAAGCTCCATTCATGCATCCATCCATTCCTTCTCGTATGACCTCTGCTAAAAGTACATGTATACTGTACAGTACTTAGTGTAATTATGTCTTAGAATGTGCAACGTCATTGCTAGATTTTATACACGCATATCGGTTTCAGCGCTGTGCATATAAACATGGCTGATCTGGAAACTTATCGATGCCGAATCGGTCTTTTTAATGGCCGTTCGGTCACGTTAATTGATATGGAAATGCGGCGGATTGTTGGAGTCATAGGCGGATCAAAGGAGTGTGTGGGAAGGGGGGGGGGGGGCACGACCCCCTAAAATCGCCAAAGTAAAGTATTTTGTGCCCTTGAAATTCATTTGTGTATCTTTCTACAATAATGTAAATGTCTTTTTTTCTGCGCGCCATACGCGCAATTCACATCATCACATGAATGGATAATTCCCCACTCATATTTGCGTTAATATCTATTCACAATCGGTACATAGTTTAGACACTCACCCCGTTATTCAAATCGAATTTTGCGATTCAAACGTAGCAAAATCTTTGTCGGTTATGTATCCAAACATATACACCGTCTTGCACATGCTGTTACTTACTTCAGTTAGATCTACATCCAGTTCTGTGGAGAGAGCTAACTCTGCATTAAAACATATAAAAAACAAATCAAGGTCCGCGATGAAAATAAATAAATTTACATGTAATGCACTGGCATTAATACATTGACATAGATATCAAGGAGGTTATAAATCTCTGTGCGACAAGAAGTGCTGAAATTATTACCCGGTTAACCGTTTACGAAATGGCGATTAACTGGTTACAAAATCCGTAACCGGTTAACCGGACTGGTTACTTTCCTTAGTTTGCTAGTAGAGTGCTAAAGGCTACAACAGTTATAAAAATACTTTTGAATTTGTTTTCATGTTCAATAAAATGGTTGAAGTATATGTATTTGTTTCAAAACCATTTTATTTGTTGGTTGTTCTATTTAGTACATAAAACCGATCAATTTTATTCTTTTTCATTTGTAGTAATTTTTAAAAGTCGTTGGTCTGAAAGATTTCGAAAGATTTGTAATGAAAACATCAGTTTAACTTGATTATGATAAGACGTTATAATGATAAAATATGCCATCAAAATTCAAGTTATTTGCTCAAGTTTGAGGTCACGCTCGGTTTATGCATAACACAAGCCTGAGCGCTTCCCGCAATACATGTATACTTAGTATTTTGAGACGGTATCTGCAGTCAGGACAACTGTACTGTACACTCAGCTGATAGTTGTAAGCAATGCAGAAATACATGTGTTTGAAGTTTGAACATCTGTGACAGTTCCTGTGCGCAGTATCGTATCAATATTACCACCCAAGTGATAATTATGAGCATAAATTATATCCATAATAACAATGGTCATTTTCATTGCTCTTTCATCGTATGTTGATATATGCAGTCGCATTTTAGTACAAAGATTTACGTGGGATATTCTGCTGAAATAATTGATTTGGTTATTTCATTGCAATTATTCTAGTTTAATACCTTGCAGTCAGTTCTGTATAAAGCGAGTGTAGATGATCATGATACGGTGTTGGGAGAGGAACCCAATAAGCAATTTTGCCGTCGTGTCCCTTTTCCTTTGTGATTGTACAATATTCATGCAAATAATTACAAATAAAATATGTGTAAACCAAAGATTTATGGTGTACCCAAGTTTTAATGATTGTGTGACAGAGCTCCGATTAACCGGTTAATCGCGATTAATAGTCCCGATTAACCCGTTACAAATTTCCAGTGACCCATTCAATACTAGCGACAAGACATCCTCCTAGGCTGCAGTTTAGTATAATTGAAAATAAATAAATGCAAGATTTTAGGTGATCGTGAGACTGTTAGAAAGTGCCAGACTGTGTTCTATACTCTTTGTCCTTCAGCGTGGCTGATATAATTAATAAGTTCAATGAAATGTCTTCAGCTGGGTCAATATCTTAGATCTACTCCAATTACCAAACAAATGTCCTAAAATGGTCAAAATTTAATGAGTGAAAAGTCCATCCAAACATCACCAGAAACCGCCAAAGCACACGAAATTTCCAAATTTTTCTCGGGGAAGACCTCCCCGACACCGACGAGAAGGGGTTCTGTTTTCTCTCGTGCTATCTCCTCCTTCCTGCCTTCGGCACTTGGCCCTTGCCTTCGATGCGGGCTTCGTTATATCATTTTCTCTGGCTAAATCGATCCCTAGGTACTGTTTATAAAATACCATGCACTTTTAGCATGTTACTTTGATCTAAGCACATAATGCTCGACATACGCGAGGGGTGCTTGTCTAAGCATTCAAATTCACTAAATTCAAGGAGCTTCCGAGGGGGCTTTAAGCTTGTATTTCCATTACAATTCTTTTGAAATATTTCTGAACAACGAACATCGGTCGGTTTGATATGCTTACTAGAACAACCAACACATAAAATACTTTTGAAACAAATTCGTATACTTTAGCAGTTTTATTGAACGCTTTTAGGATAAATTTACTTCACAACAGCAAGTGCTACTCAATTGTGAGGTGGCCGTAAGAAGTCGCCCCGTACTTCATTCTCAGTGTTGTTATATTTTCTGGTCCTTCGGGATAATTAGTTTTTATGTTATTAGTTTTGAAAATTGAATACTGCTTAAGCCGGTGCTAGAGCGCGTGAGTAGTGTTGCACTTTTAATTACTACTCATGAACAGACTCAACAAAACCGAGTCATCAATTTTCTTTTTGCATTGCTACTTTTACTTTCGAGGGATCTCCCACTTTCAGGATAAAAAAATCAATTTAAAAGCCTTTTTATGACCGTTGTAACTTTTAGCACTCTACTGACAAACTTAGGGAAGTAACCAACCCGGTTAACCGGTTACGCATTTTGAAACCGGTTAATCGCCATTTCGTAATCGGCAACTGTTAACCGGATAATCGTTACAGCATAAGTTCCTACACTGACAGCTCAAATTTCAGAACATTTAACTAAGTGGAGATCTATTCGTAGAAAGTTAAACAGCAGCGAGCCTAGATCTTACTGTAAGTCACATGTAGATTCAATTGCACACTATTACATGTCGGTGTTTTGTTTCATTGTGAGGTTTTATTTCAAAGATCTAGATCTACTCCTGCTTTCATTTAGATTTAAATTTAATAAGATCTAGCATTACTTAGATCCTACATATCCAGATTAAGATATGTTTAAAAGTAATATAACTGTAGATCATCGCTTACAGGAGTAGATCAATTGATGTAGAAATTTAAATTTCAATAGTATTAGATCTATATGCGCAACCACTTTGAAAGAAAAAAGTATCTAGCCTAGATCTAAAGATCTAGATCCAAATAAATCTAGTCGTCTTTATCTCAGGATCGGCAATGAAATGAAACATTCGCCAAATACTAGGACAAGCCACCATGTTCAAAGTCTTGAAAAATTATACCTCTCAGACAGAGACGGAGGTGAAATATTCAATAGAAACATGAACAAATCAAAGTTCCTCTGAGACGACGAAATCGTCAACATGTGACGATTTTCAAAGCAAACTTTCAGTCACGCATGCCTCTTCTTCTCATGCTTCTGAAAGGGTTTCATGTTCTCTTGGAGTACGTTTTCTAGATATAGGAACTCCCGATATCAGACTAAGGATGTCAGATTCCTAGACGTTGACCGTTCTCTGTACTTAGTACACGATTTGAACCATTAAGGGATTGGGTCGCGCCTCTATAGCTCATCACCGCCTGACGAGACCTCCTCGGAGACCCATACAGTTATTTTACACACTATTAAGTATTATCCAAACATCATATGAAATATTCTTTATTGTAACTTACAAATGTGTGGATGATGACGAGGTTGGATTGTGCATTCGAAGTGAAACTAGGCACTTAAATGTATTCATTTCCGAAACATCATGATCTTCCAATGAAAAGAGGTATATGTTAACAAGACTTTGTCCAAAATAGATCTAATTTTCCAAGACATGCCACAGTCCACCATTTGACATCTAAATTTCTATTTTTCCCGGGGGAGGTCCCCCAAACCCACGCCCGCGGGAGGGGGGACCCCCTCCCGCACTCTCCCCCGCTCGGTACTTCGTGCCTCATGTGCGTATGATTTTTAAAACCCTAGCTACGCCTATGATCTATTTGGAACAGCCTGCCTTATCATGTGAAAAATGCCAGTTCGGTTATTCAATTCAAAAAAATGTATTTACAGTCGACAAAGCTAAACGATTAATACATTTTCAGTAGATCTATTATAGTTCTTTCACAAAACAGACATGTGTTTCAATTTCACCCCTATTCTTGACATTTATTCACAAGTTAACTGTTATTTAGAAGTTCCTCTGATTAGGCTCTTCATTGTTTGTCTTTGTTCTTATTCTGCAAAAGGTGTGGATCCTGATTTATGGAGAAGTGATTGCCAAATCTTTATAGTCAGGGTCATTACTGTTTGTGGCACATCTTCTGGTTTTTAAATAGCCTCCCTTGATGTGATTTAAAACAGATTGCCTGTTTTGTGTGAGATATGACATATTGTAGCAAACCGGGTGGTCTCTGACCGGAGGACTCCAATCTGGGTCCTATTAACAGGGCCTACAATGTTTGCTGTATTCTACTGTTGTTAATGGTCTTGTTGCCAGTGTTTTATGTTAAGACACAGATCTACTATACCGTTATAAGATCTCTTCAATCGTACTATGAGTTTGGTGTTGATTTCATTTATGTATATTTATATGATTTTGCTAATGTACCAATCTTGCACTCTTTTATTATCGTAAAATTCTCATGGCGAAATCAGTTGACGGCGTCAGATTTGATTACGTAATACATTCACGTCATGTATGACGTATGCATTCGCGTCATAAGCACTTGGCAATGGTATACTATTAATAAATGGAATTCCCAGAGTTTAAAAATAGTCCTGAAAATTCATGACGTCATTTATCCATGTCATCTTTTGCTGACACAGTCTATGTAGTATACGTACATGATGCAGTTTGTCACTGTAGATGCATGATATCGTTAGTTCTAATCGATCTAAATCGTCAACTCGGTGAAATGGGGTTGCATTTACTTATGAATTCCACATGCAGCCTTTTTGCACCAGAGCCAACGATTTTTGAATTTCAATTTCTATTTCCCATTGCAAGCAATGCAGATCCTGATGAGAGTGATCCTACAGGAACTCACTCATCCGGGTCTACACTGCGTGTGGTAAAAATTGTGCTTAGCACATAATGGATTACACTCAGATCTGTTTATCACCAGTGCAAGGTTGGTGACTATGCAAAATTATTATGAAAGCATTACAAATTGTATATATGTAATTGTATATATATGTTTTCTCTCTGTTGAGGACCTCATGGAAGATTGGTCATAACCAAATGAGTACTCTCGTTAAATAAAGTCTTTATTATTATTATTATTATTATAGTAACGTGTTTTCACGCATTTGCAAACAGAGTAGACCCAGATCAGACGGCTCCTAGAGGAGCCGTCTGATCAGGGTCTGCTCTGTTTGCTTATGGAATTTGATAGATCTGTTTCTTTAATTTCTAAAATGGATGCAATGTCCCACCTTCCATATTTGATTATAACTGATTTGTCATGAGTATTCATATAACAGTAGACGAAATGGGAACAGGGTAAAATTTTAGAGTAGACGAAATGGGAATGAATTACAGTAGACGAAATGGGAAGTAGACGAAATGGGAATAAACCGTTTTAACAGTACTTCAGTCATATCATGAAGTCCAGCTACATGTTAAGTACAGGTGGAGAAAACCCTGGAAGAGTTTTTTTCCGGGCAGGGAAAAAGTGCATTGTTTCGTGCACATAGGAAAACCCGAGTAGAACCACCGACCTACTGCTTGTCAGCTGGAAGGCTTCCTCAGATGAAATATGTATAGGGTTAAGCAAGCTGTTCATGATAACCTTTATGATAATTCTACAACTTCTGTCAATCCTTTGTCCATGTATAATTATAAAAAAATAACCCTTTCCTCCATAAATACGCATTTCTACGCCTCTGTAATAGTCACTTCTTGAAACCATTGTGATAAATAGAGCATTTGCTCCTATGGAGCAAATGCTCTATTTATCACAATGGTTTCAATACTACACACTTCTAATATTTTCCTTTTTCTCTAGTAAATGCTCCTTTTCGGTAGATTTATTCAAAGAGGTTGGGTCTAAAAATAGCCCATGAGGGATAGGGTTAAACAAATATTCACGGTGTCATTATTTGTCAAATGCATATTAAACGAGTACATGTTTAACTATTTTATTCTCGAACATTTCTGTAAGAAATAATGGGCACCAGTGTGAACAATTCTATAATTGCCTACGAACACCGGAATGTTTAGAAAAGGCAAACCTGTATAACCAGACCTATATAATTACAGAACTCAATCAGACTGAGAGGTGTGACTTCGATACAAACACCGATAATTACATGCAAACAAACACTTTGGGGACGGAAAATGACTCGACTTAACGAAAACGTGATCAGTTCGAACTCGTCTTAAAAACTTAAATTTATATAGAATATATAGGAAGAAAAGTTGGGACTTTACAAAAACTTCGTGTCAACGAGAAATTCGTGTCAAGCGAGTTCGCCATAACGAGAGTGGACTGTACATAAGCCAACTGGGCAGACCCTGATCAGACAGCCCCTACAGGAACAAAGGCGTCAATAGGTGTCTTTATCAGATGATAGGTTAATTAATTATTATTAGTTGCAATTTTGTACCTCTCCAAGGAAACGAAATTAGGTACAGTAAAATGGCGCTCACAATTACTGCCAACATATGTGTATACTGTTGGACCCGGTGTTATTCACACATAGTAGCAAACTAACACAGTGGCACCTCTAATTGCTGGGGGCACACGAAATCGCGAGACATCAACAATGGAGGTGTGATAAATTAACTTCGAAGTGTCCGCGATGCATGCTCAGATAGGCAGGTAAATTAATTGAACAGAACAGAACATATCTTTATTCAACGTGTACAAGCATGTACATTGTTGTTATAAATACATATACATAGCATATGTCACATAGGTCAAACGATTTTTCAGATTGACAGTATATTACAATTTCAATCAGTTTAGTTATATGCAAAATCTTTACTTGAAAGGAAACTGACATTTACGTTGTGCATAAAGTGCTGACTATTCAGATTTGAGATGACTTACATGTACATGTAAGCATTTACAAGTGCGTTTCTCCTGCAAAAGGAATACTTTATATATAGAGCCAATTTAACTAATTCCTGACGGTTTTGACTTTGTAGCAGCTGACAAAACTTTACTAGGCTTGGTCTAGAATAATAATACTTTTTTATATACTTCTTACGCAGATCTGTGTACGAACTACATATAAGAACAAAATGAAACTCGTCTTCAATATCACGAGTTTCACAGTAGCTACAATATCTTTCATTTCTTGGAGTTTTATTTTTACCGTACCTCCCGGTTTCTATTTTTAATGAATGTGACGACAGACGCAGTCTAGCAAGATAAAATCTAAGTTTATATGACAAAGTATCTAAATATGCTTCAAATCCGAAACAGCTTTTATAATGTATATATGTTGCTAGTACACCGCTTCTGTTGATATTCTCATCCCACCCTTGTATAAAACCATCCACTAATCTTTGTTTAAATATTTTGTGAAAGGATTTCGGGTTTACAATTATTGGATCCATCCAAACATCAGCAAAACCATTTGTTACTAGTAATGTTTTAACATTTGTAACCCAGTTTGATTCGCCATTCCAACAATCGGCTAATAAAGTATTGTATACAGTAGATAATATTACATTCCGTATTGAAACTAGTTTCAACCAATATTTAATAATTCTAGAGTAACGATTAATATACAAGGGATATCTACCCATTTCACCATATATACTGTATGTCGATGTACACCTCTTCACATGTAATAACCTTTTACAAAATTTTAGGTGTACTCGTTCTATTTGTTTAGATTTAGTATAACCCCATACTTCACAGCTATAATTCAAGATAGAACTAACAAATGCATCAAATAACTGACATGTAACACTACCTTTCAGGTTCAGCCCTTTAATATTGGCCATGAGTGCATTCAATGCTCTCAACCCTTTGCCTACTATAAATTATTGATTTAAAACAAAGCTCCCAGTGTAATTGAAAACCGTCCCAAGGTAGTTAAAGTCACTAACTGTTTCCAAAATCTCATCCTATAGGATCAAATGCTCTATTTATCACAATGGTTTCACAATGTGGCTTTTATAGAGTCACAAAAATGCGTCACTAGGGGTTAATGTGTTAAAAGCAAAGCGTTCTGTGCTAATGTTTATACATGTATCAGCAATTTTGCAAATACAGTAAAACCCCGCTAAAGCGACCACCTAAAAGAGGTATAATTCTGGGTGCTAGATGCAGGTGGTAGCTTAATGCAGGACTAGAGTAATCGGAAAGCTCCTAGAGGAGCTTTCTGCATTACTTTTGTCCTGCATTAAGCAACCACCTGCTTATAAAGACACCCATGTTTATGCATTAAGTGGTCGCATTAGAAGGGTTCTACTGTACATGTACATGTACTAGGATGATGTTAAATCGTTTCCGTGCCGTCAGATATACCTAAGTGTACTGCAATATTCACATAAAAATTGTTTCATATACATGTAGTACATACTACAGATTGATCAGATACTAGACTCCCATTTTCATTTACCAAAACTACACTACTGGATTTACATAACTGCTTACTTGTTAGAAAATGTTTAATAGTTAGCCAGTAGTCCTTAGATTTGGGTCCACCACCATATCTTACTGCAAAGTATTGTCGGATAGAAGTCCGCATGATCTTGGTCTTTTCATTTCTAGTTTTTTTTAAATATAATTCATAATTTCTTTTAGATTTGTTTTTTAAGAATATGTTATATGCTTGCCTGGTCTTGTATATATGTTTTCTGCATTTAGAATTCATGTAAGATGGTTGGTACTTTCTTAGGGATCTTTTGTTTCATTGGAGCACGAACATCTATCAACATCTTTCAAATCATTTCTAAACATTAAAAACATTTCTAATCTGGACAACATCTCAAGTTCAGAGCTTAATGCAGATCTAAAGTAATGTTGAAAGCTCCTGTAGGAGCTTTTAGCATTACTTTAGACCTGCATTAAGCCGTCACGTGTGTTTCCAGATATACATAGTGATATATTTTAGTGCAATTCTGTTTTGTAGAATTTTAAAAAACCGAGCTGTTAGTTCGAGTTATCCAATGTTCGAGTCATCCGAGTTCGAGTTATCCGAGTTCAAGATATCGATGTTCCACTGTATATATTTTGTCTAAAACAACTGACATTTGTTGCTCAAAAAATTAATTTGGAAGAGATGGAGGGCGATACGAGCATAAAATTGCCCACTTACGTCGGTCTAAAATCAATTCAATACAGATTGCCTCTACTTTTATTTGAAGTTCCGTGGAAAATGTAGTGTACTAACTACAGAGGTTTGAATATAAGTCACTCATAAAAGATAAAATATTATTTTGGACCTGGAATGAAAACTACGATTGCCTAACAAGATTCCATAGATGACATCTTTTGCAAATGTCAATTAATTAGCGGTTAACCCTTTCGGTGCCAAATTTCTAATTGTCGTCTGCAATCCAAATTTGTTAAATCATTCAGTAAAATAAGGAAATAAGGAATAAATGCAAATTTCAAAGGAATAAAGCACATAAAAATTATATAGAATTAGATATTAAGACAAATAGTGAAGTCCTTGATCAAGACGGCGTCTCATCTGGGACTGCACTATTTGTCGTGGTGCATTTATGCGACTGCGGCGGTGAAAGGGTTAACCTTTTCTCTGTGCAATATTCATGTAACAAATAGTGAAATCATGAACATACATTAGCTATTTTTTTTATTATATGAATATTTCAAGTACAGTAAAATCTCGATACTACGAACTCTTAAATACGTACCAATGTTGATCTTTAACACAGGTGGCAGCTTAATACAGGGTGAAAGTCTGCAGGAGCTTTCTGTATGACTTACACCCTGCATTAAGCAGCCACCTGCCTACAAAGACATAAAATATTAATTACTAAAATTTCGTATCATCGATATTTTACTTGTAATTGTTTTGCTTTGACACAAAGTCTAGAATCAGATCTATATCGTGTCAAAATCAAACAGAGCAGACCCAGATCAGACGGTTCCTACAGGAGCCGTTTGATCTGGGTCTACTCTGTTTGCAAATGTGTGAAAAGGCGTTTATATGATGGAAATGGTTAATGACATGAATAGTACATGTACATGTAGCTGTTGAATATGATTCTGATAATAAATAACTATTTCTCTGTTCTGTGTTTATTTCAGATTTCAATACTTATTGAATATACCTGGACAAAGTAGTTATAATGAAATATGGATGGTGGCCGTTTTAGAAAGTAAAGACACAGGTTTATCAAATTCCATTTGCAAACATTGCAGACCCTGATCAGACGGCTCCTGTAGGAGCCGTCTGATCCGGGTCTACTCTGTTTGCAAATGAATGAAAATGCGATTATATGAAGGTAAGGGTTAAATGAACGGCATGACGTAACTTTTGGCCAGATGAATTTATTAACGATATTTTGCCAATACTTGTCCACCAGTCATGTGTACCATATTGAAACTATTATGCTAGAGTTTACAAAGTGGTCAATCCGTTCTTAAAATATTAACCCTGTGCATGCTGATACTAGAAATAGATTGGTCCGTCATTGTTTAGCGACATAATCTATTCATTACAAAGGGATATAATCAGAGAGAAGATTTAGAATGACAAACAGCGCAGACCCTGATCAGAATGCTACAGTCTGCGATCATTTTGATCTGGAATTTACACTTTTTTTTAAAACAAATGCTAGTAAATTCGTTTTACACATTCAAATGTTTAACATTGTGATAAGTGATGATTATAGTTTCCAATATCAACGTTTTCCTTATAAATAAGCCTTATAATTCATTTGTAAACAAAGTAATCCCAAACTGAAGGGTCCTTGTAGGAGCCATCTGATGAAGGTCTGCTCTGTTTGCTTAGGGGATTATATATAGAGATTCTACACTTTTCTGCCATGACAAAACTATCCTGTGTTTATAAGCGATAATAATCAATAACCAATATTCATAATATCATACTATTCATATCTATCTAATCATTATTCATAATAGCATTATGTCTTGCATAAATACTCGTCAGGTAAAGGGTTGTTATTGTGATAAACGATCTGTCTCGTTTCCAATATTGCGGGACGTTGCACATACAAACTGTACATGTATTAGGTAACCCTTCAAAGGCTGTTACAAGGTATCCCTACCTCAGATTTATTCAAGCATTTAACCATTTCCTCCATGAATATTCATGCAAGAAATAATGACGTTATGAATATTAATTAGATTAATTTCTTATTATAGCACATAGACACATGAATTTTGGCCATGGCAGAAACTGAAGAATCATATCTATATTATATCATAAGCAAACAGGGCAGACCCTGATGAGGCGGCTCCTACAGGAGCCTTCTGATATGGGTTTACTCTGTTTGCAAAGGGGAAGAAAGGCGTATTTATGGAGTAAAGGGTTAAGAAATCATTGACCTAGTTTCAAACGGCTTGGATTCTGATGAGACGCCGAGCTTTCTGCATTACATTTGACCTTCGTTAAGCTACAAGCTATCGTACAGACCTATAATTAGACATCTTTTTCGATTATCGCTTAACCCATTACCTCATAGGCTATTTTTAGACCCAACCTCGTTGAATAAATCTACCGAAAAGGAGCATTAACTAGAGAAAAGGAAAAGTTTAGAATTTTGTAGTTTGAAACCATTGTTATAAATCAAAGACCTGTGTTATCATAGGTCTTTGTATAAATAGAGCATTTGCTCCCATAGGAGCAAATGCGCTATTTATCACAATGGTTTCACAAAGTGACTTTTACAGAGTCGTCAAAAGACGTCAATATGAGGGAATGGGTTAAGACAGGTTATACTTGTTTCAGTGTTCTAACTACCGAAGTTGCACTGTATTGTAAAGTTGTATAAAGTTGACGAGAAGGGATGTTTCAACGATGATTATTTTGTAAGCAAACTGCTGATCTTGATGAGACGGCTCCTTGAGGATTCTGCTGAGTTGATCTGACTCTACACTGTATGCCTGGGTCCAATAGAATCAATGGATAACATGTATGAGTGTATGGTGGATATCCGGATCAGAGGTCATAAGTGTGCTGCCATTACTGGTCTCTGTCTACACTGTTGTTCCAGAGGCTCGAAAGATGCATTCAGGAGTTGTCTGATCTGGGTCTGCTCTGTTTGCAAAAACGGAAAACGTTAACGCTTACCCCATTGTGAACAATTAAACATAAGCTCATATAATTACATGTATAGATCTGGTGGATTATTAACCCTTTCCCTTATGTAAACGCATTTTGACACATATGCAAACAGAGTAGACCCAGATCAGACGGCTCCTATAGGAGCCGTCTGATCAGGGTCAGCTCTGTTTGCTTATGGTGTAATATAGATCTGATTCTACAGCTTCTTCCTGAGTCGAAATTTCATGTGTTCATAAGCCATTGTGAAAAATAATCTAATTAATATTTATGACTCATTATTTCCTGTATGAATATTCATCAGGGAAAGGGTTAACTACGTGTACTTCCGATTCGATAAAGGGTTTTAGAATTTTTTACGGAGTGTCAAACAGCTTGGATTCTGATCAGACGCCGAAGTTCTCGTTGGCTCATCTGGCTTTAAGCTGTTTGCAAATTTAAGTCAGGTCATAGATAGCGAGAGAGTGCTAAAGCCCAAACAAAAACAACCAATAAAATATCCAATCTATTGGATAAAAGTTTCGTTACAGGTGAACACCACAGATCTGTCAACAAATCTCTGTCCATTCCCTCACGTCTCGCTGACCAATACACTTGCGGTCATTTATAACTAACCCATACTAAAAACCATGTACATGTATTTACTATTTAGCGTCCCTGTTATCTCCGTATGCCATGTTGCTCTCGAACAAATCTCGGGTGCCGGTGACTCTATTGTTCTAAACCATATCTTGAACGCGACCTGACTGATTGGATCTAAGCTCTTTGCCGACCGGTCAATAGTTTCTGAAAAGCTTGATCGCTAAATCGGAAGAGATCAAAATGGCACCAGATCCATATTTGAACAGACACTATTGTATTCACAGCCGGGTAAGGGATGACGGATTATACGATATAATATAAACATGAGTGACTCTCTGGTAATACTGTCAAACTGACATACATTTGTACGGTGTACAGCCGTACGTTGTACGTTGCGGAGTTTTAATCGGATAAGTGATCCTATGGATTAATTCAAGGACGGGAAGAGTTTGTGTAACTTTGTTATGAAACAAAACGTCAAATTTGCGGGCAATGCTCGTGTAAGTATACTTTAGTCATTATTATATAAATTAATTTGGAAATTAGCAAACGTCGGATACCAAAACAGTCGTCAAATTAGAACCGCTGTGTCGGATCAGGTTCAATACTGTGTTTGTTGCAACCAATTTCAAAAGATAATTCGTTTTGTCTGGTGGCACATGGTGAACAGCCTGTTTTAAACGATATTATTGATCTGTAGCTACACTGCAAATTCAAGAGAGTCTTTATTATAATCATAATTAATTATTAATTATTATAATTAATTATATAATAATTATTACTATTACTATTATTATTATTATTATTATCATCATTATTATTATTATTATTATCAGAAAAGAACTGGTTTTTTACCTGATACTTCATAAATATTTACGTAACAAATAATTACTCTATGGTTTGATTTTCATTGTGACAAATGAACATGGGAATTTCTAACCATAGCAGAACTTGTAAAATCATATCTTTATCATTCCACAAGCAAATAGAGCAGACCCTGATTTTGATCCAAATTGTTTGAAAAGATAATCAAAGCTTTTCCAATTGCAGAAAGTCATGCAAGTCACTTTGCAGCAACTTCTACTTTGAAAGCGATAACCATTTCCTCCATATACGCCTTTCTACGTCTTTGCAAACTGAGTAGACCTAGATCAGATTGATCATGTAGGAACCATCTGGCCAGGGTCTGCTCTGTTTGCTTTTGAAGTACGTGTAATATAGATATGTTTCTACAGATGCTGCCGTTGCCAGAAGTTCCTGTGTTCATGTGTCAATATGAACTGTAATCTAATCTATATTGAACATGTCATGTTTTTCTTACATAAATATTCATGGAGTAAAGAGTTAAAATTGAACCCTTTCCCCATAAATACACGCCTATGTAAAACTGACTTCTTGAAAACATTGTGATAAATAGAGCATTTGCTCCTATGGAGCAAATGCTCTATTTATCACAATGGTTTCAAAACTACACAGTTCTTAAGTTTTCCTTTTCTCTAGTAATTTCTCTAGTAATTGCTCCTTTTCGGTAGATTTATGCATAGAGGTTGGGTCTAAAACTAGTCTATGGGGGAATGGGTTAACCCTTCGCTTGCTGAATTTTAAAATACATTTCTCCTTCTTTACCCATGCCCTGTTGTATAATTACATATATCTTCACTGTGTACAAGTATTTCGCGGTGCAATCACTGCTCTGGAGTGCACTGGTTGCACAATCAACTTGTAAATAGTGCAGACCCTGATGAGACAGCTCCTGCAGGAGCTGTCTCATCTGGGTCTTCACTATTTACGGGTTGGTATATTGACGTGAATAGCAAGCGAAGGGTTAATCGTTATCCAGCTTTCGACGAACTGACTCGTATTGCAAACAGCTTGACACCTGGTCAAAAGTTTTTTCAAGTTTTTATCGATTCCAAAGAAGTCAACATTGCCCCACATACAATTGTAAGAAGACATTATTTTGTCATAGCAGGATATCAGACTATTTACGACTCATATTCATAAAGGTCCTAAGGAGAAACTTAAAAACACCCCTTAGTTTCTTGAATATTCATAATTCTCATGAAATCAATACAAGTAAAGATATATAATCCTTTCCCTTATAGTAACGTGTTTTCACGCATTTGCAAACAGAGTAGACCCAGATCAAACGGCTCCTAGAGGAGCCGTCTGATCAGGGTCTGCTCTGTTTGCTTATGGAATTTGATAGATCTGTTTCTTTAATTTCTAAAATGGATGCAATGTCCCACCTTCCATATTTGATTATAACTGATTTGTCATGAGTATTCAGTGGGTATTAAAATTTGGACTAAACATAGAACAGGGAAAGGGTTAAGAGAAATAAAGCTACATATAAAATATATACTTAATTAAGTATTCTAGAAGTCATTGAATAACAATTTAGTCAATAGTTTTGCTATAAATGTAGACAGGAAAAGTTGTCCTAAAGTTAAAATATTCCTAGGGAGCTTGATGAATATTGACCCTGTTGAATATTTATATAAATTTGTTTGTACTAGAGTATTACGTGGTTTTAACAGTACTTCAGTCATATCATGAAGTCCAGCTAAATACAGGTGGAGGAACCCCCGGAAGAGTTTTCTTTTCCGGGCAGGGAAAAATGCATTGTTTCGTGCACATAGGAAAACCCGAGTAGAACCACCGACCTACTGCTTGTCAGCTGGAAGGCTTCCTCAGATGAAATATGTATAGGGTTAAGCATGCTGTTCATGATAACCTTTATGATAATTCTACAACTTCTGTCAATCCTTTGTCCATGTATAATTATAATAAAATAACCCTTTCCTTCATAAATACGCATTTCTACGCCTCTGTAATAGTCACTTCTTGAAACCATTGTGATAAATAGAGCATTTGCTCCTATGGAGCAAATGCTCTATTTATCACAATGGTTTCAATACTACACACTTCTAATATTTTCCTTTTTCTCTAGTAAATGCTCCTTTTCGGTAGATTTATTCAAAGAGGTTGGGTCTAAAAATAGCCCATGAGGGATAGGGTTAAACAAATATTTACGGTGTCATTATTTTTCAAATGCATATTAAACGAGTACATGTTTAACTATTTTATTCTCGAACATTTCTGTAAGAAATAATGGACACCAGTGTGAACAATTCTATAATTGCCTACGAACACCGGAATGTTTAAAAAAGGTAAACCCGTATAATCAGACCTATATAATTACATAAGCCAACTGGGCAGACCCTGATCAGACAGCCCCACAGGAACAAAGGCGTCAATAGGTGTCTTTATCAGGTGATGGGTTAATTAATTATTATTAAATGCAATTTTGTACCTCTCCAACGAAACGAAATTAGGTACCTGTTTGACTTATAGCTATACAACATGTTCAGTAGAACATGTCTTAACCCATTCCCTCATATTGACGACATTTTAGACGACTCTGTAAAAGTAATTTTGTGAAACGAAACCATTGTGATAAATAGAGCATTTGTTCCTATAAGAGCAAATGCTCTATTTATCACAATGGTTTCAAACTACAAAATTCTAAAAAAGAATTATTTTCTCTAATTAATGCTCCTTTTCGGTAGATTAATTCAAAGAGGTTGTATCTAAAATAGCCTATGAGGTAATGGGTTAAGCTGCCATAAAAAGAAGTCTGAGACTGTAAGGCAGGTGGTAGCTTAATGTAGGTCAAAGATGACAAAGATAATGCAAAAGATCCTGTAGTGCTTTCTTCATTATTTTTGGCATGCATTAAACAACCGCCCCTTTTAAGGCTCTTTTGTTCAATAGATATATGGCCGCTTTGGACAGATTTTACTGTAGATACAGCTAAACCCCTATAATATGACAATAAAAACAAGACCTAATCCTGGGACATACAGACAGTTCCGTTCGTGTCTTTATAGAGGGCAAAGGTTACACATTTATAAATCTCCCACAAGAGCTTTCTACACGTACATTACGTGTGTCCGGGGTTAAGCATCCCTCTGCTTTTAAAGACACTCATGCTTATTTATTAGCCATTTCCCTTATGTAAGCGCATTTTGACACATCTGCAAACAGAGTAGACACAGATCAGACGGCTCCTATAGGAGGCGTCTGATCAAGGTCTGCTCTGTTTGCTTATGGTGTAATATAGATCTGATTCTACAGCTTCTGCCTGAGCCGAAATGCCATGTGTTCGTATGCCATTATAAAAATGATCTTATTAATATTCATGACGTCATTATTTCCTACATGAATATTCATCAGGAAAAGGATTAAGTGATTTAGATAGGTTCTACCGGATTTTAACTCTATAAATAGAACAATATACAAATGTAATAATTGAATATAAAAGAATCCTCAAACGCTGGTCTAATAACGACACGGTTAGCTATACAGTGCTCCCTACCTACAACGGCCCTCTCAATAACGATTCCCTCCTTACAACAACGCATGTCACCGTTTCCGAAACAACAAGGCTCCAGAAACAACTTTTTTCCATCGTATTTTGTTTATGCCTCCATCAAACCCTTTGTTGTGACCACTCTTTAGGATCGTCACTTTGTGACGATTCTAAAGAGTTGTCACAACATAGGGTTTGATAGAGGCATAACGGTTTTAATTCTCGAAAAACACCTTATCTGGGGATCTGCAAACAAGCTAATTATGTTTGATTTTCCCTCCCTATAACAATTCCCTCTGAACAACAGAACAGAACAGAACATAATTTTATTCAGATTTGTACAAAGTATCTCGTCTGATATCACACATATATACATACAAAAGTCACGTGACATATACAACTGCAACAATAGAGGATGAATACATTTGCTAACGTATATTTAGGGTCTGTCTAATATTCAAAGCAGATTTTATATACAATGTATTTACTTAAATTACGCATAATTGTTTTATTTGTAGAACCCATCAACTCAACAAATTTCATCATAGAAGGTCTATTTGTGTAATATGTTTTAATATATTGTTTCCGTAAATCATTAAACCGACTACAGACACAAATGAAGTGAAACTCGTCTTCAAGGTCATCAGACTCGCAGAGTAAACACTTTCTCTCATTTCTAGGTAATCTATTATTCTTGTATCTACCACTATGTACTCTCAAGGAATGTGAAGACAGTCTTATTCTAGATAGGTTACACCTTAAGGTATAAGGCAAAATATCCAAATAAGACTCATATTCAAAATGTGCTTTAAACCATTTAAACGATTCCAATACTGGACTACTTTCAACAGTAACATGCCATCTTTGTATGAAACTGTCAACTACTCTTTGTTTAAAAATAAGAGAAAATGCATTAACATTCAATGCAGTAACGTTATAAAATACATTACCAAACCCATATTCATTTAAAAGTTTCTGGATACATGAAACCCAGTTGTTATAGCCCTTTTCACAGTCTTTCTTACTTTCTTCATACACGGTTTTAATCAATATATTATCACTGTTTGCAACTTTAAACCAGTATTTGATAATTCTCACATATCGAGATACATATAGAGGATAACGGCAAAGTTCCCCATAAACTGCAGCTGAACTTGTATTTAATCTAACACCAAGGATTCGCTTACAAAATTTCAAGTGTAATCTTTCAATATCATTCAACTTATTAAACCCCCAAATTTCAGAGCTATAACATAAGATTGACCCAACAAATGAGTAAAAAAGTTGGCATAAAATTCTTGGCTTAAGATTTACCTTTTTGCAATTATACAATAAAGCATTTAAGGCTTTAAGTGCTTTACCACATATATGATCCTGGTTTTTCAAAAAACTACCGTATAATTAAAGACAGTTCCCAAATAATTAAAACTGTCGACCTCTTCTAACAATGCACCATTATAATACCATAACTCATCATTTTTCAGTCCACCTCTTTTTCTAAAAACAACAAACTTTGTTTTGTCTGTGTTTACCTCCAGACTCCATGAGTTACAGTAAGCATATAAACTATTTAATTTATCCTGCAGTTCGTCAACTGATTTACATACCAGGGCCATGTCATCCGCAAATAACAACAATATAAGTACAATATCATTAAAATTTAACCCACTATCAATGCCATCTTGAAGAGATAATTCTAAGTCTTCAAGAAACAGTGACACTAAAATCGGAGAAACAACCTCTCCCTGACGCAAGCCCACTGCATATTCAAAGTATTCCGAATAACTATTACAATGCTTTACACATGACTTAACATTACCATACATGTCTCTCAATACTCGTAATAGCTTACCCTGTATTCCTGTTTTATATAGTTTATACCACAGTGCATTTCTATTAATACTATCAAAACATTTTTTTAAGTCAACAAAGCAAACATATAGCCTTTTGTTTTCATTTAAATATTTTTGGATCACTGATAACAAAATAAACATTGGATCGACTGTTGAATTGCCTTTCTTAAACCCAAACTGGGCATCTGATATTCTATCATTTTGTAGACAAAATAATTCAATTCTATTATTTAAGACAGTGGTAAATAGTTTAGACATACAACTGACTAAAGTAATACCTCTATAATTACCAACACAGTTTGGGTCGCCTTTTTTATACAACGGTATTAGTACACCTTCCATCCATGCATCAGGAAAGTGCCCTGAGTTTAAAATACTATTGAATATATCACATAAGTGAGATGCAATAATATCAATACTTTCTATGAAATATTCATTTAAAATACAATCCCGACCAGGAGACTTGCCAGCTTTCAATTTCTTTGCGGCTTTGAGTATTTCCTGAAAAGTAATAGGTACATCCAATTCCTGGAAAGAACCGTCAGTATCGCCAAAATTGTGATTATTACAAAACTGCTCAGCTTCATGGTTTTTTTCATGGTTGTATATCATCACTCAAGGTCGAAAAATACTCACGAAATTCTTCTACTGATATAGAATCATTGCATTTAGTATTTTTCGCCTTAAAGTATTTCCAAAATTGTTTCGGTTTACTTTTTCTTAAACTCTCAATTTGATTTGTTTTCTCTATTTCAAATACTCGTTTTTTCTTCCGACAGATATCCTTATATTCCTTTTTCGTAAACACAATCTCTCTCTGTTGGGAACAGTTTTAAAACAATTAAATATACGAAGGGATTCTATGTATACATTTTCATATTGCTGACATTCATTATCAAACCACTCAGCTCCCTCACTCAGGGATACATCTGAAAAACAATGTTGTTTTTTCGGCTTAACTCGTTTAGCAAACAAAGGATCAGTTACCGCCCTTATAATATGGGTAAAATCATTTACAACATTATTTATTGATGAGCGATCACTCACGTCAATGTCAGACGTTAAACTATTGAGATCCGGTAATTTTGTAATTAAGTTCGCACGAAATAAATGTTTCAAATCGTCATTCCACTTAAACTGAATACCATCATTGGTATTTTGTAAATGCGGAATAGCATTGCACTGTACTGTAAAATATAGCGGTGTATGATCACTCCATTCATTTAACGAGTCAACACAAAACGACTGAATACTTGAAAAATATTCTTCACTACAAAGCAAATAATCTATCATGGAGCACCCGTGCGGAGACACAAATGTATATGTACCGACATCGTGGTCATCACCTAATCTCCCATTGACAATACGTAGACATGTAGATTTGCATAGCTCAATCAGTTTTAACCCATGGACATTGCATGTACTATCAAGTGAGGCCCTATATACGGGTATGCCAGGAACATAATCGTCATCATCTATGAACTCATTTATATTATCAAAGTCAATAAAATCATGTTTATTCCCAACTCTGGCATTAAAATCACCGTTTACATAAACTTGACCCATTGTTTTAAAATAGGTAATATCATTTTCAATAAGTTCAAACAAATTAGTATTAACAACCTCGTAAGCCGGAGAATTATCACCCCAAATATAGGCACCACATATATACAAGTCATTTTCTAGACTGAAAAAGTTTTTGTCAAGCTTAACCCAAATAATAGTGTCAAAATGGTTTCTAACTATTGAAATGCCTGGTTTCATAGAGTCTCTATAGTACACGGCCACACCTCCACTGGACCTTTTAGCTTTTCGATGCTGAAATTTTCTGAAGAAATTATGCGCTTCATAGCCAGATAACGATATATCACTGTTCGAGTTGGTCCATGTTTCATATAAAAATATTAAATCATTTTTGGTCAGAGTTTTAACAAAATCCCGGTCACTTCTCTTATCTCGCGTTAATCCATGCACGTTCCACGACAGTATTCGTAATTCACCCCCTTCGTACCCCTATGTATGCACAGATTTACCCTCCACATAAAGGGTGTCATGTGATATCCAGGCGCTCTTTTCCTGTTTTCTAGCCTCCTTCAGCAAGGGAATAAGTTTCTTTCTCTTTTCTATAATTTCCGGTGGAAATTGTTCATGTACATTATAATGCGTCCCTTCTAGCGCTTTCCACAGCTTTCTCACAAACTCTCGTTCTTTGAAGTTGCAAAACCTTGCAACTATCTTCCTACACTTTCCGTCCTTTTCTGGCCCAATCCTATGGACTCTATCAAAAGCCAATTTATCTGCTAAGTCTTTGGCGACTTTCATATTTTCCTGTATGAAAGTTTTCAAGATCAGTTCACAGTTCTCAGACTCACCTTGACGGGCCTCCGGAATGTTGACAAACACAAGATTGTTCCGCATTGACTGCGATCGGAGATAAACAACTTCTTCCTTCAAACTATCTTTCTCTCTCTCCAACTTAACAACCTTATCGTTTACAAGACCCACTGCAAAATCTGAACTCTCAATTTTCTCTTCCACTTTGTTTAACCTTTCGCATGCTTTAATATTGTTATCATGAACTAGGGTCCAGAGTTTTTTCATTTCACGATCAAAATTATCAACCTTTTTTTCAACATTCTCCAAAGACTTCAATCTTTGCTCCATGGACTGCATTTTACTATCAATGTTACTGATATTGTTCTGGATTTGTCTCAGACATGCCATGCTATCAGAATTAGAGGGGTTCCCCATATCTGAACTGTTCCCAGTGGCCATTGTTTGCGATTGAAGTTTATCAGACTGGCTATCAATGACAACACTCTCTGTTAAAGACTCAGTTTTGGAATCGGTGTCATAAACATCATCATTATCATCGTTATCATCACTATGATATAGTATCTGATTTGTTTGACTTAAGATTTCACTTACTAGCGGACCACTTGATGCTTCAACTGGAGAATCCGTGAAACGTCCCGACTTTGATAGGCCATTGTCCTCAGATTCAGAACTTTTCTTCCTTTTATCCTTTCTAGACCGATATTTTTCCCCATAAAGTATCCTTAAAACACGCACAGAACCATATAGACACTAATGGACATTGTTCCACTACAGTTCATAACCTTTAGATTAGTTAAATTTGAATTTTATTCTCCGATGAAATGTAAACAACCTATTGCATTATCCCATATCACGTGACCATCAACACATACAATCTTCGTATCCCAAAGGATGTCGTTGTAGAGAGGAAGCACTGTAATGGAGCAATTACAAAAACATTGATACAATGTATTGATTGAAAGTTAAATGTTATAGAATGCAGTTTTCCCTATATTCACGTAACCCTTTCCTTCACATAAACGTCTTTCGCGCATTTGCAAACAGAGTAGATCCAGATCAAATGATTACTATAGGAACCGTCTGACCAGGGTCTGCCCAGTTTTTTGGTGGAATTTGACAAATCTGTTTCTTTACTTTCTAAAATGGCTACGATGTTCCACCTTTCATATTTCATTATAACTATTTTGTCCATGAATGTTCAGTAGGTATTGAAATTTTGAATAAATACAGAACAGGGACCGGGTTATACTGAAACAGAGGTCCAGATAAGATGCGTACATTATTAAAATATTTTCAAGAATAAATCGTTTATTTCTCCACCGAACCCTATGTTGTGATCACTCTTTAGAATCGTCTCGAAGAATGGCTGTGTACACAGATATATTGGTTGTAAATATTTATGTATGTACATGGATGAGACTTGAATACATTAATTACCCCCCCCCCCCCTCTCAACAACATGGGTACGATACATTTTGGCTAAAGCAGAAATTGTAGAATCAGATCTATATTATATCATAAGCAAACAGAGCAGACCCAGATTATACGGCTCCTATAGCAACGGCGTTGATATGAAGGACAGGATTATCTATATAATTAACTTACTTGTTTTTCGTAACTATGTTTTAAACCCTTCTCTTGCTGAATTCTAAAATACACATCTCCTTCTTTACCCATGCCCTGTTGTATAATTACATATATTTTCACTGTGTACAAGTATTTCGCTGTGCAATCACTGCTGTGGAGTGCACTGGTTGCACAATTAACTTGTAAATAGTGCAGACCCTGATGAGACAGCTCCTGCAGTATCTGTCTCATCTGGGTCTTCACTATTTACAGGTACGTATATTGACGTGAATAGCAAGCGAAGGGTTAAAGTCGGAAACTAGTTTTAACAGAGTTCCCAATGTTTATGTTAGAGTCATGTTGTTTATATAAGACAATAAGACAGGTTTAAATATTTTGATTCACAGAGTATTACTTTAAAGTTTAAACTATAGTTTTAAGAGTCAAATACAGTAAAACCTCGATTATTCGAATTTTCGTTATAGAAGAATTTAGACCCTTTTAGGCAGATGGCTGCTTAATGCATGGTGAAAGTCATGCAGAAAGCTCCTAGAGGAGCTTTCTGCATGACTTTCACCATGCATTAAGTTGCCACCTGTCTTAAAGACCGATAATAATACGTATTTTAGTGTTCGAATAATCGATAATAATACGTATTTTAGTGTTCGAATAATCGAAGTTTTACTGTATGTTAAAGTATGGGTTAAAACTTAACGGCTTACGCCGCTGAATCGCCGGCATTTTATACCAAACGAATGCGTACTATGAGGGAGTGTCAAACAGGCTGGATCCTGATGAGACACCGAGTGACTCGGCTTCTTATATTGAGTCAAGCTACAGTTGAACTCTCGATAACTCGAACTTCAAGGGGCCGTACAAATTAGATCAAGATAACAGGAGTTCGAGTCATCCGATTTCTAATCGGAACGATTTCTCGAGGCCACAGCTTAATACAGGTCTAAAGTAATGCTGAAAGCTCCTATAGGATAGTATTAAAATATAACTGTAGCGATACATTTTAGAACAATTCTGTATTGTAAGTTTTGGAAGGACTGAAGTTTTTGTTCGAGTTATCCCGAAGTTCGAATTATCCGAATTCGAGATATCGAAGTTCAACTGTATTTGCAAATGCCTTTCAACTTGCGCTTGGAAGGATAGCGTTAGAAACAGGTAAACACTCGCATTGGAGACGAGGTTTCTGACCAGTCTGTATCATGACTTTAACATCTACAGTTAGCACCCAAGGTATTCGGACACGCTAGTATTATGACACCAACCTCCCCGTTCCAGCGGTTTTAAACCCCTAATAATTCGGATACCCTCGTATTCGGACATCCAATCTTCTAATTCCAGCAGTTTTTAGGCTTCTAGGTATTCGGATACACTAGTATTCGGACACCTAAACTTTCATTTCCAGCGGTTTTAAAGCTGAATACAAAAACTTTGCAATTAGTCTGACATGCATCTAGTAGCAAATAGTGCATACCCTGATTAAACTGATCTAGCTGTCATTTTGGTGTGCATTATTTGCCTAAGTTTTTTTTCTGTTTGAGTAGTTAAGGTACAGCAGAACCCCTCTAATGCGACCACTTAATGAATACACATGGGTGTCTTTATAAGCAGATGGTTGCTTAATGCAGGATAAAAGTAATACAGAAAGCTCCTCTATGAGCTTTCAGCATTACTTTTGTCCTGCATGAAGCTACCACCTCCATCTAGCACCCATAAGTATGCCTCTTTTAGGTGGTCACATTAGCGCGGGTTTTACTGTAATTAGGGTATGTTATCATAAAACCTCATAAGCCGTATAGAATTTGCTTTATTTCAATATTGTTGCAGACTCCCGAGACATCATGGAAGAAGATTTCACGATTATTCACAGTAGTTGCAGTATTTTCATTGGTGGCCAGTTTCCTAGCATACACCCAGCTCTCACTCGGCAAGAAACAGTTGAACTCACTAGGAACATCGATACTCGGACACATCGCAAGAAAAATGCTAAAGAATACATCACAACTTGAAGTATCAGATGGAATAAGGGTTGCTCCAGGTCTAACAGTGATTGGGAATGGTAGTTTTTACCTTTACACGGTTCATGCCCACCAGTCTATACCGGGCTCTAGGTGGGACAAGTTATACATGACTGGATGGGAGATCAAAGCCGCCTTAGAACAGAAGTATATATGTTGCCTTAAATATGAGAACGGCACAAACGGAAAAGCATTTTCTAATTATAAATTAAGCTTTGGGGGTATTAAATTCTTGAATTCGCGACAAGTTATTTGCATAAGCAATTCTTCCGCAATAGACGCAAAACCGAAATGGGCCTCGCTTGTTTTGGGCTCAGAATCATGCCAAGACAGAGAACAGTTCCACGAAGTTGTGTACAGACTTCCAGAACAGGCACCTGCCTTTGCAGTTTGTGGAAAAATTGCTTATGATCGAAAGGACCCGAGATACTTGATTGAATGGATAGAATATTACAAATACATGGGTGCAAGTAAACTAGTTATTTACACGTACGCAGATCTACACGAGCCTGCCAGGAAGGTCCTGAACTATTACGTCGATGAAGGAATTTTAGAAACAGTGCCAATGCCAGTTGTTCCATTGTTAGGTACGGTAGTTTTAACCCTTTCCCTGATGAATATTCATGTACAAAATAATGACGTCATGAATATAGATAAGATTATTTTTTTATAATGTCCTATGAACACAGGACGTTTTGCCTCAGACAGAAGCTGTAGAATCAGATCTGTATTACACCATAAGCAAACAGAGCAGACCTTGATCAGACGGCTCCTATAGGAGCCGTCTGATCTGGGTCTACACTGTTTGCAGATGCGCAAGGTAGTTTTAATAAAAGGTACAGTGAAATTCCCCTGCAACCCCGTTCAAAAACGAATTGCTTATCACACAACTAGGAGAGATAAAAGGAAATACCCACAGTGGCTTGGGTTTTCTGCATGACTTTCCTACATCATTAAGCCACCGCCAACATTTAATGGCATGTTTATTTACAACCTATTTACCTCATAGATACAAGTTTGCAAACAGTGCAGACTCAGATCAGGCAGCTCCTACAATGTATGTTGTGTATGCTTATGAAATAATATAAATCCTATATTTTCTGCCATGCCCACCGGCACTAGATCGAAACGGACTATAGTTTATTTATAGCACCTAGTACATTAATATACAAATATTAATATAGGTGTTATAAATAAACTATAGTCTTTTTCGATCTAGTGCCCTTGGCCATGACTATTTATTTTCTACTTAATACTCTACGTATTATTAACTCTTTCACCGCCAGTGTCACATAAATGCACAAAGACAAATAGTGCAGTCCCAGATCAGACGCTGCCTTTTCAAGGCGGCGCCTGATCAGGGACTTCACTTTTTGTCTCAATTTCTACTTCTATATACATGCTTTATTCCTTTGAAATTTGCATTTAGTTGTCTCATTTCCTTATTGTACAAAATGATTTAACAATAAATGGATTGCAGACGATACTTAGAAATTTGGCGGCAAAAGGGTCAATGATGTTATTTTTATTTATTCACGTGATTATTGATGAAGTAAAAGATTTACTTGCCACTGTATATAGAGACGTTTATTGTTACGCAGAAAATTGCAAATGTCAACTCTTTGCAATATAACTTAATGTAATATATAATGCTACATATATTTATATGGTATAATTTTAATACAACTTTCCCTACAGCATAGGCGCTACGCCAAGCTCTTCGATCATTTAACCAATTATCTCCTGGGCTATTTTAAGACACAACCTCTTTGAATAAGTCTACCGAAAAAGAACATTTACTAGAGAAAATATCGCCTTTAAGAGTTCTGTATTTTTAAAACCAATGTGATAAATAGAGCATTTGCTCCATAGGAGCAAATGCTCTATTTATCACAATGGTTTACAAAAAGAAGATCAGAAGGCGTCAGTAGGAGGGAATGGGTTAATGTTGTTCGGATCAAAATCGTTTGCTAAGCACTAATATTTCACATATTGCCGTCGCTAGGTACCATTCATTTACATGTATTAAACATATGTAGGACAACAGTAATACAGAAAGATCCAGTAGAGCTTTCTGCATTACTTTCTATTTTCATTAAGCTACTACCTGTATTAAGAACGCATATTAGGCCTCTTTATAAAGAACTTTCGTGTTTTGCTCTTATAGAAAAGGGTTTAAACCAGTCATTAACTATTCCACTGAGGTGTCCTAACTTCTCTAAACATTCTATAGAAACAGAGGTCTAGATAAGATGCGTAAATTAAAACATTTTCAAGAAAAACTTATCAATTTCTCAACCAAGCCCTATGTTGTGACCTCTCTTTAGATTCGTCTCTTTGAGACGATTCTAAAGAGTGGTCATGACATATGATTTGTTGGAGAAATGACGATTTTAGTAACTGAGTATACACATTTATCTGTTGTTCTATAAAGGCTTTGTGAAATCGAACTTAGAGTAAACTAACATAGTAAAACCTCTCTATAACGGCCACTAAATCGTGTTAATTAGTTGGTATTAAGGGCAGGTGGCTGCTTAAAGTAAGGTGAAAGTAAAACAGAACGTTCCTATAGGAGCGTTCTGTCTTACCTTCACCTTAGGAGCGTTCCGTTTTACTTTCACCTGTCTTACTTTCACCTTACTTTAAGCAGCCACCTGCCTTTAACACAAAATACTTGATGTGATTTAGTGGCCGTTATAGAGAGATTTTACTGTACGATCATATAAGTATAATAATGCGTCTATTGGTCACGGAGTAGCATAACGCAGGACGAAAAAACACGCACAAAGCTCCCGTCTTATGACTTTCTGAATTACTTTGGTTCTGCATTAAACAGCCTCCTGCTTTGTAAAACTACTATCCGATTTTATTAACCCTGTGAAAAAAACACAATGTCTGCTCAAATTTGGAACTGGTGTAAAATTGACTACTTCCGATTCGATCAATCTGTTGAGAAACTATTGACCGAGTGTCAAGTCAATGGATCCTGATGATATGCCGATTTACCTGACGTGTCATTTGGATCCAAGCTATTTGCGAGTCAGGATAATGGTTAAGTGATCGTTTTAGGGAGGGAGGTTTCTTTGTATACAGTGTTCCCTCCCTACAACGGCCCTCTCAATAACGATTCCCTCCTTACAACAACGCATGTCACTGTGTCCGAAACAACAAGGCTCCAGAAACAACCTTTTCCCATCGTATTTTCTTTATGCCTCCATCAAATCCTATTTTGTGACCACTCTTTAGAATCGTCACTTTGTGACGATTCTAAAGAGTGGTCACAACATAGGGTTTGATGTAGGTATAACGGTTTTAGTTCTCGAAATACACTTTATCTGGGGATCTGCAAACAAGCTAATTATGTTTGATTTTCCCTCCCTATAACAACTCCCTCTGAACAACACATACAATATTCGTATCCCAAAGGGTGTCGTTGTAGAGAGGGAGCACTGTAGCTGAACGTCGATATCTCAAATTTCAAGGGACTAAACTTCAAGGGACCATACACATTACTTCGAGATAACAGGAGTGAGAGTCATCTGACTTTTGATCTGGACAGATTCTCAAGTTCACAGCTTAATGCAGGTCTATTATAATGCTGAAAGCTCCTACAGGAGCTTTCAGCATTGATTTAGACCAACATTAAGCTGCATTAAGCTGTCACATGTGTCTAGATATGCATAGTTATATATGGTAGAGAAGTCCTGTATTGTACCTTTTGGTTGAACCGAACTTTTAGTTCGAGCTATCCTGAAGTTCCACTGTATGTAATGTTTCAGACAAACATCGTAGACATTTCTCGGTGCAAAACTCCAGTGTTATGTGGCAGGACGAGAAGGTACCGTTATTCGACACAGAGCAGAGGTTGCGCCCATATAAGTATTACGCTGTGATAGACACGGATGAGTTTATAACACCAAAGAAGCCCGGTGTTGAAACCCTGGTAGATCTTATGGTAAGCTTGTCCTTGTCTCTTCTAATATAGCATAACATACATAACATAACATAAAATTTATTTGGCATTAGGTTGGATAAAGCACATATATAGCCAATACAATTTTACAGGATTGTGAAATACACAAAACAACTACATAAATGACTTCATTTTACAGAGAAAGAAATGTTGGAACATCATTATAATAAACTTATATCTGAACATTTTCATTTAGTGATCTTAATTGGTCGGCATAATAAATAAATTTTGAGAGACTATGAATAGTTCTTACTGATTCCGATGACATAAGATTTTCAAATTATTACGGCCAGTGACAATAATATGATTTCATCTAAGTTCTCTATATTTCGGACAGACTAAAAGAAAGTGATATTCGTCTTCGATTAAATTCATTCTACATGTTTGTTTTACATTTCTGTCTTCCCTTGCTACATGTGCATGTCTTCCTATTTCTATTTCTAAGTTATGGGATGATAATCTAAATTTAGTAAGAGCAATTCGATATTTATTAATTTTGATACAGGTAAGATATTTTTCTGATTTAAAATCGTGTTTATAGATTCAGAACGATGATAAGCGTCTTGAATTGTTAATATGTGTACCAGGTTTGCATATGCATGTCTAAAATACGCTGTTTAATGTTATTGTAACGTTCGTAGAACGTTGGTAATTGTGCAAATGAAGCTGACCAGATCATTGTATCTTGGGAAGTGGAGGTATATATATATAGCGCAACAAACATCTCTGGGTGTGAGCTTAAGCTTTGCATCGACAGGGTTTATTGTTGCTGGGTCACCGACAGGGTTTATTATTGCTGGGTCACTCGGTGTGCACGTTACAAATGGTGGCAGCGGTGGGATAAAGACAACTGCTAGACCGGAGTTGCCTTGCCCACGGGTCTCAGAGGGGAGAGTAATGTTACGTTCGCAGAACGTTGGTAATTATGCAAATGAAGCAGACCAGATCATTGTATCTTGGGAAGTGGAGGTATATATATAGCGCAACAAACATCTCTGGATGTGAGCTTAAACTTTGCACCGACAGGGTTTGTTGTTGCTGGGTCACTCGGTGTGCACGTTACATTATTATAGTTAATATCATAAAATATATCATATTGGTTTATCCATAGATTAGTCATTCCGATTTCCATTAGTAGATTCTTTATTTGAAAAGCCCAATATACGACTGGGCAACTTTAACCTTTCTCGCTGTCAATGGCAGGTCTGTGATTACCGGTGTTTCATCAGTGGCCAAACGGCTTGGTACTATGCTTATGTTTTTGTAACAAAAAAGAAGACATTTCAAAAATATAAAAACAAAAAGGAGCTGACGACACATTTTGCAGACCACTCTGTTTTGCAGCGAAAAGTGTTAACAGATTCAAGGCTCAAACAGTTTTTATGTAACTTTGACATTGGCCCTTTTCTTGTTATGTTTTACTTCGAAAAGTAATGCTCACAAAGTAATATTGAATGTGATTAATGATACGACCACTTACATACAGTACAGTAGAACCCCTCTAATGCGACCACTTAATGAATAAACATGGTTGTCGTTATAAGCAGGTGGTTGCTTAATGCAGGACAAAAGTAATGCAGAAAGCTCCTCTAGGAGCTTTCTGCATTACTTTTGTCCTGCATTAAGCTACCACCTGCCTCTACCACCCATAATTTTACCTCTTTTAGGTGGTCGCATTAGCTGGGTTTTACTGTACATTATTACATGTCTTAAGCGGCCATTCATTTAATGAACCTAACAATAGTCTATGGGGAAATTGGCTAAACTGGTAAATAAGAACATGTATTGATCACAATATATAAAAGGGACAGCTGTGATACAAGATGAAGGCCCACACTGACTTTCACCCTGTGTTAAGCAGTCGCCTTGTTTATGCAGTCTTTTTTTTTTTTTTACTAAACGTTTAGATTAGCGAGATTTTACTGTAGCTCACATAAAACAGTCTTACAGACAATATCAATATACGTCTTCCTCTTATTCAATTCAGTGCAAACAAACGAATTCAATGTACCAACACTATTGATGAATTAGTTTTGAGGAGATGAGCTTTAGATAGCGGTAAAAAAAATTCAAATGTACACAAACGCGCGCGCGAATGCACGCATATATACGCACACACGTGCACGTAAGCGTACAAGTAGACATTAATTAACGCAGGTACGCTTGTATGTACAAATGACTCTGTTCGCCGATCGCCATTGATGTTTCTTGTGCCAAACTTTAATCGAGTATCAGTAGCAACTGCCTGATCACGTATAAACCAATTACAGCGAAACTCGTGTATTTGTACAGTCATTAAATATTTTGTATTCGCTGACAGTTTATATACAGTCAAAACCCTCTAAACCCGACGTTTAATTTAGTATAAATATCGGCATTGGAGACAAGTGGAAGCTTAATGCATTGTGAAAGTCAAGTTTCTAGCCTAAACGTATATAAATGCTTCTTAACTAGAGTTCCGGTTTAGAGGGGTTTTACTGCACATGTATCAACATTGAAAATGGTGGTGTGTTCTCACTTTGCCAACCTCTATTGTTTAAGTATTTGGGATGGTAGAAATGTATTGTTCAGCTATAACAATAGATTTCAGGTGTGATAATTGCTCTGGTTGGCTATACTTGTGCAAAAAAAATAAGTTCAGTTTCTCCTTGGACCCTTTATATATTATCCTATAGGGAACCAAAATGGTTATTGTCCGCAGGTATAGCACTAAGTGATGCTTCATTGGTGGTCATACTTCGTTATTGAACGCCTTTATTTCTGTGCTTGTAATATATCTAGACAAAAAGGAATAACGAAAAGTATTTGTATACATATATACGAGCGTATATAGCGTTCGATAGAACAATTAACATCGCTAATCCGTTTGTTAAGTAAAGAAGAAATGAGATATTTTCAGGCAGTTAACTGTTTAATGCAGGGTGAAAGTTATGTAGACATTTTACAGAGGAACTTTCTGTATGGCTTTCAATCCGCATTAAGCTCCCACCAGTAGTCACCCTTTACTCCATGCATATATATGTATGCAATGATAACATGAAGAATATTAGTTTGATATTTTTTAAAATGACATAATAACACATGCACCTTTTGCCAAATTGTAGAATTATACATACAGTAAAACCTCTCTATAACGGTCACTAAATTGTGTTAATTAGTTGGTATTTAGGACAAGTGGCTGCTTAAAGCAAGGTGAAAGTAACACAGAACGCTCCTATATGCCTTTAACACAAAATATTTGATGTAATTTGGTGGCCGTTCTAGAGATGTGTTGTATATATATAAAACACTGGCAATCATGCAGAATACAACCGGCAAAGGCTATATGTATAGCGGTAATAATATATATATTAAAAGAGGACTAAATGATTATATGGCTTAAAATGTTTAATTAATATCTTAACAATGCGCGACGCGTTTCATCATATCATTTGCAATTGCGCCTGGTGATATGATGAAACGCGTCGCGCATTGTTAAGATATTAATTAAACATTTTAAGCCGTGATAATTATATTTATGTGAGTGTTCGAATTAATGAGATGTAACCCTTTTCCTCATATAAACGCCGTATCACGCATTTCCAAACAGAGTAGACCCGGATCATACAACTCCTATAGGAACCGTCTGATCATGGTCTGCTCTGTTTGTTTATATGATATAGATCTGATTCTACAGCATTTAGTAAATGTCCTGCATTGTAGCTTTTAACCCTTGACCTCATAAGCTATTTTTAGATCCAACCTCTTTAAAATAAAACTACCGAAAAGGAGCATTAACTAGAGAAAATGACAATTTTAGAAATTTGTAGTTCTGAAACCATTGTGATAATTAGAGCATTTGCTCCTATAGGAGCAAATGCTCTATTTATCACAATGGTTTCACAAAGTGACTTTTACAGAGTCGTCAAATGTCGTCAATATGAGGGAAAGGGTTAAAATAATAAAATTCAGATTCTATAGATTCTGCCATGGCCAAACATCCTTTGGTCATAATGCCATATATATATATTCCAGGTACCTCAATAACCATACACTCATTATTTCTTGATGAACATTCATGGAGAAATGGGTTAATTAACACATTAGCCTCTAGTGACGCATTTTTGCGCCTCTATATATAAAATTCACATTTTGCGACCATTGTGATAAATAGAGCATTTGCTCCTTGTGAGCAAATTCTCTATTTATCACAATGGTTTCAAGACTACACAATTCTAAAACTGTTCTTTTCTACAGTTAATGCTACTTTTCTGTAGATTTATTCAAGGAGGTTGGGTCTAAAAATAGCCTAGGAGAGAATGGGTTAATGGGCGAAATCTTGCTTTTGAATCAGTTGTGTGCATCCGGGATAGTAATATATTATATATTATATTCTTTTATTTTGAACATTTAGCCTGGAATTAATTTTTAAGTTGCATTTGAAATGTAATCCTTATCCAGCTTATCGCCGCCTGACTTATATTTATTGGATCTAGATGAGACTAGTTCTCAAAAGCTTGAGCATGAGAATAGGTTCTCAAAAGCTTGAACGTAATAATAGGTTCTCAAAAGCTTGAACGTGATAATAATTGGTTCTCAAAAGCTTGAACACGAGAATAGGTTCTCAAAAGCTTGAGCATGAGAATAGGTTCTCAAAAGCTTGAGCATGAAAATATGTTCTAAAAAACATGAGCATGAGAATAGGTTCTCAAAAGCTTGAACGAAACGGAAGAAAGGCGTCAGTAAAAATGTAGCGGGATAAAACAAACTGTTACAATCGATTTACCCTAAGTCCTCGAGCTGTGATTTCTATAGTGCAGTGAAGGTTATCTACAACGACCTGTCAAAGTATATGTCTTTAGGACATGTGATAGCTTAACCCTTTCGCTGCCAAACTCTGTCGTCTGCTAACTTTGTCGTCTGCTACAAATTTTCATTTGTTTGATTTTCTTCATTTTTGTTTCAAAAACATAGTAACAGTAACAAACAGTTTGGATCCTGATGAGACGCCGAGTTACTCGGCGTCTCATCTGGATCCAAACTGTTTGCATAGGTAATCACAGATCCGGCATTGACAGCGAAAGGGTTAATGTAAAACGGACGTTATACATAAATATCCCAATTGCAGCCTTAGAGAGTTCAGATAAGATGCATGAATTAAATATCTTCAATAATAACTTGTTTATTTCTCCACACGGAGACGATTCTAAAGAATGGTCACACCATAGGGTTTGGTGGGTGGAGGAATGACGATTTCAGTATATAAGATCGCACCTTTATCTGTTGCCTTTTCTACATAGATTCTTTGTTAACCCTTTCCCTGTTTTATGTTTATTTCAAATTCCAATACCTACTGAATATTCATCGATAAAATAGTTATAATGAAGTATATAAGGTGAACTATTGTATTCATTTTAGAAAGTAAAGAAAGAGATCTATCAAATTCCATTAGCAAACGGAGCAGACCCTGATCAGACGGCTCCTCTAGGAGCCGTCTGATCTGGGTCTACTCTGTTTGCAAATGCGCGTAAACACATTTATATGAGGGAAAGGGTTAACAGACTAGACCTGGTGGAGTCGTCTCATCAGGGTCTGTTCTGTTTGCTAATGGAATAATATAGATCTGTGTCTACAGTTTCTGCCATAGGAATTGGTCTCTTAGCCCTTTACCCCGTGAATATTCATGTAAGAAATAATTACATAATAATAGTTATATTAATTTCTTATAATGACATATGGACACCGGAAATGTTGACCATGTCAGAAACTGTAGAATCATAATTTGATTATTTGTTTATAATGACATATACACACATGAATGTTTAGTAATGACAGTACAAACATATATAAACTATTCCATTAGCAAACAGAGCAGTCCCCGATCAGATGACCCCTACAGGAGCCGTCTGATCTGGGAGTACTATGTTTGTTAAGGCGTAGAATCTGTACAGTAAAAACCTCTCTATAACGACCAGTAAATTACATCAAGTATTTTGTGTAAAAGGCAAGTGACTGCTTAAAACAAGGTGAAAGGAAAACAGAACGATCCTATAGGAGCTTTCTGTTTTACTTTCAAATTGCTTTAAGCGGCCACCTGCAATAAATACCAAATAATTAACACAATTTAGTGGCCGTTATAGAGAGGTTTTACTGTATTTATGGAGTAAAGGGTTAATATGCCATTATAATCATTCATTATTGTTCATTATGCCATTATAATCATTCATTCAGGAGCCGTCTGATCTGGGAGTACTATGTTTGTTAAGGCGTAGAATGTGTACAGTAAAAACCTCTCTATAACGACCAGTAAATTACATCAAGTATTTTGTGTAAAAGGCAAGTGACTGCTTAAAACAAGGTGAAAGGAAAACAGAACGATCCTATAGAGCATTCTGTTTTACTTTCACCTTGCTTTAAGCGGCCACCTGCAATAAATACCAAATAAATAACACAAATTAATGGCCGTTATAGAGAGGTTTTACTGTATTTATGGAGTAAAGGGTTAATATGCCATTATAATCATTCATCATTGTTCATTATGCCATTATAATCATTCATTAGTGTTCATGTTGTCATTATTCCTCATATTATCATTGATGAGGTAAACGGTTAATGCAAAGAGAACGTTATACATGGATCTCCAATTGTAACTTTCTCTGTTACTTTCCTCCAGAATTAACCCTTCTCTTGCTGATTTTTAAAATACATTTTTCCTTCTTTACCCATGCCCTGTTGTATAATTACATATATCTTCATTGTGTACAAGTATTTCGCTCTGTAATCACTGCTGTGGAGTGCACTGGTTGCACAATCAACTTGTAAATAGTGCAGACCCTGATGAGACAGCTCCTGCAGGAGCTGTCTCATCTGGGTCTTCACTATTTACAGGTAGGTCTCCACTATTTACAGGTAGGTATATTGGCGTGAATAGCAAGCGATGGTTAAGCAGCTTTAATGAAACCCAAATATGTTCATAAAATGACAGTTACGAAAGAGGTACATTACAGTAAAAACCCTCTAATGCAACAACCAAAAAGAGATGTAATTTTGGGTCGTATAGGCAGATGGAAGCTTAATGCAGGATGAAAGTTATACAGAAAGCTCCTACAGGACTTTTTGCATCCGTTTCATCCTGCATTAAGCAACCATCTGCTTTAAAACATGATGACGTCTATTAACTTAATGGTCGCTTAGAGGTGTTCTGCTGTACACTATACATAGATACACAGTAAAATCTCTCTATAACGGCCACTAAATTGTGTTAATTATTTGGTATTTATTGCAGGTGGCCGCTTAAAGCAAGGTGAAAGTAAAACAGAACGCTCCTTATAGGAGCGTTCTGTTTTACTTTCACCTTGCATTAAGCAGTCACTCGCCTTTTACACAAAATACTTAATGTAATTTAGTGGTCGTTATAGAGAGGTTTTACTGTATGATGTATTAGTAGATTTATATCAACCAACGCTGCCGAAGGCTTTTGCGCTTAGATGGAAATGGGTGTTTTTAAGATAGTCCATGGTCAAGTAGGCAATGAAAACATCGTTATTTAGATAGCTTACGGTTCATAGAACGTGCGTAATGATGATATTTGTTTAAGATAAATATTGTACAATAGAAACTCCCTACAAAGTTTACTTAAGCTCTGCAAAGCTCACTTAACCCTTTACCTGATGAATATTCATGTAAGAAGTTAAGTACTGTACTAATATTAACCCTTCGCTTTTTATTAACGTCAATATACCCACCTGTAAATAGCGAAGACCCAGATGAGACAGCTCCTGCAGGAGCTGTCTCATCAGGGTCTGCACTATTTACAAGTTGATTGTGAAACCAATGCACTCCATAGCAGTGATTGCACAGCGAAATACTTGTACACAGTGAAGATATATGTAATTATACAACAGGGCATGGGTAAAGAATGAGAAATGTATTTTAACTAGCAGCATCCTTATCAGTTTTATTAACAAAGGAACTATGGCAGAATATTTCAAAAGCAAACTGAAATACTCTGAATGAGCCGTCTTATCTGGGTCTGTATTGTTCGCGACGGCGTGAAAAAAAGCGTTTGTAGGAGAGAAAGGATAAAAGTATGTCTATTGTATGTGTATCTAACCGTTACCCCATACAATGTAAATACGCCTCGCTACGCCTTTGCAAATAGGAGCCGTCTTATGAAGATCTGCTTTGTTTGCTTAACCCTTCTCTTGCTGAATTTTAAAATACATGTCTCCTTCTTTACCCATGTCCTGTTGTACAATTATATATATCTTCACTGTGTACAAGTATTTCGCTGTGCAATCACTGCTGCTGAGTGCACTGGTTGAACAATCAACTTGTAAATAGTGCAGACCCTGATGAGACAGCTCCTGCAGGAGCTGTCTCATCTGGGTCTTCACTATTTACAGGTAGGTATATTGACGTGAATAGCAAGCGAAGGGTAAAGATATAATATAGATATGATTCTACAGCCAAAACTTCTTATGTCCATGTGCTGTTACAACAATTCAGCAATATTATTATAATTTAACATTCATGATTTCATTATTTCGTTCATGAATATTCATGGGGTAAATGGTTAAGGCATATGGTAACGTAGCCCTTTACGCATTGAATATTCAGGTAAGAAATAATGTATGTATACATGATGATGGCATATGGACAAATAAAAAGTTTGACACTAATAAAACAGAGTAGACTCAGATCTATATAATGGACAGACAACTCCTGCCGGGGATGTGTGATCTGCATCTTCTATGTTTGTAAAGGCGCGAAATCGTTAGCCCACTACCTCATAGGCTATCTTTAGACTCAATATTTTTTAATAAATCTACAGAAAAGAATCATTTCTAGAGCAAAGGAACATTTAGAATTGTGTAGTTTTTAAACCATTGTGATAAATAGAGCATTTGCTCACAAGGAGCAAATGCTCTATTTATCACAATGGTTTCGAAAAGGGAGTTTTACAGAGGTATCAAATGGCGTCAATATGAGGGAAGGGATGGGATAGTTACGAAGAGAGCGTCTGCACATGCGCTCTACATGAACTATTTCATTACAAAGTACTGGAATCTGCAAACTTTTTTTTGTCTTTACTTAAGGTTCTCTCTCAGAGTTCTTGATTTTTGTTGCAACACCATAATCCCGATATTAACCCTTCGCTTGCTGAAATTTAAAATACATTTCTCCTTCTTTACCCATTCCCTGTTGTATAATCACATATATCTTCACTGTGTACAAGTAGTTCGCTGTGCAGTCACTGCTGTGGAGTGCATTGGTTGCACAATCAACTTGTAAATAGTGCAGACCCTGATGAGACAGCTCCTGCAGGAGCTCTCTCATCTGGGTCTTCACTATTTACAGGTACGTATATTGACGTGAATAGCAAGCGAAGGGTTTAACAATTTGGATGCATGCGAATGTGGTCATATCGCCACTGGTAGCCTTTACCTACAACAATGCTTGCCATTTAACCATTTATTCCATAAACACATTTTAACACTTAACACTTAACAAATTTTGTTGAATCAGGGTCTATGCTTATAAAACTTTTAGTTGAGTCTGAGTCCGTTCTCAAGTTTTTGATTGGTCAGATTTGAGCCAAAGGCTCAAATCTGACCAATTAAAAGATTGAGAACTCAAATCTGACCAATCAAAAGCTTGAGAACGATCTCAGACTCAACTAAAAAGCTTTATAAGCATGGACCCTGATTCAGCAAAATTTGCTTTCACCGAAACTCAGATATATCTATTTTATATTATTCGTCCTTATTTCTGACATGAATATTCATGGAGTAAAATGATTAAGTGACAATGATTTAGAAATGTTTTACTGTAATCTACTTGATCACGCCTGCAGGCGTACACGCTTGACATAAGAAGAATTAACACAAGGTCAGGGTCGATCTACATATTGTTGAAATTGCGAGCGTCACCGTAAAAGGGGACCGTCTGATCAGGGTCTGCGCTGTTTGTTTATCACATACTATAGATCTGGACCCGTATTCAAAAAAATACTTAAGTATAGTTTCTGTACATAACTGATAGACACTCTACTTAAGTATTGCCAAAAATCTAAGCATATACTTAACTTTTCGCTTGCTATTCACGTCAATATACCTACCTGTAAATAGTGAAGACCCAGATGAGACAGCTCCGGCAGGAGCTGTCTCATCAGGGTCTGCACTATTTACAAGTTGATTGTGCAACCAGTGCACTCCACAGCAGCGAATGCACAGCGAAATACTTGTACACAGTGACGATATATGTTATTAAACAACAGGGCATGGGTAAAGAAGGAGAAATGTATTTTAAAATTCAGCAAGCGAAGGGTTAATATACATTATTTTTGCAGCAGGATAAGGGTTAACCCTTTCCCTGTTGAATATTCATGTAAGAAATAATGACGTCATGAATATTTATTAGCTGAAATTTTACAATGGCATATGTATACAGGATATGTGGTATTAGAAACCGAAGAATAAGAGCAATTATAATTTTCATAATCAAACAGAACAGACCCTGATCAGACGGCTCCTACAGGAACCATCTGATCTGGATCTTCTCTGTTTGCAAATACATTAAAAGACGATTATATGAGGGAAATGGTCAAGGAGTTTATTTATTTTCAGGAACACTTGGTCAGCAAGTATAAAAAGGGCGGGACCTTTAAAATGAAGTCAGAAATCCACATAATGGATTGGAATAAAACTAATACCAACAGTGACCTAATGATGGAACAGTACGGCAATAGGACACAGTCAATGATAGAAACCCCTAAATTTATCCACGTTACCGACAGGATTCGAGAGGGGACGGTTTGGATTCACTCGACGGCGGCCAAAAAGGGATACACTGTGTAAGGGTTGACTTTTCACCCGCTCAATCTCTCTTATTTTAACCCCTTGTTAACCCTTTCCCTGTTCTATATTTGTTCCAAATTTCAATACCTACTGAATATTCATTGAAAAAATAGTTATAATTAAATATAGAAAGTGGAACACTGTAGCCATTTTAGAAAGTAAGAAAACAGAGCTTTCAAATTCTATTAGCAAACAGAGCAAACCCTGGCCAGACGACTCCTATAGGAACCGTCTGATCTAGGGTTACTCTGTTTGCACAGTCGTAGAAAGGCAAGATTAAATGGCGTCACGTTTGGATCCGAGTTGTTTTCAAACGAGAGTCAGATCGAGACCAAGCTCCGAAGTTATACAACTTCTGAATTTGAGCCTGAGTTTGTTTTCAACTATCTAATGGTCAGATTTTTTAGTTACTTCAAAGTCTGACAATCAGATGATCACTCTTTAACCCTTCGCTTGCTATTCACGTCAATATACCTACCTGTAAATAGTGAAGACCCAGATGAGACAGCTCCTGCAGGAGCTGTCTCATCAGGATCTGCACTATTTACAAGTTGATTGCGCAACCAGTACACCCCACAGCAGTGATTGCACAGTGAAATACTTGTACACAGTGAAGATATATGTAATTACATGTATACAACAGGGCATGGGTAAAGAAGGAGAAATGTATTTTAAAATTCAGCAAGCGAAGGGTTAAACGAAGGTCTTTAACCAGTTACCCCATAAATACGCTTTCGCACGCTTTTGCAAACAGGGGCTCCTATAGGAGCCGTGTGATCAGGGTCTGCTCTGTTTGCTTATGGAATAATATAATGTAGATCTGATGCTACACTTTCTGCATTGACAAACATTTCATGTGCTAATACATGTATGTAATTTTAAAAATCAATCCAATTGATATTCATGACGTCATTATTTCTTACATGAATATTCTAATTTCATGGAGTAAAGCGTTTAAGTGAAGGTGGCAGTTTAATGCAGGACAAAAGTACATGTAATATAGAAATGTTTTCTGTTTTACTTCTTTCCGTATTACGCGGTCATTTATCTTAATGCTATACCTCATGTAAATACATTTTCACGTCTTTGCAAACAGAGTAGACCCAGATCGGACATCTCCTGTATGAGTCGTCTTATTCAAGTCTGCTTCAATTGCTAATGAAATAGTATACATATAATTCTACTGTTTCTGCCATGGCAAGTACTTGCTTGTCCCTAATGCAGATATAAAAAAATCCCCAGCTTAACCCTTTCCTCCTAAAATACGCCTTTCTACGCTTCTGTAATAACCACTTCTTGAAACTATTGTGATAAATAGAGCATTTGCACACAAACGCTCTATTTATCACAATGGTTTCAAACTACAAAATTCTAAAATTTTACTTTTCTCTAGTAAATGCTCCTTTTGGGTAGATTCATTCAAAGAGGTTGGGTCTAAAAATAGCCTATGAGGTCAATAATGGGCTAATCTATATTCATAATTCCAATATTTCTTACTAAATGTTCATGAAGGAAAGTGATAATTTGCATTTAGGTTTAAAAGGGTAACGGATTAATTTGTAAAATGCAGACCAAAATCGGAGAGCTCCTCTAGGAGTATAATATACTTTCACATATAAGTCTTTCATATCAAATGACCTCCACGATTTCATTCCACATTGAATGTTTGGCATTCAAAGGGCTAATTCTAGTTCTCGAGGCCAGTTATTTTTTTTTGTTCGTCAGATCACTGAACAGCTGAATGCTTTGCTGAATGTTTTCGTTTATGGGAATTTACTGCCAAAGGCATACAGCATGTATAAAGAAATTGTGTCAATGTTTATGTTAAGTTGTATACTTAACATTTAAGCGAACCTTACCAAATAAATACTGAAACGAACATATTGACAATTGCAAAACAATGAAGACCCAGATCTGAGTGATCCTAGTGGAGTCCTCTGATCAGGGTGTGCACTGTTTGTCATTGTGAACCCTCTCGAAAATTACCCACTTTATTGATACTATAATTAACCTTTACAACGCTGAATTTTCAAATGGACTATTCCACAGTTCAAATAGGTCATGCGTATGGTGAATATTTAGGGATCTTTCTAAAGAAAAGTGTAACATGACAAACAGTGCAGATCCTGATGAGAGGGCTCCTCTAGGACGCTGAATTTACCGGCATTTCATCTTGATCCAAACTATTTAATACTGTGATAGTATTTGTTAAAAAAAATACAGCTATGAAAATTAAAGCAAAAGATAAATTTAGCAACTTTGAATATGTGACTGCAAATGATTTAAACCTTTAATATATGACTGCAAATGACTTAAACCTTTAATATGTGACTGAAAATGACTTAAACCCTTAACTATTCAGTATTCATGTTAGAAATAATGACAGCATGAGTATTTATTAAATGAATGTTTTACCTTGACAGAAGTTGTAGAATCTGATCTATATAATGCCATAAGCAAACAGAGCAGACCCTGATCAGACGGCTCCTATAGGAGCCGTCTGATCTGGGTCTACTCTGTTTGCAAATGCGTGAAAACACGTTTATATGAGGGAAAGGGTTAATTATCGAAAGTTGGTCATGTTAGACTTGTCTGCTCTTTAAATCATATATAAAAGATGGGTGTATTTTGTGGTATATTGACATTCTTGTTTTCGTTTACGCATATACACCAATCCCATTGCACGGGAATGGAAATATTGCAGGTGTATATTTTGTATTTATATATAGGAGCCGTCTGATCTGGGTCTTCTCTTAGCTGGACGCTGCACATTTTTTCATTCAAGCTTCACTCATTCCCTCATATTTACGCCTTTTGACGCCTCACATTGAAGTCACATTTGGAAACCATTGTGATAAAATAGAGCTTTTGCTCCATAGGAGTAAATGCTCTATTCATCACAATGGTTTCAAAACTACACACTACTATAATTTTCCTTTTCTTTAGTAAATGCTCCTTTTCGGTAGATTTATTCAAAGAGGTTGGGTCTAAAAATAACCTATGAAGGAATGGGTTAACTATTCAATTCGATACAAAAACCTTTCTAAATCGACCATCCGACACATCCACTATTCTTGGTCTTAACCCTTCTCTTGCTGAATTTTAAAATACATTTCTCCTTCTTTACCCATGTCCTGTTGTATAATTACATATATCTTCACTGTGTGCAAGTATTTCGCTGTACAATGACTGCTGTGGAGTGCACTGGTTGCACAATCAACTTGTAAATAGTGCAGACCCTAATGAGACAGCTCCTGCAGGAGCTGTCTCATCTGGTTCTTCACTATTTACAAGTAGGTATATTGATGTGAATAGCAAGCGAAGGGTTAAAGTCAGATTGTAACGTAATGTAGTACCGAAGTTATGCATATCTATTCATTAACCTATTTCTGATCAAAGTCCCTTAAATAGACATATGCAAACAGTGTAGACCCTGATTAGATGGTTCCTTAAGGAGCCCTCTAATTAGGGCCTGCGCTATTTGCTGAATCTATCAATGTTTGTTTGTTGGGCTCCACTCCACATGAAGAACGGGTGGGTCCAAAAGTAAGATGTGTATGTGTTTTCCTTCACCCATTACCTCATAGGCTATTTATAGATCCTACAGCTTTGAATAAATCTACCAAAAAGAAGTATTTACTAGAGAAAAAGAAAATGTATGAATTGTGTAGTTATGAAACCATTGTGATAAATAGAGCATTTGCTCCTATAGAGTAAATGCTCTATTTATCACAATGGTCTCAAAAATGACTTTTACAGAGGCGTAGAAAGGTATATTTATGAAGGGACAGGGTTAAATACTACGGGAATGATTGTGATAAATGTTCGCTTTAGAGGGATTCTGCTGTTGATATATAAACTTCGACGTTTCAGGATCACCCCTAGCGCTGAAGATGACGTGGTTCTGAAGCATTTCCGGAAATGCAAACAGAGATGGTTGGTTAAAAATAAAGATGGTGTACCAAATAAGTGCCACGGGGGATTCGAAAGACATCCGGATACGATCCTGAAGGACGTCGCAAGAGTGATCGGCCCTCGAATAAGACACGTTAAATCGCTCCTTGGACTTTGATACTTTAATCCTAATTGTTTAAACGTTTACCTGACAGAGATGCCTGTTTACCTGACAGAGATGCCCAATTACCTGACAGAGATGTCCGTTTACCTGACATAGATGCCTTTTAGCACTTTTACATTCTGAGAATATCTAGAGCACACCGCTCCTGTGTCCGATGTTATTAAACTTCTAAGTCGGAGTCTGAGATCGTTCTCAAGTATCTGATTGGTCAGATTCTTAGCAAGTTCAGAATGTGACCAATCAGATGCTTGAGAATGATATCAGACTCAAGCAAGTGTTTTATAACCTTGAGGCCTGAAGGAGAAGTTTGATCAGGGACTACTATGTTTGCTTATGGAATAGTAAGTTTCTGCCATGGCCAAAAATTCTTGTGTTCATGTACCATCATAAAATTAAGATCTAATTAATTTTCATGATGTTATTATTTCTTAACCCTTCGCTTGCTGAATTTTAAAATACATTTCTCCTTCTTTACCCATGCCCTGTTGTATAATTACATATATCTTCACCGTGTACAAGTATGTCGCTGTGAAATCACTGCTGTGGAGTGCACTGGTTGCACAATCAACTTGTAAATAGTACAGACCCTGATGAGACAGCTCCTGCAGGAGCTGTCTCATCTGGGTCTTCACTATTTACAGGTAGGTATATTGACGTGAATAGCAAGCGAAGGGTTAAGTGAATATTCATTAGATAAATGTACCTATTGGGGACACTTTTTGACACGTTTGCAAAGTAAGCCTCCTTTAGAAACATTCTGTTCATGGTCTTATAATGCGATATAGATATGATTCTACAATTTCTGCCATTGTCAAAAAACCCTGTGTACCTGTGCTATTATGAAAAACTAATCTAAGTAATATGCATGACGTAATTACTTCTTCCTTAAATATTCATCGAATAAAGGGTTAACAAATTGTACTTTTATGCTTAACTCTTCTCTTGCTGAATTTTAAAATACATTTCTGCTTCTTTACCCATGCCCTGTTGTATAATTACATAATTATATAGTCACTGTGTACACGTATTTGGCTATGCAATGACTGCTGTGGAGTGCACTGGTTGCACAATCAACTTGTAAATAGTACAAACCCTGATGAGACAGCTCCTGCAGGAGCTGTCTCATCTGGGTCTTCACTATTTACAGGTAGGTATATTGACGTGAACAGCAAGCGAAGGGTTAAAATGTGTTTTCTATGGTTTTGCTGGTAATCCTCGTACATGTATATACATGTATATGTAACGTCGGTGATAAAAACTCTGTCAAGCTTAATAATATGTTATTTGTTAAATCTGTATCGATTTTTAACTCATATAAATCAGAAATATAGTATAAGCTAGGTACTATGTGTATAACTATAGGTTGACCCTAATCCTTTATTTTGATTTATTATGCAACTAAGCACATGTTGGTATTAAAGTATTGATTTATTTTTAATGTAAATAATGCCTATAACAAATGTTAAGATATTTACTGTTTATCTAATGTATAAAGTCTCTGTTAATCAGTTTATCTCAAATCTGATTTGAGGCAATAATAGTTTTTTTAAGAACACTTTATAACATGACTTGTTTGACCGTTTTTCTGCAATCAGTTTTTATTTGCTTTCTAATTTAAGTCGTTTTTATATAAGCAGACATATGTACATGTACTCATAATTATGTAACTGTCGTGTTTTTTTTAGATTAACCCTTTCGCTGCCAATGCCGGATCTGTGATTACCTATGCAAACAGTTTGGATCCAGATGAGACGCCGAGTAACTCCAAACTGTTTGTTACTGTTACTATGTTTTTGAAACAAAAATGAAGAAAATCAAAAGAAATGAAAATTTGAAGCAGACGACAAAGTTAGCAGACGACAGAGTTTGGCAGCGAAAGCGTTAACAGAGGCTATATACTTTTTAATTCTTGTATAAATACAGTGTAATAAGTATGGGATGATAATTTGTTATATGTATAGTCTCTTGTATGTATGGCATGGTTTCTTTATCGATATGGTGATGGCTTTGTATTATTGTTACCATGAAGAGACTCTAATAAAGACTATAAATTATATAGTACTGTAAATAAATATTATCTGACGACTTGACCAAATAAGGCTTCTCATCTGCACGTGCGCTGTTTGGCACTAACTGGTAAATGACACCTGTATTTTTTGTCCGACATGATCAGCATTGAACATCTTGACCATACGACATACAGTTGAACTTCGATATCTCGAACGCGGATAACTCGAGCTTCGAGATAACTCGAACTTACACGAACTTACAGCTTAGTCCTTCCAAAACTTACAATACAGAATGTATTACTAAGTATATCTAGAAACACGTGTGACAGCCTAATGCAGGTCTAAAGTAATGCTGAAAGCTCCTACAGGAGCTTTCAGCCTTACTTTAGACCTGCATTAAGCTGTGAACTTAAGAAATTATCCAGATCAGAAATCGGATAACTCGAACTTCTGTCATATCGAACTAATTTGTATGGTGCCTTGAAGTTCGAGATATCGAAGTTCAACTGTACTTTTCACTGTTTACACGATTTCTCTTACTCGAAAGATGGCTATCAAACCTTACCCTGCTTTAAAAATGATGTACCGGTATACTCACTGCTTAGACTGTAGCTTATGTCTGATTAATGTTTTACCCTTTCCCTGTTATAGGTCTATTCCAACTTCATAAAACAAGATTTTACCTTTATCTATAAATTGTAAAACTTTAAGAAGTTGAGTGATTAAGCTCTATTATTTGACCTTTTTACACGAGAAGATGCAATCTGCTTTACAATGTACGACGTAGCAGTATAACAACTGGATGCAATTTAAACCCTTTCGCTTTTGAGTTTTTCTTGTTTCTGGCGAGGCTTGGGGCCCATGTGAAAATTGATCATAAACAGGCAAAACTACTGGAATAACTCAAAATTGTAGGGATAAGGAGGGGGACATTTGAACAATCAAAATCAGGATAAAATGCTATGATATCGTTTTATTGTTATACAGTGATGAAAATAAGATATTACACTTCCAAAATAGCAGCAAACTCTTTCTCTGAAAAATCGTTTATTTTTCATCAATTTCTTGGGCCATATACAGCCTTCGTGAACCTTGTCCTTTGATTGACCTGATAGGATACCCGTGGACAGAATCTTTCAACTGAACCATAGACTATGCATATTTCTACCCTAGTAGAAACTACAAAACCATATCTATTAAATGCATTGTGAATTCAGAGCAGACCCTGATCAGGTACAATGTAGCTCCTACAGGAGCACACATATCTGGGTCCATTCTGTTTGCTTAGGTGTGGAAGGGCATGTGAGGGGAATAATTAATGGATATATGGATTGCAAAAGTAAAGATGTGAAAAATGGAAAAAATGAAAATGTGTGAAACGGAGTTCATATGAAGGAAAGGGTTAAGCAGTGATTGGGTAATCCACTTTGATTGTTCAGCATTTAATTGTATTAACCATTTCCCTCATATAAACGTGTTTTCACGCATTTGCAAACAGAGTAGACCCAGATCAGACGGCTCCTAGAGGAGCCGTCTGATCAGGGTCTGCTCTGTTTGTTAAAATATTTTGATAGACTGTTTCTTTGCTTTCTAAAATGTCTGCAATGCCCCAAGTTCCATATTTCTTTATAACTATTTTGTTAATGAATATTCAGTAGGTATTGAAATGTGGCCTTAATACAGAACAGTCTTTGCAAATAGAGTAGACTCCGATCCTATAAAAGCCGTCTGACCAGGGTATGTTTTGTTTGTTTCTTAATGGACCATCTGCAAAACCCCCAAACTTTTGTATATACCGTTTTAAACATTCAGCTAATAAATATTCATGGTGTCATTGCTGCATAAATATTCAACAAAGAATGGATTAAACCGATTTGTTTTACACCGACTGTTTTGGTAAGTGTATAAAAACATGAAATATAGTAAAATCGCTCTAAACCGGACATTAAATTTAGTACAGTGTAACCTGTTTTAACCGAACTTCCAATCTTTGAACATAGGAATCTTAAGAAAAACAAGCGGTTGCTTAATGCAGGGCAAAAGTAATACAGAAAGCTCCTGTAGGAGCTTGCTACATTACTTTTGCCCTTCATTGAGCTACCACCTGCCTTACCATGGTTATACCTACTTTGATGGTCGCTTAAGACTATGCTCTGCTGTATGAATATAGGCCTTGGAGAGAGGCGGCTGCTTAAAAAAGTTAAAATGCAGAGTGAAAGTCATACAGAAAACTCCCCCAAGAGCTGCCTGCATGGTCATTACCTGCATTAAACAGTCACCTGCCTAAACGCATTTCAATTCTGCTCCACTAGAATTCCAATTTAGAGTTTTTTTACTGTATTGTACTCTAGACAAATTGTAAATAAACAGTATCATGTTGTGAATAGAAACGGACATCTAAAGCTGTCACATGCCAATTATAAAAACTGGCTTATCCCTTACGAATCAAATAGGCACACTTGTGTATCAAATGTATATTTTGACAATCATCGCAGATCCTGCTCAAAGGGTTATTATTATTATTATATACCATATTTATATAGCACTTTTTTCATACATTATAATATGTTCAAAAGTGCTTTACAATTATATAAAAAAATAACATCCACACAACAAAACACACACACATAAATGTGATATAAGAGTAACAAGTAAAATAAGTACGTTATAAGAACCTACAGTTTACAACATGATAATGTTAAAGGTGCCTTAAATCAAAGTACACAGACATAATTACACGTAAAATGGGCATCTCCGCATTTATCTAAATATAAAACTCTATCCAGTTAAGAAATAAAACTGATAATTTATATATTAAAAAAACCCACCAACACTCAGTGTCCATGTATCTGTATGAAGAAGTGTGTTTTCAATGCCCTTTTAAAACTGTCTAATGATTTAGAGTCTCTGATTCCTTCAGGCAGCGCATTCCAGAGTCTGGGAGCAGCAGCTGCAAAGCTCCTGTCACCGAACATGACTTTACTGTTTCTTGGTACAATGAGTGTAATGGCATTGTTCTTGGATCTCAAGTTTCTTGCTGGTGTGTACACGTGTACAAGATTTCTGACATATACAGGACACTGGTCATGCAAAGCTTTATATGTCAACACAAGTATCTTAAACTGAACTCTAAATTGGACTGGTAGCCAGTGAAGCTCCTTCAAGATAGGAGTTATATGACTATGGCGAGCAGTCCTGCTAATAAGTCGAGCAGCTGTGTTTTGAACATTTTGTAGTTTGCTCAATATTATTTTTGGGACGCCTTGTAGAAGGGAGTTACAGTAATCCAGGCGTGATGTTACTAAGGAGTGCACCAGTGACTTTGTGGCATCAGCGTTTAAGTACTTTCTAATGTGGCCAATTTGTCTAAGTTGCATATAACAAGACCTGCAGACTGAGTTAACATGTTGTTCCATGGTCATTTTTGAGTCCAACCAGGCACCTAGATTTTTAACACAGTTTGATGGTTTTATGTTTTCACCCCCGACATTTATTGATATATCAGAAGTAAATTTAGCATTGCTGTTTGAGGAAAATAGGATGACTTCAGTTTTGTCAGCATTTAGTTTAAGCATGTTTTCATGCATCCATGACACAATGTGATTGAGACAACCTTCGACAATTTTCAATGCATCACTTACTGTCGTACAATCAGTTGGTTTGAACGAAAGGTACAGCTGGGAGTCATCCGCGTAGGGTTGCGCCTTCTCGTACTCTCAGGGTTACAATAACCCAAGAACTATTCATAAATTCACAATCCACGTTTTGGCATATCATATGAATTCGAAAAATACTCATTGAGATATATTGGCAAACACTTTGTTTTTACCTGAAGTATACTCTTCTTCTTCTGTTATTGTTTTATCGAATTGTTTGTACTAAGTTTATCGATATATCGATATATTTAGGTGAATAGCGAGAGATATCATGCTATCTAGTGAGCGAGGGGGGAGTGTGTGTGTGTGTGTGTGAGAAAGAGAGAGAGAGAGAGAGAGAGAGAGACACACACACACACACACACACACACACACACACAGGGACAGAGAGAGACACAGAGGCAGAGACAGAGAGAGTGAACCAACCAACCAGCCAGCAAGATAAACAAACAGATGGACATACATGTACAGACAGACGGAGAAATACATAAAGTCAGCAAAACAGACAAGCAGTGTCAGACAGACGGGCAGACGGTTAGGCAGGAAGCCAACCAGACTGACAGACAGGCAGGCAAGCAGTCGGCAGGCAGGCAGACAGTCAGACAGAAAGACGGCGAGAGGGGACAAACCGACACAGAAACAGACAAATAGAGACAGACAGGCACACATCAGAAACATGGATATCGAAAAGCATGTTTTTCACCAAGACGCATTTTCATAACTTTCAGGCTATAGCAAATAGTTATAGGAGAGAATGAAGACTAAATGCTGATAGATTTATAAGTGCACTTTATTCAGTCTTTGAGCGACATGGTATTTCGGTTTTGAAGTACGCATCGTCAACAGCCCGTGGATCTCATGGATCAGAGTAAGGTAAGATTGGCGATAGCTGTAAATAAAATAATTGATATTACATGAACGATTGATATTATGAGGACTAATGAATTAACAACAAATTATAAAGGACATTCTGACATTGCAGCTCCAGTTCCACCCCACCCTGGTGTAAATTTTGGGCCATATTATTCAACATGTATATGTTTTACTTTATACCTCCTGAATATTCATATAACCCTTTACTCCATGGATATTCATTTATGTAACAAATAAAGGCATCCCCAATATTAACCACTTCCCCCCATAAAATGATTACGTCATGAATATTAAGTATACATAGTTTAATTTCTTAAAATAGCACACTGGACACGGACATGTTCAACCATGGAAGAAACTGTTATAATGATATCTATAAAGTGTATCATATGCAAACAGAGCAGACGCTGGCTGATTAGACAGCTCCTATAGGAGGAAAGGGTTAATAGACCACGTGGTCGCTTTAGCGAGATTATATCGTATATCCATGTGCTAAATTGGACGGCTTTTTTTTCAAAATCGTTTTATATGAAATTATTGAATTCAGTAGGGTCCAGTACAATTTATCTCGTATCATGTTACTATCTGCTCTATCCCTTTACTCCATAAATCCGCCTTTCTACGTCTTTGCAAACAGTACATCAAGGTCTGATCAGGGTCTGTTCTATTAGCCTATCAAATAAATATTGAACTGGCTCTACAGTTCCTTTCAAAGCCAAGTTGTCCTTGCAGTATTCATATGCCGTAATAAAAATGAATCTATTTAACAAACATAGCGTCGTTATGTCTTATATTGATATCCATGAAGTAAAGGGTTAATTCTCCAGGATTATACAGTCAAATCTCTCTATAACGTCTACTAAATTACAAAAAGTAGTTTGTGTTAAAGGCAGGTGGCTGCTAAAAGCATTCTGTTTTACTTTCAACTTGCTTTAAGCCGTAAATACCAACTAATTAACGCAATTTAATGGCCGTTATAGAGAGGTTTTCGGCATGACGAACCTTTGGGAAATTTCAGGACAAGGTGGACTCAGCGGAACTTACCTGGACAAAGCTCACACATATGCGGACACCACTGGGGAGCTAGATTAGCATAGCTGGAGCAGTCAGACATGGCATAGTAGGTATTTGTGCAATACCATTTGTCTGTTGCGCTGTTGCAATCAACTGTGAACAAATAATTCAATATCTAGGGCTTGGAGCAAAACTATTGTAACTCCTTCACTTTGTGAAGAAGTTACAATAGTTTTACTCCAAGCCCTCGAATCATGTAAACCTTTCTACAACGATCATTCAATAAACAAATAATGTTCAACTTATAACACTTCATCCTTTTTACTCTATGATTATCCATGTAGGAAATGGTGACGTCATGAATATTAATTAGAATCGTTCTTAAAACGACATATTAACACAGGGAGTGTTTGCCAAAAAGCAAAAACTGTAGAATCATACCCACAAGCAAACACAGCAGATCCTGATCAGACGGATCTTATCGGAACCGTTTGACCTGGATTTACTCTATTTTCAAAGGCGCAGAAAGGCTTTTTATAGAGTAAAGGTTTAAATACCTCATGCATATTCATATAAGAAATCATGACATCATTAACATTTATTTATAACTCAATTCTAATAATGACATATACAAACATAATAGCCGAGACCCCGACCCTACAGGAGCCGTCTGACATGGGTTTACTCTGTTTGCAAAGTGGAAGAAAGGTGTATTAATGTAGTGAAAAGTCAAATAAAACCACGGCATTTTTCTGTAAATACATACGTGTGCAGTTGTTGTCTGCGTATCGGCTCATATCATCACCAGTACAGATACATTCGCACGTTCCCCTGTTAAGAGTTCCGTAGTTCTTACACACCTTCCCTGAGCAGTCTTCAAAAAACAACAACAACGGCATATGAACCATTCTTAAGGAATAGAGGTACATGTAGTATTGCATTGTAAAGCACGCTGAACCGAACAGAAACCACATCTCTGATTAGGTATCCAGAGCAAAAGATACACGTGATGCCATTCTAACCCTTTAGCTGACTCTTTCGGCTCCAAATTTCTAATTGTCGTCTGCAACCGAATTTTGTTAAATGATTCGGTAAAATAAGAAAATGAGATAAATGAATACATAATTCAAAGGAATAAACCAAGGATCTAGAGATTGAGACAAAAAGTGAAGTCCCTTTTCAAGGCGGCGTCTGGTCTGGGACTGCACTATTTGTCGTGGTGCATTTTTGCGACATTGGCGGTGAAAGTGTTGAAATTCATGTAACCATAACCTGTATTTATGTTCTACGTGTTTGATAAATATGCCGAAAAGGAGCATTTACTAGAGAAGAGGAAAAGTTTAGAATTGTGTAGTTTTTAAAACATTGTGATAAATAGGGCATTTATCACATCGGTGTCAGAAATTGACTTTTACAGAGGCGTCACAAATACGTCAATATGAGAGAATGTGCTTATATTCGAGTTTAGTTTAAACATATTTTATTTCAATAAATATTGAAAGGGGTTGGGCCACAAGTTCTTCCAGCATTAGTTACGGCCCTTCCCCTACAATTTTAACATTGCAATTTGGTATTAAGCAATATGGCTATATATACACTATAACATACACAAAAAGACAGGAGGAAAAAGTAGAAGAAGAAGCAGAAGATGATGATTAAAGAAGAAGGAGAATATGACTAAATATTCACATTATATCAAGAAGAAAAGGCAAAGAATATGTATGAAGGTCTAATGGTACTAGGTACTGTAAACTGAGGTTTGGCAATTAAGTGGTCAGGCTAAAGTGACTGCTGCTGTAAGGTGTAGCTTTCTGTAACTTTTGCAAACAATGTACAGTAACGCCCGCTATTTTAAACCGGAATTCTAGTAGAGGATAATTTAGATACTTTTAGGCAGGTGACTGATTAAGGTCGGCTGCCACCTGTCTCCAAGACCAATATTTACACTTAATTGAACATCAGGTTTAGAGACGTTTTACTGTTAATGAATGCATGCTATCGTTATGAGCGTGGACGAAATTTATTTAAAAAAACCCTCATATGAGGGTTAAAATGCAATGAAAAAGTAATGGCGAAAGCTCCTATATGATTTCTTTCACCTGTGTCTACACTGTTTGGAATAGCCATTAGTGACTCGTTTCCAGGAATTAAACGATTAAAGTTACAATTTGGTGAATACATACATTAGCCTGAATTATTTGGCTTCCAAGTACTGTTATCTTCAATTTCAAGTTTGAATTTTCTTCCGTTTTTAGTTCTAAAATGATTTAAACCATATTACATGTAGCAGTACCATACAGGTTCTTTCCGGTTGTTTACCGTGTTACTCGGTGTCTCATCCGGATCCGAAATGTTTGCAAATGTGATCTCAGTTTCGCAAGTGATAATGACAGAGTGATAGAAAGTGTGGCTGCATAAGGCAAAACAGGAGTAATGCAAATGGAGTTTATCCCGAATTAAGCTCTCATATACTCATATACAGCCAGCTTGATGAAAAACCGAGATGTCGCCTTAACGCATTCCCTTATATTGACTACTTTTGACGATTCTGTAAAAGTCATTTTGTGAAACAATTGTGATAAATAGAGCATTTGCTCCTATAGGGGCAAATGCTCTATTTATCACAATATTTTTCAAACTACAAAATTCTAAAAAAATATTTTTCTCCAGTTAATGTTCCTTTTCGATAGATTTATTCAAAGAGGTTGTATCTAAAAATAGCCTATGATGTAATGGGTTAAAGAGGGTTGCTCTGATCACATGCTCAGCACCACCTGACTTGAATTTAAAACCAATATGAACCTATACGAGACCCTGAGTTACTCGGCATCTCACCAAACCGTTTGACGCTCGGTTAAATGTTTTTTTAATAAACGCTCACCCTTAAGCACGTTAATATAACCTTAGCACATATTATTGATCCCGATAAGTCGTCCAGTAATTCGACGTCTCATCAGGATCTCAATTTATTATCACACTGACATTCAAGAAAAGATACTTTAGACATTTAGGAAACAGATGACAAGATTTGCAGACGACAATTGAACCTGTTGAGCCAAAACAACAAAATCCCATATACAGTATAACCTCTCTTAACCGGAATTCTACTAGATAAGAATTTAGATACTTTTAGGCAGGTGGCTGCTTAATGCAGGGTGAAAGTCATACAGAAAGCTCCTCTAGGAGCTTTCTGCATGACTTTCACCCTGCATTAAGCTGCCACCTGTCTACAAGACCGATATTCATACTGAATTTAACGGCCGGTTAAGAGAGGTTTTACTGTAGTCGCCCCGCTAATGCGGGGCGCCAACAAAGACTGGCCACAGAGACATGTTACAGCAGTACAGATTGGTACACAAAATGCATTGTCGTAAACATCACAGGGTGTCATTAAAATAACAACCGTACTGGCTTTGTTTAAAATTAAAACTCTTTCAGTAGGGATCATCCAAATCATGCAATCATTCAAAAGGGTAGTTCAGCATATTGCTGTTGGAATAACTACAGGCTACCACAGCTATATAATACTAAAGGCACCTTATCAAACAATGACATAATTATACTTAAAGCAACTAAATAATGAATTGTGTCCAAAAGTACTGTGAATTTAAGAAATGAGTCAAAGACAAAACAAATCTATTTTAAATTGTAGTTTTGATAGATAATAAGCCCGTTTTAATTAATTATTTTACTCAACTATGGAAGGATCAGCCATTATTAAATCTTAGAAAATAGCAGTATCCTTTTAATTGTAAAATCTCGTTCATATATTAAGCTTACTATTACACACCTAATTACAACAAATCTGAAGTATAATTGCCAAAAATGTTTTAAACTGTCATTCGTGGCACTAAGCAATGACGAATTCTACTTACGTGACATTAAAATATCTCCTATTATGGTCACAATGTGCTCCATTTTTTGCGTTTCATACAATAACATACCTAAATTTAACTTATCAATACTTTAAAACTAAAAGAAAGTCCTAACATATAGCTGGTTTTCTTTATTTTTTAATAAATATTTTGTAAATATTAGGCAGAAACTTTCTTGAGGTGCGCGCGATTTTCAGGAAAATGTAATTATTATATGCATAAGTGCCAATAGATGGACTCCTTGGTGTTACGTATTATTTGTGCATAGACTCGGCCTTTCCAGATACATACATGTATGTATGTTTATGTCTCTGATCTTTCTGATCTCCTGACTGGCTTCAAGTCGATAATCAAAAAGAAATATTTATACACCGTAATGTATAGTATTTTTACTCTTAATTGGGCCATACATTACAAACCAAATATACGTTATATCTAAACTTGCAATTAATCCGCATTAAACCAGAACCTATCCACTGGACTGTGAATGTACTGTTAATAGTGTCATACTTTCATAGACCTTAAGGCAAGCATATAGCACCGGAAATTCGAAAGGATCAGATTTTTAATATCAATAATGTATTTATTTCTTTTAATACTTCAAATGTTTATTTTTACTTCATTACTTCTGATATATTATTCATATTCTTAATCGACCAGTATATACAACTTAGCATTGCCCAACTTTCATGTCTTCAACGTTACAGACAGCTCATGTGGGCGCCAACAAACACTTACCACAGAGATTCCCGTCTGCAGTTTGACAATCAGCGGCTGCGGTGCCTTTAACATACGGTTGGTTACCGTAGTTACCTCTGAGAGAAAATAAAACAAATACACTATTTCACCTTTGGTTCCATGGATCGTGTATGTTTCACTGTATATAGAAGCTGCTGCTCCACTCAATAACAATGTTATAAGGGTTAATACTTCTCATGCTGGAAAAGTCTACACAGCTTCTGAATTAATGAACCTTTCAATGATTTCCGATTCGCTCAAAATTTTAAGGCCGTACCCAAATTGTTTTCAAATGCCAGCTCCCACATGAGTCGTCTGGTCAGGGTCTGCTCTGTTTGCTTATGGAGCGATATAGATATGATTCTACAGTTTCGGCTTTGGCAAACACATGCATGTGTTAATGTGCCATTTTAAAATTAATCTAATCAATATTCATGATGCCATTATGCCATGAATATTAATGGAGTAAAGGGTTAAAGAAAAAACCTTATATATTGAGAAGCGCACTTTGGTTTTGGACATTTTACATATCTAAACTCATCTTACAAACATAATAATGTCTCAAAATGATAATTAAATGGTTTGATAAGATCTCAAATAATTTGTAAGATTTATATTCACATGATGAGGTTGTGCTTGCTGAAAGGGAATAAATAACAATTCACAAAGTAAGAAGCTTTGAATAAAGGTATTTCTTGATATTCACCTCTGGGTCCATGTTTATAAAACTTTTAATTGAGTCTGAGATAGTTCTCAAGTTTTTGATTGGTCAGATATGAGCCTTTGGCTCAAATCTGACCAATCAAAAGCTCGAGAACTCAAATCTGACCAATCAAAAGCCTGAGAACGAAACTCAGACTCAACTAAAAGCTTTATAAGCATGGACCCTGACTGCAGTCTCCTGAGGACCATTCTTGAAGATATGCCGTACTCAATGGCAGTGCTTTTTCTTAAACAGTTGACTTCGATGTGTTAACGTTATTTAACGGTCTTGTCTTGGCGTCGTTACTTTTGTTCTGCCTGGGTCCATGCTTATAACACCTTTAGTTGAGTCTGAGATCGTTCTCAAGTTTTTGATTGGTCAAAGTTGAGCCTTTGGCTTAAATCTGACCAATCAAAAGCTTGAGAACTCAAATCTGATCATTCAAAAGCTTGAGAACGAACTCAGACTGAACTAAAAAGCTTTATAAGCATGGACCAAGATCGTGATCTTTTGACATGACCCGTCTCATCATTACGACTCAACGTAAACAAACAACCGTAGATTGCATAATAGCACTTCGGCCTAACATTCGAAACACAAGGTCGGTCATTCGTCGCGATTTTGAGTGCTCGTGTACTTTACATGTGTAAACTTTCATGACCGTAGAAAAAGTAGTAGTTTTACCAAGAAAGTTAAATTTGAAAAGTACACAATTAAATTGCCCCAGAGTATACAATCATAAAACTTACCTAAAAAATAAACAGCATGATTTAGTCTAGATATTGGAATAGGGTTATATTAGAACCCCTCTAATGCGACCACTTAATGAATAAATATGGGTGTCTTTATAAGCAGGTGGTTGCTTAAATCAGGACAAAAGTAATGCAGAGAGCTCCTGCATTAAGCTACCACCTGCGTCTAGCACCCAGAGTCATACCTCTTTTAGGTGGTCGCATTAGAGGGTTTTTACTGTACATGTATATTGAAATATGAAAACAGATATTTTTTAACATGGCGGAAACTGTATTATCCCACAAGCAAAGAGAATATATTTCTACACGAGCCCTCTGATCTTGATCTACTTTGTTTGCAAGTATGTATCTAATAGGGTAAAATTTTAATTCTAGTGGAAATATGTTAGAAATATTTATTTCCAGAATAGATTAAAGTCGCTCTAAACATTTAAACCGGAATTTTGTTAAATAATTCAGGTCTTTTTAACCCATTCCCTCATACTGACGACTTTTGACGACTCTCTAGAAGTCTCTTTGTGAAACCATTGTGATAAATAGAGCATTTACCCCTATAGGAGCAAATGCCCTATTTATCACAATGGTTTCAAAAATACAAAATTCTAAAGTTTTCCTTTTCTCTAGTTAATGCTTCTTTTCGGTAGAATTGTTCAAAGAGGTTGTATCTAAAAATAGCCTATGACGTAATGGGGTTTACAGTGACTGCTTAATGCAGTACAAAAGTCATGCAGAAAAGTCCTTTGGGACTTCTCCTCGTGACTTTTAGTGTGCATTAAGCTAACGCCCGTCTTACAGCCCAACATTTATACACATTTGTAAAAGGCCCGGTTTAGAGGGTTTTTACTGTACTACATGTATCTTACGCTGGGCCATAGTTGCAAACGTAATAGGACGAGCCGTCGCATGTTTTCACTCCACATCCAATCTTGACAGTGCTTGACCAAATCATCTGAAGAAAAAAAGCAAATAGCCTACAATAAAACGATTATATGAACATTCAAGTAAGAATCGTTACCGATCTTTCAGACATATGGAAGCTTAACGCAGAGTGAAAGTCATACAGAAAAGTACTATGGGAGCTTGCTGCATGACTTCCACTGTGCATTAAGCAGGCATCTGTCGAAATGGGTCCAACTTCTTCATTACTTAAATACAGTAAAACCCCGCTAATGCGACCACCTAAAATATGTATATTTATGGGTGGTAGGGGCAGGTGGTAGCTAAATGCAGGGCAAAAGTAATGCAGAAAGCTCCTAGAGGAGCTTTCTGCATTACTTTTGTCCTGCATTAAGCAACCACCTACTTATACAGACACCCATGTTTATTCATTAAGTGGTCGCATTAGAGGGGTTCTACATGTAGATGTATCATATTATCGAGATTTTACTGAAGATGAAAAAGAGAAAATAGTCTCAGATTTATACATTACTGGAAACACATGGCCATAATGAATACATTTGTACATGCACACTTGCTAACACTTTTGTTTCTTACATATATTTATGAACGACTGTCCATTGTAAATAGTTTGCAATTAAACTATTTATCAAAATATAAAACCATTTGAGACCAATGAGATATTGCGTTGTAATAAATAAGTTCATACTATCAAATACAACATTAGACTGGTTCACATTGTACTGTATATTTGATTACCTTCATTTAGAAATCAAGGGAAAATGATTTAAACGTCACAGTCAAACAATTACATCCGTGGTGCTATGAATAGAACAGACGAGGGTAGATACAAATCTGAGAGTTCATAAAGGATTTTTTGGTAAATGTGTGCTGCCTTATACGAACACATGTGACTGGTTTACTAATTTTAACCCATCTATTCCCATATTATTTAAGAAACAAAAACCCCGTCCATATCTTACTTTGGAACCTATCCATTTTTTCCGGGTGGAGGGGGTACATCAAACGGAATATGTTCTGAAATAAGCCATAGACAGTGCCGGGGTCAGCAAACAGTGTAGACCCTGATCAGAGGGCTCATTCAGGAGATGTCTGATATTTGTCTGCACTGTTTGTCTGTCCTTTTTCAGGGACACAAAATGCGCTTACATAAGGGAAATGGTTTAGGGACTCTCTCCCCCTGTAAAAATTGATGCATTCCGGAATTCATTTGGCGTTTTCCCTTTTACTCTCGCGAAATGAGACATAGGTAAGGTAAAACGTGTACACTCAGACCAGAGAGAAGAGTCCTCTGATCAGGATATGAAGGGTTGGCTATTCCATGTAATATCACAAAGAAGGGAGATAACCCTTTTCTCTATAAATACGCATTTCACAAGCTAGAGACTGCCTGGAAAAGGGAAACACGTCCAGATAATTCATTTTCATCTAGAAGGGACGCAACGAATCAAATACAGTAAAACCCCTCTAATGCGACCAGCAAAAGGGGCATAATTCTGGGTGACAGAGGCAGGTGGTAGCTAAATGCAGGTCGAAAGTTATGCAGAAAGCTCCTATAGGAGCTTTCCGCATAACCTCGTCCTGTATTAAGCAGCCACCTGCTTATAAAGACAGTTTTTATTATATTTAAGTGGTCGCATTAGAGGGCTTCTACTGTATTTGCTGTGTAAGTCATTGACATAAACAGGTTCAGCTAACAGTGAAGACCCTGCATTATAAATCTGATCTTCGTCTACACTGTTTGTCTATGCTATTTTAAGGGACACTGGACACTGGGCAGAAATGAGTGACATCGACGGCATAAAAATATGAAAACATAAAAATTCGGCATCATAAAGTCATGCGAACTTGTGTGTAATGGAGAGTTTCTCCACCGTTGGTAGACCCTACTCCAAAGGCGAAATTATCCTTTTCATTCTCCCATCCGTTCATCGCGCCCTGCCAGCTTGATTGTCCCCTTGCTATGTTTTGACCTGATGAAAGGTATCCTGAAAGTCACAATGTCATTTACTTTACGGACAATATTGGAATAGAGAAGACGGTCTGGCGCCACATTCTTACGGCATTACACCCGCCCTTTAACCTTTTCTCTGTTGAAACAGTGATGTCATGAAAATTTATCAGCTCATTGAAGATTTAAAATGACATAATAATCAGAGCTCTAGATAACATGCGTAAATTAACACTTTTTCAAGTATAACTTCTTTATTTCTCCAGCAAACCCTATGTTGTGACCACTCTTTAGAATCGTCGAGACGATTCTAAAGAGTGGTCACAACATAGGGTTTGCTGGAGAAATGACGATTTTAGTATTTGAGTAGGCACAGTTATCTGTAGCTCTAATACATATGTGTGTGTGTATTTGATATAGGTAGGATATATATAAGTCCACACGCAAACAGAGCAGACCCTACAGGAGCCGCCCGATCTTGGTCTACTCTGTCTGCAAATGCACGAAAGGCATTTTTATGGATTATTTATTATTTTAAGGGTTAAACAAGACTATACACAGTGAGTAAGCATGCATCTAGCAGAACCACCGTAAAGTGGAAATGTGTTGTTGTGTACAGTAAAACCCCTATAATGCGACAAGCAAAAAGGGATATAATATGCAATGGCAAAGGCAGGTGGTAGCTTAATGCAGGACGAGAGTTATGCAGAAAGCTCCTATAGCACAACTTTCGTCCTGTATTAAGCAACCTGTACCGTTGAAAAAAAAGAAAGTTACTTGTTTGAGCAATGTAAATTGTATGTACTGGTCGATTAAGAGTGTAATTACATATCAGAAGTAATGGAATAAAAATAAGCATTTGTTTGTTATTATTGCATTAAAAGAAATGAATGCATTATTGATACTAAAAAGCTGATCCTTTCGAATTTCTGGTGCAAAAGACTTGCCTCAAGGTCTTGTAAAGTATTACACTTTTTTCAGTAAATGCACAGTCCAGTTTGCAGTTTTTTGGTTGAATGCGGATTAATTGAACGTTTAGGTATAACGTATATTTGCTTTGTAAATTTTGGCCCAATTAAGAGTAAAATCCTAATCATTACGGTGTATAAATTAATGTTTTAGTTTATTATCGACTTGAAACAGAAAGGCTGAGTCTATTGCACCGTAATACGGTGACACTGAAGTTCGTCTATTGGAACGTATGAACATAACAATCACATTTTCATGAAAATCACACGCACTTCAAGAAATTTTCCACCCTAATATTTACAGAATGTCTATTTATTAAATCTTAAAGAAACTCAGCTATATGTTAAGACATTCATTTAGTTTTGAGGTAGTGATTAATTAAACTTATGTACCTTATTGTATAAAATGTGAAAAATGGAGCACATTGGGACCATAATTGGATATATCTGAATGTCGTGTAATTAGAATTCGACCTTGCTTAGTGCCACGTATGACATTTAAACCATTTTTCTGTTCACATTTAAACTCCAGATTTGTTGCATATAGGTGTATTATATTAAGATCATCTTATCAGAGTTTATTAATATATGAATGAGATTTTACAATGAAAATTATACTATTCTTTTCTAAGATTTAATAATGACTGATCCGCCAATAATCAATTAAAATAATTTATAATTATCTATCAAAGTACAATCTAATCTATTTCAGTATTTGATTTATTTCTTAAATTTACAGTATTGAAAAGCTTTGGACAAACTCATTATTTAGTTGTTTTAAGTATACTTATTTCATTGTTTGATAGGGTGTCTGAAATCATACGTCTGTCTGTAGTAATTCCAACAGCAATATAATGAACTAAACCTCTGAATGAGTGTATGATTATATTAAAATAATGCCAATCAGTGTATATTTTCATGTAAAAATCTTTCATTTGTCTTCATTTATGCTTACAATATTTCAATAGCTAACAAAGTACATGTATATATTCATTGAAAGGGTTAGTGCAGCATGCATATACGTATCATGATCATGAAATTGGTACTGATTACCCCAGAGATATGAATCGCCCATGCTGGGATGGTCCCAAACGCAGCTATCGGCCCATCTTTGAGCGGTATCAGCCAGATTTTCATCCCAAGACTGAAAAATATAAGCGGGTCATATTTGTTTGTTAATCATGTATCGTCCATTTTGGTATACATATAAGCTCTATGTATTATGCATATTTCATGGATGTGTATACTAACGAGAGTAAGTGACGAGAGTTGAGTTTAATGTGTAAACAACGCCCTTACGAAGGCCACTCAAGTTATTTTGGCACTGAACAGTATAGAGAACTACCTCGATAATCTAAACACGATAGAATACCACATCGCTATTCCGAACACTATAGAGTACCACCTCGCTATTCCGACCACTTTAGAGTACCACCTCGCTATTCCGAACACTATAGCGTACCACCTCGATAATCTAAACACGATAGAGTACCACCTCGATATTCCGAACACTATAGCGTACCACCTCGATAATCTAAATACGATAGAGTACTACCTCGCTATTCCGAGCACTATAGAGTACCAGCTCGCTATTCCGAACACTATAGCGTACCACATCGATACTCCAAACACTATATACATGTAGTACCACCTAGCTGTAACGACAAGCTACCGATGACGCTACCTTAGGTCGCAAACTAACAACAAACAAGTAAAATTAACAAATGAATATACATGTATTTACAAAGCATTACACAACTATCAAAATAGATAATACCCCCCCATACACACACACACTTAATGTCGGTGGCCACTACTATAACTTTAGTAATCTAATACCTCTGTCTCTTGATATCATCAACTATTCAGTTCTAATGGTTTAAAGCAAATTAAAGTAGTATCGTGCACACATGTGCACTCAGATAGTGTATGATACTAGCTTCACTAAAACGGTGGTCACAACCCGCCGTACGTGCAAGTGCGTGTTGTCTACGTGCAAAAACGTGGGGAAATTTTTGGGATCCGTACGTGGTGAGTACCGCCTCCGTACGGATTTAGGAGCACGCAGACACGCCGTAGCACTTTTAGTGTATGCAAAACTTTCGCTGCGTTCGAGCTGCGTTCGGGCTACGGATTCACCAACGTACGGATGACGCGCGTGCCTTCTTAGCCCTTCTACAGCCAACGTGCGCACAACACACTGACTCCGTGAGTGTTTTAATCTTTTCCCGCGGTCACTTGCTCTACAGACGTCGCACTTAGCACGTGCGTGTTGCATACGTGATAACTGCGTGGCCTGTGCTCACTCGGCACGTCCCCAGTTCTAATGTCCAATGAGCTGACAGAACGGAGTAAACACGTGCCCCGCTGTTACAACGCACGTATACAGTATATATAAAAGCCCAGCCGACGGACGAGTACCAACACTTCGTCGCCGAAGAAGGGGTCTACTGCATCTGCAGTTCAAAAGAGAATGGGTCCATTCGGATGTATCCGACATAGTCTCCCCTCGATTCACGTTCGAGCTCTTTGAACAAGATTTCATACTGCCCAAAAAGCCTCCTCCTCTTAATCCATGAACGTACCCACCATCCCCTGCGTCGGCGTCCCTGTTACCTCTCCCTCTCCCGTATCAAGGCAAGTAATACATTTTCTTGCTCATGCGCTGCCACTTGAAGCTGGCCTTGCAGCATCAGAAAAAAGAGTCTTTGCCATGGAATAGGCGTCATCTTGAGGCAGCAACAGGTGGGAATTTGGGAGGACATCGGGAGGTTATCCTATATATACCGTTATCCTATATATACCCCCGACATCGGGCGGAAAAAATCACATTTGCCGCACTAGCACGCACTTACAACGTGCGAATGAGTAAGGGCACGCGTAAGTACGGCCTCCGTACGATAACGTTGCGTTGTAAGCATTTACAACTCACTTCCCACGTGTGCAATGTACGATGCACGCAACCGACCAGGGCGAGGCGTGACGTGCGTGCCACGTACGTACACATTGCGCAACCGTAAATGTGACGTCCGTTGGCGTACTTCCTCCCTGCACTAGCTACTCCTTCCCAACGTTTTCAGAAAAAGGTAGCGGTCGTAGCCTCCCCCAAAAAAAGGTACGTGCTAAAAACACGCACGGCGGATTGAGACCAGGCCGTAAGGCACACTACACACGAACTGTTAATGAAAATCAGTCAGTAGAATTTTGCCGACATCCGCTCTCAGTTCATGATATCTACGTCGTTCCAACACGTCAACCAACACTCACAGATCCCGGGTGGTTACCAACGTGTATGGCCTGAACAACACCCCCACACTCACACACAGACACAGACACCAACGTGTACGGTCTCGGCAGATCAAGACATCCCTATGGCGTCTGCTGCGAGCCTGTCTTTGTATCTCATGTGAGAACGTAAGCAATAAAACCAGTATAAGTATTGTGCCTTAGCGATAGCACTAATTAAATAATAAGCACTACCAATCCTGCATTTACCTCACAGAACAAAATACAGCAAATGTTGCATTCAGATGTCACATGCCCGTATGCCATACATATCCATAACCGCATAAGCCACTATGGCAAATTTGTCCTATATCAGCAACAGCCACGTACTACCTCAGCTTTGTATACCAGTGTGTTGATACACCGTGAATAATCACATACACCGTTGCCTATACGCGACAGTGATACAAATATCGAATGTGCATGCTGATTATAGCTCATTAAGTATGATTATACACGGCAAAAAAAAATGAATTATTACTCTCCCAATTAGAGCTGAGGCTCGAATAATCTTCGGCGTGTTTATCGAGATTGTTTGTAAAATATAGCAAAACAAAAGCAGGTAATAATCATGTTCCACGAGGATTGTATTCTTATAGCGCATTATACAGGTAAAATTAGATCTTATGGCACACCTTTTGTTCTCAGTGTTTACAAACACTACAGGTAAATACACTGTATAATGCCCAGGTGGCCGCTATAATAGTTTGGTTCAAATCTGCTTTGCTTTTATTATTTTATATTTGGAATGGGTAGTTTTGTTTTTTCATATGTTTTGATAGGCGTATACATTTTTTATTATTATTTTTCTCGAGACCACCGTTACAGGTATGTTTTGTTTACATTTTAAGTAGGTTATGTTGGTGTGCCATAAGATCTAATTTTACCTGTATTGTCCTGTTTTATTAACCTGTCAAATTTGAATATTCCTACGTCACTGAAAGGATATATTTAGCTTGGGTAAACCTGTGTTTCAAACGTTTTTCACGAGATTCACAATAAATATACAGGTACTTGAATAAGCCAAGTAGGAAAGCTTTTATTAGCGGAAACAATCGATATCAACCGAAGCTATATATGGCGTGTTCAGCAAGCGTATAATTTGACAGGTTAATAAAACAGGACAATACCTTCGTACATTTGTAAATTTATCCGATGATAATAAACGTTGTATGACAGACCCCCAGCAAAGCTATTGAAAAAGTGTCCTGATAACGGTTGTAAGTGGACACTTTTGTACGCACGTGATTCTTGTGGTTAAAACCTATCTACCTAGGATTTGAATTGGGTGAACCAAGGGGAAAACATTTTGTACTCATTTGTGAAATATTCATTTTTAATCAAAATTAAAAGTCTACAACGTACTGTCGTACAAGTAAGATGCATGTACTCGTCTTACTACCAAAGTGTCTTCTTACAACCGTTATCAGGACAGTTTGTTCGCATGACCTCAGACAAGTGTCCTCGGCTACGCCTCGGACACGTCTTCGGTCTTTCGAACAAACTGTCCTGATAACGGTTGTAAGAAGACACTTTGGTAGTAAGACTCACACTGTATCTATTACGAATATGCATGGGTCTCAGGTCAAATTGGGAGAGAAATACTAACCGAACAATGACATGATTTACAATCAGAATACTGTTTCAAGCTATGGCGTGTCAGGCGTTGCAATATTGTATAAAATATAATAATTTTAAATAATAATAATTTTAATAATTTTATATATTTATTGTACAGTAAACATCCTCTAAACCGGACGTAAAATTTAGCATAAATATTAGTCTTGGAGACAGGTGGCAGCCTTTGGCTACAAATCTGAAAAATCAAAAGCTTGAGAACGAACTGAGACGCAACAAAAAAAGCTTTATAAGCATGGACCCAAATGTTTACTCACCATCTTCAGCATGTCCGTGGCATCGGTGATGTCATTGCGCACCCTGTTGTGATTATTAACAATAAGAGTTTTGTCCTCCTCCGACACAGCTGGAGATGAAACAAAACAGAAATCTTAGTTTTGTTTTAAAGAAAAACTACTATTCTACTACTACCTACTACTATTATCACTACTACTACTACTACTATTTCTACTACTACTACTACTACTACTACTACTACTAGTACTATTACTACTACTACTACTACTACTACTACTACTACTACTACTACTACTACTACTACTACTACAACTACAACTACTACTACTACTACTACTACTACTACTACTACTACTACTACTACTGCTACTACTACTACTTCTACAACTACTATTACTACTACTATTACTACTACTTTTACTACTACTACTACTACTACTACCATTACTACTACTACCACTAACACTTCTACTACTACTACTACTACTACTACTACTACTACTACTAGTACTACTATACTACTACTACTATTGCTACCATTACTACTACTACTACTATGACCACGTTATAAGATCTACAATGTATGAACAACTTGGTCCAACACTGCTATTATCTACTACTACCATGTTCATCACGGTTTGGTCCAACACTTTTACAACTACTGTCACATTCAGCACGACTGTGTCTAACGCTGCTGCAGCTATTATCACTTTCACCACTTCTTTTCCTAATCTACATATACAATAAAACCTCTCTAAATCTGAGATTCAAATCGGTACAAATGTTAATCTGTCAGACAGGTGGCAGCTAAATGCAGCGTAAAAGTCATGCAGAAAGCTCCTGGGCGAGATCTCTGTGTGATTTTCATCCTGCATTAAGCAGTTACATGCGTTAAAATATCTAATTTCCTCTTTAATAAAATTTCCGTTAACCCTTTCGCTACCAATGCCGGATCTGTGATTATCTATGCAAACAGTTTGGAGCCAGATGAGACACCGAGTAACTCGGTGTCTCATCAGGATCCAAACTGTTTGTTACTGTTACTATGTTTTTTAAACAAAAATGAAGAAAATCAAAAGAATGAAAATTTGTAGCAGACGACAAAGTTAGCAGACGTCAGAGTTTGGCAACGAAAGGGTTAAGGGTGGGGAATACTGAACGATGTTGCTTGAACAAATGAAAAAAACTTACCATTACTAGAGGTCAAAGGTAAGCATGAAATGTGCGATGTTGTCATGTTTGGCATATTGGAGTACACGTCACACAGGCTCTGTGAAAGAAAAAAAACTGACTAAAAAGTAACATTCCTGCATTTGGTGTTATCCTATGGGACATGCCAATTTCCATTTGCCATGAATATCAGCAGGTACTGAAATTTCGAACAAATACAGAACAGGCAATAAATACAGAATCAGGAGCCAAGCTGATGGCACTCGATCATTGCATTTTCGAAGGTTTGTCGGTTCAGAAATAGTCCAAATTACACCAATCAGAAATAGAAGCAGTCATTTTCTAAATACCGGTATACATGTAAGATTTAACCCTTTCACCACCAATGTCGCGAAAATGCACCACGACAAATAGTGCAGTCCTAGATCAGACGCATCCTTTTTCAGGAGGCGTCTGACCAGGGACTTCACGTTTTTTCTCAACCTCTAGCTCTAGATCTGTGGTTTATTCCTTTGAATTCAGTATTCATTTATGTCAGTTCCTCATTTTACCAAATGATTTAACAAAAATGGGTTTCAGACGACAATTAGAAAATTGGCGCCGAGAAAGTTAATATAACCACAAATACTGATCGTTAACCACGGCGCAGCAGAAAACCTTTATCCGCTCAATACTTCAAACTAGTTCCTCCTATTCTCAAACCTCTCTATAACGACCACTCTATTATGTTAATTAGTTTGTATTTTGGGCAGGTGGCTGCTTAAAGCAAGGTGAAAGTAAAACTGAACGCTCCTATAGGAGCGTTCTGTTTTACTTCCACCTTGCTTTAAGCAGCCACCTGCCTTTATCACTAAATAATTTATACTAAATGTACTCAAGATGTAATTTAGTGGCCGTTATAAGCTTTTTTTTTACTGTTTTCCTCTTCTAAATGATACAAAATCCGTCAAAATTGACTATTGCGTTTAGTTAAATAAGACGTTCTATCAAATATTATCACTGAAGAAAATTTATTTGTATGACAAATTGTGCATACCTTGATCAAAGAACTCACTCGGGAGCCTTTGATCTAGCTCAGCATTGATTGCAAATGTCATATATATATATACAAATGTACCACGTTCATGTACATTAAATGTTAAAATATCACTGTTGTATAAAACTTATCTTAAAGCTTTACAAACAAAAAATTGCTGAACACGCCGTAGGAGACGCGGTGCTTTAGCACGACAGGCAATAATTATTTTCATCTGCGTGAATTGTCGTCTTGTACAATTCCCAAATTTATTCATGTTTTCAAACGAGAAGTCAATGCATTTAACAGTTCGGATCATGAACCACTCCTCTATGAAATGCTCTGGGTATACAAAGTTTTAAAACGACCGTATCCTCGATTCCTGCATCCATATCCTTTAAACATTTGTCTATCGGCACTCGGGATCGGGACAGGGTCGATAGCCATCTCAAATGAATCCATAGAGATCGTGTATCATTACTGTCGAGCTGTATAATCTCAGGACAGCACGTGTGTCCCTGGTGATAGATCTTAACTGTTTGCAAATCCAAATTCACCATTACTTGTTATGGAGACTGCATGTTCAACCCATTCCCCCTTAATGATGACTTTTGACGACTCTGTAAAATTCACTTTGTGAAACCATTGTGATAAATAGAACATTTGCTCCTATAGGAGCAAAAACTCTATTTATCACAATGGTTTCAATCTACAAAATTCTAAAATTTTCCTTTTCTTTAATTAATGCTCCTTTTCGGTAGATTTATTCAAAGAGGTTGGGTCTAAAAATAGCCTATGAGGTAAAGGGTTAATAACTGCTCACCCCTTCTGCGAGAATTGCCGAGCTTGCAGTCATGAGAACCTGAAAAAGAAAGCAATATATTGGTTAGTCTACAGGTTGCTTTGTTAAACCTGGACAGGTGGAAAAACAGTAATACAGGGAACTCTACGCATAAAAGGACACGGCACCAAACATCATCATACACGAAACCACACAATTACAAGATAAACCGTGATAAACGGACAAGAAGACATAAAACACTAACATTTACCATGTAACATAAAACAGTAGACCATGGGATGAAAGCAGGAGTACCTCTTTGGAACGGTCAGTAGCGAAAAGGTTACTGGGGGCTTAAACAGGTGTGTGGGTACCCTGCTCCCACAGTAACTCAAGTCAAAATGTAAAGTAAAATTCCCCTCCAGAATATTGAGTTATAATGCCAAGACCAAATAATATACAACTAGACACAAATAAATGTGTGTTTTCAAATACTAAAATCGTCATTTATCCACCAAACCTCCACAATTTGTTTCTATTGTCTTCTCCTTTACGATTACTACACTCCCTCATTACATTGAGGATTATGACTTGTGTAGGCGCTGGTTTTAAAACATTAAATATATATTTAAGGAGTACGAAGTTGTACACACTACATGTATTTACAAATGTAGTAATGGGATACATAAGCAATTTTCAAAAAAGTAAATAAGGCAATACAGAGGGAAACTAACAAAGGAAGGAAGAAACATTTGGCTAGTTGAATTTATATTGCATAGGAGAAAACAGTACGTAGTGACTAGCATGCAAACAGACAAATACAGAATAACATCCAGACCCCCCCCCCCCCAAAAAAAAAAACAACAACAAAAAAACACGTGTTGTTATGAGTATGTTCATATATTCCTCTTTAGCCCTTTCGGCGTCAAATTTCCAATTGTCTCTTGGAAAACCAAGTTTGTTAAACCATTCGATAAACTAAGGAAAATGAGATAACAGCGAACACAGTTTTGTCACAACTGAAATGAAGCCATATAATGAGACAATACTTACTGCAATCGCCAATGTATACGCCATCTTATCAACTGATTTTCTAACGTTCGCGGATTCTTCAAATATTCAGTTGGAACAGCAATGCGCACGTCCAGGACTGGATGAAGGAGGAGAGGAACTGGCAATATTTATAGGGGAAAACGAGAAATATGCAAATTAGACCCAGCTGGGAGGTGTAATTATGTATTGTTCCAAAGCAATCTGTGAACGGCACATCTCTGAAACGTATCACCCTGCATCCTTTGATCTATGTATTACACAACACCAAATCTGATGCAAACTAAATGATATGTAAGCTGATTTAGAATATTTCGCGTCTCTCGCGCAAAATACCGCGTTTCCAATTTAGAATATCGCTTTTATCACTATGGCAATTACGATAAATAATTATCAGTCAAATTAAGCCCCAGTGCCGAAACCGCTACGCATAAGCATATATTTGCTAACCCCAGAAACATTTCAAGGACGCATCAGCATACTCCTACATTTGCTAACCTCAGAAACATTCCGATGATTGAACGCAAAACTGCTGTAACTAGAATCCATGAGTCGAATATACATGTATGGTGTGCTTTGAAATCCGTTTGAATCGAGTTGAAATACCGAGGTACTCGGCGTCTCATCAGGATTAAAAATGTCTGGCACTCTGGTAGTGTTTCATGATAGATATGAAAGAAAAAAAATATCATTTTTAACAATTTTAGGGAATTTTGTATATTATTTTAAATAATTATAAAAATGGTTATAAATTAGTTACACTAGTCTTGTACTTAATGCTCAATTTGCAAACGCTGACAAACAACATTACGATAGTTAAACCCTTATAGCTCTAAGCACGACATGATTCGCATTTACAAACAGCTTGGATCCAGATGAGACGCCGAGTAACTCGGCGTCTCATCTGGATCCAAGCTGTTTAACACTCGGTCAACAATTTTTCAAAATGCTTGTTCGAATCAAATGTAAGTAAAAAGTACAACAGTTCAGAGTCAGCAGATAAATTTTTCATGCACGAAAAGGCTTAACCTTTTACTTCATATAAATGCATTTTACGCATTTGCAAACAGAGAATACCCAGATCAGACGGCTTCTATAGGCGCCGTTATAGGAACCGTCTGATCAGGATATGCTCTGTTTGCTAACGGAATTTGAAATACCTGTGGCTTTACTTTCTATAATGTTCCACCTTCTATATATATTTCATTTTATCCAGTCACCAGGCTTCTCTAGTGACATAATAAAGGGGGTGCAAATAAACTTAGGTTTATTTGGTTACTTCCGGTAGTGGAAGGTTTATTAGGTTAGTAGATAGGCGTAATGATTCTATAACCATGGAACTATTTTAGTTTTCTGTAAATATTCATAAACATATTGATGGAATAGATCTAACAGATCTATTTGTCACCAGAAGAATTGTTCAAATGGGAAAAAATAAAAATAATTGGCTACAGCTGGATTCGAACCCGCGCCTGATCCTACAAAAACTAATTCTAATCTCTCTAGAGACGTCGCCCTTACCGATTACGCCACTGAGGCCACATACAAAATGACGTTGATTTATCACTTTTATTAATTTAATCCACCGCTGGCAAAACCCGTTTTTGATAAAATCAAACCTGGAAGCAAAGATTGACAGATAAATAGTAAATGTTTTCTTTTCACTCTCATGATTATTTGATTGATAAACTCTTACAGGGGCGGTGATAGTCATAAACCTAAATATAGCCTGTTCAGTTCCATCGATTTCTGAGTGATGTTAGGTAGAATCTAAAAATAGAAACCGAGACTACGTAACTCGAATTTGACCAAAGAATATAGATCATGTCTGTTTGAAATAACTTATCGACCCTCGATTCAAATCATCTTATTTTTCAAATTCAACCACGTTTCCCTTCTAGTAATACAAGTATCGAAACTATATTCCTCTGCGGTAGCTCATTAGATCTATTTACGTCTAAATGGAAGTGAAAAGGGAGGGATCCGTTGATCGAAAAACTGCATTTTCAATGTTAATTATTTCAAGAGTGTTATGAGTCTATAAAAAATACATTTAACTATATTGACTGGATAAATCGAATAATAGGTTAGTGCCGTAGATGGGACGCCTTTATCCGACTCGGAGAGAAAACAGTTGAGGCTCGGCAAGCCTCGCCTCAACGTTTTCTCCCCTCGTGGGATAAAGCGTCCCATCTACGGCACTAACCTATTATTCTCTATATACCGGTACCTATTTTGGCCATAGATATTCAGTAGGTATTGATAATTAGAATAAACATAGAACAGTAATAAGGTTAAGTACGGTTAAGCAAGTCGTCTTCTGTTCCCAAAAGGGACAATTTTCAACAACAACAAAAAAAGAGAATGAAAGAGAATCACTAGGACTGAGTGTCACATAACTTACTCAACGTCACATATATATTCAAAACTTTTGACCTATTCCTTGTGTAACATCCATCTAAGAAATAATGACACAATGGATATTAATGAGTCGAATTCCTATAATGTCATTATAAATGCAGACATTTTTTTACCATTGCAGAAATTTTAGGTTTAGATTGATAGTATCTCATATAAACAAACTGAACATACCCTGACCAGACGTAGGAGCCGTCTGATCTTGGTCTACTATGTTTGTAGATGCGTGAAAACGCGTTTATATGGAGAAAAGGGTTAACACGTTTACCGGTAACCACGACTTGACTCGCAAACAGCTGGGATCCAGATGTCACGTCGTGTGATCAGGATCCCAGCTGTTTGACACTTAGTCAGTAGCTGCTTAACCCTTTCCTTCATATTAACGCCTTTCTACGCCTCTGTAATAGTCATTTCTTGAAACCATTGTGATTAATAGAGCATTTGCTCCATTGGAGCAAATGCTCTCTTTATCACAATGGTTTCATAAATACTACACAATTCTAACATTTTCATTTTCTATAATAAATGCTCCTTTTCGGTAGATTCATTCTTAGAGATTGGGTATAAAATAGCCAATGAGGGAATGGGTCAAGTAATTTGATCCAATCGAAAGGATCAAAATTGCAGAAGCTCCAAAGTTGAGCTGACTGGGTGGCTGTATATTTTGTATGTAGTCTCATACATGTACTCACATGACACACCGAGAGTCAGTGTGTCACATAGGGGTCACCTTTCCGTAGTCTATCTGTATGTCCGTCTGTATGTCTGTCTGCCCCCGTGTGTCTGTCTGTATGTCTGCCCGTTACACATTTGTTTTTATCTTAACACTTCTCCCAGCAGGTGACACATGTGTTCCTTTGAACACGCTTGTTTGTTTTGTTTGCGTTATAAGGATTACATGTAGTTGTTATAGTTGTTACAGGTAAAATGATACGCAGCTGTATGCTAACACTGATCATGATGCGAATAATGAACTGCAGCATTTCTACTGAACCCTTCAAGCTTTAACCCTTTCACTGCCAATGCCGGATCTGTGATTACCTATGCAAACAGTTTTGATCAAAATGAGACGCCGAGTAACTCGGCGTCTCATCAGGATCCAAACTGTTTGACACTCTGTTTACTGTTTTATAAAGGAAATGGAAGAAGTGCACACACGTACACTAAAATAAACGAAACTGTGCCAAGTAGACGACAATGCTGGCGCCGAAAGGGTTTAGATACTACTCATCAAGAGTCCAATATGGCTGGAGACACAGCGATTTACTCGGCGTTTCAACTGGATCCAAGCTGTTTGCAAATGGTAGTTATGTCGCCATTAACCCTTTCGCTGCCAAACTCTGTCGTCTGTTAACTTTGTCGTCTGCTACAAAAATTCATTTTTTTTATTTTCTTCATTTTTGTTTAAAAACATAGTAACAGTAACAAACAGTTTTGATCCTGATGAGACGCCGAGTTTGGATCCAAACTATTTGCATTGGTAATCAGAGATCCGGCATTGGCAGCGAAAGGGTTAACATATAGCAGAATACAGGTTAACCCTTTCCCTGTTGTATACTAAGCAATAATGACGTCACGAATATTGATAATATTTTTTTTATAATGGCATATGAACACAGGACATTTTGGCTCAGGTAGAAGCTGTAGAATCAGCCCTATATTACACCATAAGCAAATCAAGGAGACCCTGGTCAGATCTGGGTCTACTCTGTTTGCATATGCGTGAAAATGCGCTTACATAAGGGAAAGGGTTAACTTAAAATACTAGAACCTCTCTGTAGCTACTTATTGTATTGATGTGGTTTCGTAATCCGTTGATTCCCAGTGTCCGTTAAAGCCGACTTATGCAAACAGTGTAGATACAGATCAGAGAGGTCCTGAAGAAGCCCTCTGATCAGGGTCTGTACTTTTTGCTGGACCAATCAATGTCAATGCATATTACAGAAAATATTTTGCTTGCTGTGTCCTCTCAATTTAAAAAATGATCATCTGGGTTCCAACCTGATATACATGTAGATAATATATCACAAGCAAGCAGACCCTAATCAGACTGCTTCTAGAACAGACGTATGATCTGGGTCTACTCTGTTTGCAAATGCAATGAAAACACATGAAGGAAATGGTTAACAGTTATACCACTGTGGCAGTAATGAGAATATAGAACAGAACAGAACAGAACATATTTTTATTCAGACTTGTACATAGTACATCGTCTATTATACATGTATTTTTTTAACAATGTCAACGCGAGTTATATACATATAAACTACATAGTATGCAATGTAGAAGGTGTTTGTCGGAGGAAAACAGGTAAACCAAGAGGGGTGATTGGGGGTGATTGGGGGTGGGGGGGGGGGTAAAAAAGGGAAATTGCACATAGACATCAGGTATCGTGATTAAATTCTATCAATTAAATATAGCTGTGTGATTTTAAAATCAAACAGTTATATTAGAGACGATAGAATTTCTTAACACTAGGGCTTCTTTTATAAATAAGGACAGTTTTACCAATATGTCTCGATCACTACTTTGTAGAATTCCTATGTATTTGTAAACTGAAGGTCTACCATTAATAATTTTCTTCAAGTATTTCTTTCTAATATCAGAGTAACAAGGGCATATGTATATAAAGTGATACTCGTCTTCAATATCATGTGAGTAACAACATAAACATGTTCTTTCTTCTCTGGGTATTCTATTTCTAGAATTTGTATTCGAAGAGTGTGGCATGATACTCGTAATCGGCAAAAGTAAAATCTAAAACATTTGGGTATGACATCAAGATATCGCTCATAACCAAAGCTTGGTTTCAGGTTTTTGTATATATATAAAACAGAACTGTTTTCAAGAGAAGCACTCCAATTTTGTATGAATGTATCAATTACCCTAGATCTGAATTCACCAATAAATTTGTTTGCATCATTAGTGACGCCATCGAATACATACGAAAATCCATAATCATTTAACAGATTCCTCACATTGCCTACCCAGTTTTTACAACTATTATTACAGTCATCAAGTGCCTTATTGTATATAGTTTTAAGTATTATATTATCTGTGGTGGTAAGCTTCAACCAATACTTTATAATGCGTACATATCTATTAATATATAGAGGGTATCGGCCAAGTTCTCCATAAACCGTGGCATTGCATGCGTTGGGTTTAACATGTAGAAGTCTTTTACAAAACTTCAAATGAATTCTTTCTATCTCTTTGGATTTTGTGTAACCCCATATTTCACATGAATAATTTAAGATAGAAGCTACAAATGCATCAAATAATTGGCAAAGTATTTTGGGCTTTAGATCAAATATTTTACATTTATTAAGTAATACATGCATGGCTTTCAGAGCCTTACCTATAAGATACTCCTGGTTTAGTGCAAAATTACCAGTGTAATTATAGATGGTACCAAGATAATTGAAATCATTAACAACCTCTATATTCTTATCATTATAAATCCAGCTCTCATTTGGTAGCAAGCCTCCACGTTTACGAAAAACCATAATTTTTTTTTGTCAGTATTTACACTAAGACCCCACAATTTGCAATATTCGGATAAAGTATTTAGATGTTCCTGGATTTCTTCCGGGGAGTTGCCGAGAATTGCCATATCATCGGCAAAGAGTAATAAAACAAGAGCTATATCATCAAAATGGAGAGCCGAGTTGGCATCGTTTTGCAAGAACAATTCTAAGTCTTCTATAAAAAGGGAGAAAAGTATCGGGGACATTACCTCCCCTTGCCGCAATCCAACCGCATAGCTGAAATATTCCGAATATGAAGAACAGGATTTTACACAAGACTTTACTTTCTGGTACATACCACGCACAATTCTAAGCAACTTACCCTTTATACCACATTTATACATTTTTAACCATAAACCGTTTCGATATATCGTGTCAAAGCACTTCATCATGTCTACAAATACAACATACAGTCTCTTATTTCGATTCAAGTATTTTTTAATAATATACGTTAGTATAAAAATGGCATCTACTGTTGACCTGCCTTTTCTAAATCCAAATTGTGCATCTGAAATAGCATTATTCTCTTCACAAAATTGTTCTATTCTCTTATTTAAAAGAGATGTAAATATTTTTGAAAGACAGCTTACAAGGGTTATACCTCTATAATTGTTAACATTGTTTATATCTCCTTTTTTGTGTATGGGTATAATGATTCCTTTTGTCCAAGCTTCGGGGTAAAACCCTGAATTCAAAATGCTGTTAAAAATATCACATAAATGCGCTGACAATATATCAACGCTTTCTATAAAATATTCATTTAATACACAATCTACCCCGTAAGCTTTGTTACACTTCATTGATTTTACTGCACACAAAATTTCACTGACACTTATAGGCTGATCAAGTTCTGGAAAAGAATCATTTGTAATATCGAAATCGGTATTTTCAGAGAACAATTCTGCCTCATCATTTTCACAATTATACAAACCTGTACTTAGATTAGAAAAAGTAATCACGAAACTCTTTTAAAGGTATATCAGACTTCTTACTATTTGCCCTACTCTTAAAATATTTCCAAAAATCTTTTGGCTTTTGTTTTCTCAGACATTCAATTTCATGCATCTTTTTTCTGTAACACCGGTTTTTCTTTTTTTTAATTACATCTTTGTACCGTTTTTTCAGACCGCAAAGCCTATATCTATTATTGTCATTTTTATCGCTGTTGAAAATTCGTAGAGATTCTAAATATAGATTTCTTGCGTTTCTACAATCTGTATCAAACCATTCGGCGTTTTTCATGGCTAATTCATTTTCAAAACTTACCGCTTTATTGTAACAATGTGTTTTAGAAAACATGGGATCTGCCACTTTACGTATAACATCGGTGAAATTATTAACAGCGCTATTCACCGACTGTCTGCTTGTACAATTTATATGTCCAGTTATATCGTTTAACTGCGGTAGGCAAGCAATTATACCTGAGCGAAACTGGTTCTTATACAATTCATTCCATTTAAATTTTACCTCTGTATGACAACATTCAGATGATACTTTTATATTGCATAAAAGCTAAAATGTAATGGTGCAATATACACACTGTCATTTAAGATGTTTTACTAACAACACAGTAACACATTAGCAATAGATTTATATACATTGTTCACTACTCTTGTATGTATCGTGTTTTGGTATTACAGTATAACCTCTATTAACCGGAATTCTATTAGATAATAATTTAGATACTTATAGACAGGTGGCTTCTTAATGCAGGGTGAAAGTCATGCAGAAAGCTCCTCTTTCTGCATGACTTTCACCCTGCATTAAGCTGCCACCTGTCTCCAAGACCAATATTCATACTAAATTTAACTGCCGGTTAAGAGAGGTTTTATTGTACATAATTATTTCTATAGGTATGGGTAAACCGGTCATGTGTATATTACTTCTGCTATACTGGTTTTCTTATTGAAACCTTGTCCGCCCTATTCTGTTTTTTAAAAATGCTTATAATAATGTAAGATAATAATTTTAAATTTGCATGTCAGCCTCAATTTTTTCTATCAGAGCGATTTCGAACGGATATTCGTTTTTTCTATGCTTTTAGTTTTAGAAATATTTAAAAGAAAACTCTGAAAACTACTGGAAACAATAAAAAAGAAACGAAAAAAGTTGCTTAGCCAGAGACTCTACTAGGTTGTTTTGCCATGCAAACGTACATTTCAATGTTTGTGTGTTACTTTTGTAAGGATGCGAAAACCTTCATAGCCGGCAATGTTTTATATTGAAATAATGATCAACTGTCATGCTTAAACCTGAATAAAGAATACTTTCTTTTTAAAAAAGAAAAAACAGCTCGATTTAATTTCAAGACAAAATATTTATACACGTCAGATTGATTAACTTGGTATTCTTGCAAACTGTTTCTTTCTTTTTAAAAACTATTGTGAAACAAAAATGCCTACACTATGAGTGATCATGCGATTTATGTGCTGCATTAACCAACCCTTTCAATAAAGATACATGTCTGTTATTGGAACAGTGTAAACATAAATGAAGACGTGAAATATTTTCTACATGAAAATATACCCTGATATACATTGTCTTAATATAATCATGCAATCATTCAAAGGTTTAGTTCAGTTTATTGCTGTTAGAAATACTACAGTTATATAATAAAAAAGACACCCTATCAAACAATAAAATGCTCTTAAAACAACTAAATAATGAATTTGTCCTAAGCTTTTCAATACTGTGAATTTAAGAAAATGAATCAAAGATAGAAATTGTAGATTTGATAGACAATAAGCACGTTTTTATAAATCATTTTAATTGATAAACGACGGATCAGTCGTTATTAAATCTTTGAAAATAACACTATCCGTTTTATTGTAAAATCTCTTTTATATAGAACAAATATTAAGCTTAATTTTACAAACCTGTTTGCAAGAATTTATATTATAACTGTGAAAAACAAAATGTTTTAAAAAGCCATACGCACTAAGCAAGGTCTAATTCTAATTACGCGACAATGGATAGATAGATAGTCCTAACATATAGTTGGGTTTCTTTAAATAGACATTCTATAAATATTGGGCGGTAACTTTCTTGAGGTTCGTGTGAATTTAATGAAAATGTGATTATTATGTGCATACGTGCCAACATACGACAATAACAAACCATATTGCTTATTTTCATTTCATTACTACTCATATGTTATCCATACTCTTAATCGAACAGCACATACAATTTAAATTGCCCAAACAAGCAACTTTAATTTCCTCAAGGTTACAGAAATGATTGCTCCTCCCATGAGACAAAAACAATCGTAGTCCCATATGGTGTCGGCCCGGTGAGATTTCACTTCTGGGGTCGTTATATTCCTTGCAAATAGTTCCTTGAAAAAATGAATATGTTTGATTTGACATGTCTGCTGGTTCCTGTGTGGAGATTAGGCTGTTTTTTTGTTGAAAATAAATTATTGCTGATATTGACAAGACATTGACAGTGTTTATTTCTTTCCATTTCAGGATTTTTTCCCCATTCGGATGGATATTAAAGAGGCAGTGCTGGGGTCGGCCGTGTTGTTTTGGTAGTGTTTTTGGACAGTGTTATTATTTAACAGAGGATAGTGGAAAAAGTAGACGGTGATTGTATAATCAAACTATGCTTAAACAAATGGGAAATGTTCATAGATGAACACAGTATACAGGGCTAGACCCAAAAATTGATATGGTCTAGGCTGCAGGGCCCGAAAGTGACCATCTTTACATAGATTATATAGGGCGAAATTTGACCGGGCCGACACCATATAGAACAGGGACAGTTAAAACAGGGACGCGTACTGCACCAGTAGTCATGAGTTATCTCCCTTGTATCACTCGACTTACAAACCTGGATAGTTCGAAATATGTAATTGTTATAGAAGAAATTAGACATTTTTAGACAGACGGTTGCTTAATGCTACCCAAAGTGCATGATTTTCATCCTGAAGTAAGCTGGGATAGTTGAGATTTTATTGTAATTTTTCACTTCTGGACAAGAAAATGTGACGATCGGTTCATCAAAAAGATGTTATGTCTTCCGGATTGTATGGTGTCACTTGGACTTTGTAAGGGGTCAACATTATTTATTAATCAGATTGTCAAAGAGCTATTGGCAAGGATAAGGACTATTAGAAACAAGAAATATCTTTTAAAAAAGATATTCAGCGGCATTCAAATATTGTACCATGTACAAAACAATCTCTGCAATATTTATTTCAATGTTTGGAGATTCTACTAGTACAGAGAACTAGATCCATGAAGGGTTGCTTGTTATTATACTAGCAGAGAAGCATGCAATGAAAATGACGTTGAGTAGAAGAAGCAGTTACTGAAATATTTCAAGTTCCTTTTATAGGAAACCACTTTTAAAATGTACGATGTCAAAGTAAAGTTTTAAAACTATCTCAAGTTAGCTCTTTAGTTTACCTATTATAAAATGTTCATGAAAGCGCTTGTATTTGTATTGATATGAAGACAAGAAATTGAATACACTTTAAAGCATAATTTTTTTGTGTGCAGAGTCTGTAATTCCTTAAAGAACGGTATTTATTTACCCTAGATCAACGCTTTAATCGAATTGTGTGCATCATCATTAATGACTTCATTAACTGAATCTACATGTATTTTTAAAACAATATAAAGTTAGCAACTTCAACCTACGTCTATGAGCCCAAGCCCCATGTGATAGAGCCTTAGCAATAGCCTTCAGTAAGTAGCTTTATATCAAAGAGAACCAACAACCAGAGCCTCGGTGCTGTGGTCGGGGATATTAATTAATACTATTAATACCACTACCCTTATATACTAAGCAACCCCTCTTCTTTATTTCCTGTAGCACTGCCTGTGAATTATGGTGGTTTCGGCAAACTACCTGTTCGTCAAAGTGGACTTTATTATCAAATATTGTATTAATTGATAGCAAAATGATAGTAAAAGTTTGAAAGTTTAATAGTGGTTTTGACAAACTGGTAATATTGCTCAGCAACTATTACCATGAGGTGATAAATATCAGTACATCAGTACTTTGATTTTATGGGAATTTCCAGGTCTTAAAATCTATTTTAAGAACAGAACGTTCGACAGTCGACAGTCTTCAGTCCCATGCTAAAAACCTGCGTAAATAAGGATTTTCTGTACTATATGGCGTTTTGACTGAACTCTAAGAAGTTTATAGAACATGTCTGTGAAACATGATGCCTTTCATGTGTTGTGATTATATTATGTTAATTATTGCATTGAATTCAATTTACGAGGCCGTTAGCAGACAGTATTTCAGAATCATACATAGTTTGGCAATTTGTAGAGGCATATAAAAAGGTTTTATGCCAGTCAAGGTATTCACTAATGAAAATACAGTTTACTACTAAATACTCGTAGGTCATATGCAAATTACAATGTAACATAGTTTCTCATTGGTGGAGAACTAGAACAAAAGTGAAAATAGAGAGCTAGCCGCTGAAAAAACATCGTACTTCTGTGAGAAACCCGCATTTGAATCTTACAATCCCTGTAAAGACCACCACTTAACGAGGAACTACCACCGGCGTGCAGTATTATTCTCGAATCACTTGACATACAGTTACCTGATTTATAGAAAATAAACTGAATGAAACTTATAAACCTTAATGGATATACAGCAAGGAAACTCCTTAAGTCGTAAATAGCGTTGACTATAATATTACCGGTGAAATGAATAGGAGGAGCTCAATGGCGACAACACAGAGTAAGGGGTCATCTCTTGTGGCAAACAGTGCCCACTGCATTACTGGTAGGATGCTCAGGAGGTGCACAAAGGCAAGGGTACAGGGCAAGGGGTCATCTTTGATAGTAACCAGTGTCAAGTGTATTACAGGTAAGACGAATATGAAGGGCACACAGACACGAATCATTGACAAACATATTTAATGCTCAATATTTCTAACATTTTGAAACAATAGCAACAACATAAATACATGTACATAAGTAAAATATAATTTCAACTCTTGTGCGTTTTCTCATGCTAAACGCGAACTGTTATTTACAAACAGCTTGGATCTAAAATAGACACCGAGTACCTCAGCGTCACATCAGGATCCAAACTGTTCACTATCAGTAGTTTCCTAAAAGCCTGGGTCTCTGCTTATAAAGCTTTTAGTTGAGTCTGAGTTTCGTTTCTCAAGCTTTTGATGGGTCAGATTTGAGTTCTCAAGCTTTTGATTGGTCAGATTTGAGCCAGAGGCTAAAATCTGACCAATCAAAAGCTTGAGAACGTACTCAGACTCAACTTAAAGTTTTATAAGCAGGGACCCTGGAAATCAAACATAAGTACAGTAAAACGCCTCTATGCCGGAATTCTACTAAAGAAGATTTATGGAAACCATTAGGCAGGTGGCTGCTTAATTCATAGTGAAAGTCAGGATGAACTTTCTGAGGAGCTTTCTGCACGACTTTCATCCTGCATTAAGGTGCCACCTGTCTCTAAGACCAATATTCATACTACATTTAACGTCCATTTTAGAGAGGTTTTACTGTAAATGGTGTACTGACCAGAGTTTAAGCAGAGCTTAATTTTATCAGCATGTGACGGGTTAATTGTTTACGACTAGTTACATTTTAGTTACATTATATACAACATACAACGACCACTTTAAAAAAAAGACGCCTATTTCTGGATCTTTAACCATTTCCCTGCTCTATGTTTATTCCACATTTCAATATCTATTGAATACTCATGAACACAATAGATATAATGAGATACGGAAGATAGACCAGTGTAGCCATTTCAGACTGTAAAGACACAAGAACTATCACATTCAAATATCAAATAGAGCAGACCCTGATCAGACGGCTCCTATAGGAGCCGTCTGATCTGGGTCTACTCTGGTTGTAAATGCTTGAACAAGTATTTATATGAAGGAATGGTTAAGATAGATTGACAATCTGTCTATGTTAGACATAACTCTCGCAGTGTATTGCACTTTTATAGACACTGATGTTTGTCCATAAAGTGGACATTAGATGCATACTGTTCTGTTACAGTTGAACTTCGATGTCTCGAACTCGGATAACTCGAACTCGGGATAACTCGAACAAAAAGTCCAGCCCTTCAAAAACTTACAATACAGAATTGCTCTAAACTGTATCACTACAGATATCTAGAAACACATGTTGCAGCTTAATACGGGTCTAAAGTAATACTGAAAGCTCCAGCATTACGTTAGACCTGTATTAAGCTGTGAACTCGAGACATTGTTCAGATTATAAATCGGATAACTCGAACTTCTGTTATATCGAACTTATTTGTATGATCCCTTGAAGTTCGAGTTATCGAAGTTCAACTGTATTTGTGATTAACCCTTTCCCTGATACAAACGCCCTTTCAAGTGTTTGCAAGTCTGTACGAGCGTATGTAACAGTTTCTGAGAAGCAGGGTTTTGAAATGCTTGCTTTATACAGTTGAACTTCGATACCTCGAACTTCAAGGGACCATACAAATTAGTTCGGGATAAGAGAGGTTCGACTCATCCGATTTATAATCTGACAAATATCTCAAGTTCACAGCTTAATGCAGGTCTAAAGTAATGCTGAAAGCTCCTGCATTTAGCTGTCACGTGTGTTTCTAGATATGTGTAGTGATATATTTTAGAAAATATCCAGTATTGTAAATTTTGGAAGGGCTGAACTTTTTGTTCGAATTATCCCAAAGTTCGAGTTATCCGAAGTCGAGGTATCGAAGTTCAACTGTAGTCATATTTATGGTCTTTTTAGAGAAATGGCTTACGATTTACGGTTTACATGTCATCCACAAACAACGGTAAACACCATCTGTAGAATGAAGAAGATGGTAAGCATAGTAAAACACAAACAACAAAACTTCTCAACAGATGCAGCGATATCTCTATATGTCAATGGCTCATTGCTTTCCCATTCCGTTATGATTACTTTGTCAGAATCGGTTGCAGACCCAACGACCGTTGCAATCTTTTCTATTCCGCTTATTTGGTTATCAGTGTCTCCAGGATGAACACTGAAAATAAAGGAGAGGAGTATTTGTCTGAAAATAGATATTTGCGAATGTTGTCAGAAAAGGGCAACAAACCAAACGTTTCCTTATCATTGCCGTATAGTGTTATCGTTAACTATATTTCTTAACCTATTCCCTCATATTGACGCCTTTTGATACCTCTGTAAAAGTCACATTTATAAACCACTGTGATAAATAGAGCATTCCTTACTCCTTAGGGGCAAATGCTCTATTTATCACAATGGTTTAAAAACTACACAATTCTAAAAGTTTCATTTTCGTTAGTATATGCTCCTTTCCGGTAGATTTATTCAAAGAGGTTGGGTCTAAAATAGCCTAATTATGAAGGAATGGGTTATATTCATTAGATAACATAAACAATATGGTGTACATATAAAAGTGAAGAGAGTATCTGACACATCACTGTGTGCTACCTGCCATGTAATGCAAAAACACCGTTTCTGAGAAACATAAAATATATAAATTAAACCATACAATTACACCATATCTACAATTTCGTGTAACTGAAACATAAATCTGAAACTGAACAGGCTACAGTCAAACTGCATAAAATACGTCCGACGTATTTCTCTCAGGTAACATACATACTTAATACTGCATTGTAGTAAAACCCCTCTAAACCGGACGTTAAAGTTAGTATAGATATCGGTCTAAGTGACAGATGGCAGATTTATGTTAGGTGAATATCAAGTAGAAAGCTTCATTAGGAGCTTTCTGCATGACTTTCAGCCTAAATTAAGCATCCACGAGTCCAAAACTATTTAAATTCTTTTGTACTTGAAATCCGGTTTATAGAGGTCTTACTGTATACAATGGAATAAGACCTCACACTGAAACTTTGTTTCTGCTTCCACAAGAAAACTTCGTAAAGACGGACATCAATATCACATGTCTCTTTCCTGGTGTTCTCTTTTCCTCGTCCCATTTATGTAACTGCAGGACATACACTGCCAGTAGCACTTCAAACACGGCTAAAATTACACCTTCTAGCACGTACACTCCTGAAATGTGAAAATATATAAGTGCAGGGTATAAACTGCTAAAAACACTTCAAACACGGCTAAAAATACACCTTCTATCACCTACACATCTGAAATGAGAAAATACATAACTGCAGGATATACACCGCTAAAAACGCTTCAAACACGGCTAAAATTACACCTTCTAGCACGTAAACTGCTAAAATGTGCATATACATGTTCTTACAAGAGCGAATATTACAAGTAATAGTTGCATAAATTATGTCTACATATAGCGAGAAGAACAAAGTAAACTACATGAAAAATCACATGAAATTCTTAACTTGCACCAGCACCTCAGTCATGCTAAAATTATACATGTTTACACGTTATTTCCTGAAATCTACAAACTATTAAGTATTAAATACAGATTTCGCAACAAAAAAAAAGGAAATTAAAAGGGAATGAAAGAAGATAAGTATACTGTGCGGAAAAACAACTATACTGCATCAGTAATTCGCTGCGGCGATAGCCACAGCCACTCTTTGATGGGACTTGAAAGTTCCCATGCTTTACTAATATATTAGTTTTTATTTAAATGTGTGATAGAAAATTCCAACTAGTATTTAATTTTATTTCATTTATTACTGCATTGTATTTTTTTGCTCCAGCGGTCGCTATTTCTTTATGGAAATTCAAAATGAACATGATTTACTGCGTTACTACACTCCAGATTTACACTCCAGAAAAAATGCAGTTGCAACATTTTCACTGTGCTCATCTGCCTCAATAACGCCCAAGAACTGTTTGATGTTTCATGTGTTGTTACCACCATGCAGTTCATTTGCTGTCTGGCATTATGTACTCAAAATACCTTCTGCACTCTCAGCAATTAATCTCTACAAATATTGTCGGCTGCTGCATTTTTTCCTTCCGTTTCAATTCAAAAATATAAATGTCAGAGTGAAAAACGGTTTGGACCCTGATGAGGTACCAAGTTACTCGGTGTCTCATCTGGATTCAGACTGTTTGCAAAGGTTGTTATAAATACTAAAAACCAAAGCAAAAACAGCTGGAATAAAACTCATACCTGTTTAGAGGAACATTTGCTTTTATGTCAGAAGTCGGTTGAGCTTTAATCAGAACTTTAAAGCCCTTGCATAATCAAAATTACTAAATAATAATGCTGCTCTTCGTTTTATCCCCCACCATTTACGCAGCCATTTTACGCTTGCGTAAAACCTCGCTTGTATAAACGTTGGACACATATTGTACAAACAGCTGTGGAAAAAATTGCAGACGTTTTCATGCCTAGTCTAGATGCATTAATTCCAATCCGTCTTCATCAAAATGAAAGAAGATTGTTTTGGTAGGTTACCCTTTAAGTCTTATTGGCGAGGTGGTAATGTCACATGTATTTGTATGTATTCCCTAGAATTTCTAAATCCAAGAGACCTAAACCATTAAAAGAGGATATACACATATAGATATAGTGTTTATTTCATTTTGTTTAATTGTATTTGTTAATATTTATATGTAGTCATATTAAAAGCGCCAACCAATTTAGGCATATTTACATATTGATACAAACTTTTGAAGTCAGAAAATTTACAACATCCACGCATTTTCAAATAAGTGACAACTCAAAACAAAACATTGATTTGTCATAGCACTAGTCAGCTTCGGATGTATTCTACACTAGCCCGCTGGATAGTTTAGTACATACCTGACTGTTATCTTATATGTTATGATTAAACATGGATTTATTAGATTTGTCTTTCCAATAAAGACAACAACCCCCCCCCCCCCCCAATAAAACAAACAAACAAAAAAGAACAAGAAACGACGATAACGTGATTGCATGTTTCGTTAATGTAAAACCTCTTTAATATAATAAATTTAAGTAATCAGTAAATACAACATAAAGAAATGAAATAATTTTCTTCTATACTGTTTACGAATAACGTAAAGCACATCTCATACAAGATCATACCCATGCTTCTTGAGAGCATATTACATATTAGTGACACCCATTGAATGCCTTACTATGAATAGTGTTTCTATAAAAAAAATGTTCTTCTGTGCACGAAACAATAGAATTCGTTTCATATAGGGAAAGAAAAAACATCAGCAAGTCTTCCTTCAACTGTAATGAGCGGAAAGACACGATAGCAATGAAATACTGTTATTTCTTTCGGCGCAATATTTCTGATTGTCATCTGCTAAACAATTTTGTTAATTTATTCGGTAAAGTTAGGAAATGAGATAAATAAATGCAATTTTCAAAGGAATAAAGCACATGTATAAAAATAGAGTTTGAGACAATAAGTGAAGTCCCTGATCAGATACCACCTTTGAAAAGGTGGCGTCTGATCTTGGAATGCACTATTTATCGTAGTGCATTTTTGCGATATTAGCGGTGAAACGGTTAAAGCGAGGTAAACTGTCGATAAAACAAACTAATGGTCATTATAGTGCTAGTTTCGGCAGTCATAATATCGAGTCACAGAAGCGAGCCATATTCCTAACTGACACTGATCAGCCGATCGTCTCGACGTGAAAGAGTTGAAAACAGACGGCAACATGTATTAATAATGCATATTTAACTATATGAGAAACAAATTGCGGACTGGGTCAGGAGCAGGAATATGACAGAGCGTTTAGTAGGCTCTAGCTAGTGTACATTAACATTGCAAAGGTTAAATATCACCCACCTATGCGTCCAGACGTAACATGAACGCTGATGTCAGCATGCCAAATGTGCTGACATACTGGGGGTCACAGGAAGGTTAATACATGACTGGCCCGTGCCACTTTTGATAACAGCACGACTGGTGTTTTATTAGAAGGCTAATATAATTATTCCGCATTGCCAATGGGTTCGGATATGGGGTACTTTCAGCTTTTAAGTCACTTTAACGCCAGACATGCATATGATTATACATTAAACCATTACATTACTCCACGCTCATGCTTTTCTACGCCTTTGGAATAGTAGACCCAGACAATCCGGCTCCTATTGGAGCCGTCTGACCAGGATCTGCTCTGTATGCTTATGGAATGAAATATATCTGGTTTTATAGTTTCTGCTCAGAAAACAATTCATGTGGTTATACGCCTTTTTTGAATTAAAACTGGTGATACCATCATTATTTCATGAATAATCATGGAGTCAAGAGTTAATTAAAAGTGTTACACGAACCAATGTAACAACAAAAGGATAACAAAATGGGCTTAAAGGCATTTCGAAGCTCCTTCTATAAGTGACCCCCCCATATACACAGTATCCAGCTGTGCTGATTGATTCCCTGGAGTGCTCCTGCAGTGTCCAGTCAGGGTCAATGACCATATGAGATAAAGTTGTGCAATTATACCTTGATCCAGGTAGATGGGCATATAAAGTGCTAGGCAGTACATTATGCCAGTTTTTGTGTGAAATGACCAATAAAAATATCTTTAAAAGGCTTTTAACCCTAAAATTTCCTCATATAAAGTATGTTTTTACGCATTAGTAAACATAGTAGACCCAGATCAGACGGCTCCTATATAAGCCATCTGATCAAGGTCTGCTCTGTTTGCTTTTGACATGATATAGATTTGATTCTACAGTTTCTATCAAAGCTAAAACTTCTCTTTATGGAAATAAAGTGTTTTTACGCATTAGCAAACATAGTAGATCCAGATCAGTTTTTGTCAAAGCAAACAGGGAAAGGGTTAATACGTGTTTAGAAATAATTCTAGCTCTAGGTGTAAATATCTGATAATCAGTCAATTAAACGGGTCATTAGTTTTTTAACAAATGGAATTGAGAAGAGTTACTGATTTTATGGGTAACAGTAGGCTAATTATTAATTGACAATAATTTTGATTAACTTAAATCATTATTTGTTTTCAAAATAAAATTCAAATAAATACAGTTAATAGCAAGGAGAAAAGTCTTTATCAAACACCTACATTTCAACTAAATGCCAGTAACAAAGACAATATTACATGAGCCGCATAATAAAAAATATTAAAATAAATGATCATAATGATACTAAATACTGTTTTTCAATCACATAAATTATCTTCAGAAATAAACAAAACATTATGTAAAGAAATCAAAGATAATCAAACTATCACTTCATTTACCTGCAGATATTTTATCAATAATTCTACTGCATATGGTAGACTTGATAATTGACTATTGATATCCAGCTGTGAAATTCTCAGTGTGGCACCATAGAGCACCCAAAATACACAGCATGGGATTAATGGGTCAACATTCCTTTCGAAATGCCTTTAAGATAACTGTGTGCATTATGATTATATTGATTTACCAAGAAACACCATGGGCAAGATCACACATAATCCTGAGATATATACAGTTGTGAAGCAGGAAACTGCATTGTTCGTCCATAACATGTATTGATAGTGGCCAGAACACAAAGAATAAACATAATTCTAACTGAATGATTGGTATGGAATTTTGTGTGACATCTCCTGCATAATTGTTATAAAACCCACCTTCAGTATAACATTCTGCTTGGATTATTCAGTTCTAGTCAAAATCACGCAGTACAGTTTGAAGTAGATATGTCATTTTAGTGGAATACATATTGCTACAGGAATTCTAATATGTGCAAATGTGCACCGGATTATAACATACCTAGAACAGGAGTCTGAATCGAGGTGGTGGGTATCTTCTCAGCAACAATTGTTGTCATTACGATCAGAGATAACAGCAACGTGAGAGCGTATGCAAGTTTTTCACCGGAAGAGGCAGGCACAAGAAACACGACAACGCCCAGTGCCTCCAGGAAGAAAACCGGCATAACAATGTTGATCATATAGTAGGAATATCGACGCTGTAGCTCATAACCAAATACCGCAATGGACCATGGGTAATTTCCGTAGAACTGGACATTTCTGAGCTCGGAATATGCCCTCACTAGATGGTATTCACCGTTTTCTTCGTATCTGTTTGTGAACACATTGTCGTTTGCTAAGCTGAAGTTGATCTTGCTGTTAGGATACATCCAACTTGAGATCTGAAAGGTATGCATACGTGTCCTATACATTTAACTCTTTCGATGTCACTGCCGCATCCACAATTACCTTTGCAATAATTTGGATCCAGATGAGACACCGGCTGAGGTACATATAAGATGCATACATTAAAACATTTTCAATGGAAAAATAGTAGAGTCAAAGCAGTCAAAGCCACATACAAGACGCAACCACCACAAAAAGCATAACTTCGTTATCTCTCCACCGAATGTTATGTTGTGACCACTCTTTAGAATCGTCTCGAAGAGACGATTCTAAAGAGTGATCACAACATAACGTTTGATTGAGAAATGATGATTTAGGTATATGAGTATGCACCTTTATCTGTAACTCTGCACCGAGTTACTCGGAGTCACATCAAGATCCGATATCATAGTTGTTATTGTGTTAGAAATTTCAACAAACGACAATAGTTTGCTGCTAGTTGTATACAGTAAAACCTCTCTATAACGGCCATTAAATTACATCAAGTATTTTGTGTTAAAGGCAGGTGGCTGCTTAAAGCAAGGTGAAAGTAAAACAGAACGCTCCTATAGGAGCAGTCTGTTTTACTTTCACATTGCTTTAAGCAGCCACCTGCCCTAAATACCAACTAATTAACACAATTTAGTGGCCGTTATAGAGAGGTTTTACTGTATTTGAAACCCTTAGATGGACGATAATTACCATTATAGATACACGATCAAGCAAATTCTTATTGAAGGTAGATACATATAATATGGCAAGAGATGTTATTTCAAAACCTACTATCTACAGTCAATATTTTGAATATAAATATGTATACAAATATTCTGAAAATGGGTGATCCTTCGAAAGCAAAAGTAGAAATGCAAAAAGAGAAAATTGCAGACTCGGTTTTATTGAGTCTGTTCATGAGTAGTAATTAAAAGTGCAACACTATTCACGCCCCTAGGAACCGGCTAAAGCAGTATTCAATTTTCAAAACTAATAACATGAAAACTAATGAAACTGAAGGACCAGAAAAACAACAAAAAGAAGAATGAAGTCCACACGAATCAAATACAACTGTTAAATACCCAAAAACTGACTGATGAGTTGAGGGAGATAAATGCATATTGAAAGAAATAAAACATCTTTCAATCATAAAGACGCCTTTTGGCACCTTTGAAAACAGATTAGAACTAGATCAGACAGTTTCTCCAACTGTCTGATCCAATTAAGCTCTCTTTACTTTTGATATTATATAAATCTGATTCTTCCATTTCTGCAATGGCCGAAAGGATTTTTTTTGTGTTGATTAATGTCCGTTTCTGCTCACTATGGGCTAACTGGACGCCCGGAGGGGGGGGGGATACAGAGAACCCCGGGCGCGATTCCCTACTCTTCTTATCGACTGAGTTACCGACAATAACAAAAGCAAATAAACATGCATAATGTTATTTCTTACAGGAATATTTACCATGGTTGTTATACACTACGCGTATGAGTATAAGAGAACTAAATGTATGTGCGCTGTTACTACATACCAATATTTCACATTTTTGTGTGTCGAAAGGAAATAAGGCGATGTCTGCCGGACACAGTGATTTAAAGAAAGCAGGTGGCGGCCAGATGACAAAACCATAACTGAAAACCTGGAGTGGAATTGACCTCGAATTTCCTTCATCTCCCAAAACGTTGATATCATCGGCCCTGAAATACATGATTTGAATAATTTTCTCCACATAACATTAAAAAACATACTCGAGAAGTCATACATTATTGAAGATCAACTTCATAAACACTAATGAAGTACACGCAAGCATTAACCCTTTCGGCGCCAACTTTATGATTGCAGTCTGCATTCCAAGTTTGTCAAATCATTTGGTATAAAAAGAAATAAGATAAATCCATGCAAAGTTCAAAAGAATAAACCACATATATAGAAATAGAGTTTGAGACAAAATGTGAAGTTCCTGAAAAGGCAGCAACTGATCTGGGATTGCACTATTTGTCGTGGTGCACTTTTGCGACATTGGCGGTGAAAGGGTTAAAGACGCATCACATTTCCTGATTTCATGAACATTGAAAAACCGATACCTTTGACAGTCAATTTTGGTCATTGACCAGATATTCACAGTTAAGATTGTAATAACCAGTTTATCCTTTATTTTATTATTATTGAAACGGATCCAATTCACTGCGACAATAAATGAAAAACAAAGTGATTGTCAGAAACGTTTAAAGAGGTATTAACTCAAAATGTACCTCAGTGATATTTCCGGAAGACTGTGCACGTCACCACGTAAAACGTTTTGATATAGATTAGGCCTTCAATGATATAAATGACATGTTGTGCACGAGATGCTAGGTGAAAATGACGTAGTTTACTCTCATAAACGTTTGACTTGATGCTAATATTGGGTACCATTAACAATAACAGATATTGTTCACAACGATGTCGTTGTAACGACGACAGAACGACATTCAGAGCTCCAGGGAAGATGCGTAAATTAAAACATTTTCAAGTATAACGTCTTTATTTCTCCGTCAAACCCTACGTTCTGACCACTCTTTAGAGTGGTCACAACATAGGGTTTGGTGGAGAAACGACGATTTTAGAATTTGAGTACGCGCCGTTATCTGTAGCTCAGGAAAGTGATTCCAAAAGACACGTAATGGATGTAAGTCAGTTGTGAAACGAATCATGACGCTCGTAACCATTTCCATATTCTTTGTTTATTTCAAATTTCAATACCTACTGAATGTTCACGAACAAAATAATTATAATGAAATATGGTAGATGGAACAGTGTTAACATTTCAGAAACTTAAGAAACAGATCAATCAAATTACATTAGCAAACACAACAGACCCTGTCAGATGGCCCCTATATGAGCCATATGATCTGGGTCTACTCTGTTTGCATATGCATGAACACACGTTAAATATGAAGGAAAGGGTTAAATAAGGAACACTGTTAAGTGATAAGGGACACAGCGTAATCATGCCTCTGCTCAATTCTTTTCAAAATGTTGTTCTAAAGTGTGTTTATATGAAAGCATGAATAATTACTTATAATTACATTAATATCATTACTTATAATAAATTAATTATAATAGAAACAATGAATTCAACCACTCTTTATGAAACTTGGGACTACACAGAAACGGATTGTCTACTAGATTTTTATATAAAGCTTAAGTGCGAAAATTGACAGGTACTTGTAACACTCAACAAATTTGATATAATTTGATATACATGGCATTTGGAATAAGTGCAATTAAAGTGAGTGTCATTTGTCCTACTGCCTTTTGCATAATTGTATACGTACGAGTTTATAAGTACGATAAGTGGCCGCCATATTTGTTCCGTATTGAAGAAAGTATCACTTGTAGGGTACTGGCTAGAATTCCATGTAAGGCGGTTATCTTGCCAAGACTGAAATACGAAAATAGCACGCCATGTATGTAATCTCCTAATGTGTCTGATATAACAGCACTGTATGCAATGGCTTATGTGTTTGAGAAAACCAACACAGTACGTAAACTCTTATATTATATTCAAATGCACACCGTAGTAATAAACCTCCTATATGTTTGAACTTACAACATAGTACGCAATCCACTGTGAGTGTGAAACAACCCTCGATATGTTTGAAATAACACCACAGTATGCAATTTCTTATATGTTTGAAATAACAACATAGCATGCTACCTCTAACATATTTAAAATAACACCACACTATGTAACCTCTTGAATATTTGAAATAACAAAACAACCTGTAACTTCTTATACATTTGAAACAACACCGCAGAATGTCATCTCTTACATGTTTGAAATAACACCACAGTATGTAATATCTTAGTTTTTCAAAATAACAACATAGAATGTAACCTCTTTATTGGTTTGAAATAACAATACAGTATGTTTTCAGCCTCTTATATGTTTGAAATAACAACACAGTATTTAACATTTTCCCATATATTTGAAATAACACTGCAGTACGTAACCTCTTATTCTTTGAAATAATACAGCAGCGTGTGACCTCATATATTTGAAATAACAATACCGTATGTTACCTCTTAAATGTTTAAAAAAACATCACAGCATTCTTAATTATTTGAAATAACAACATAGTACTTAACCTCAGATACGGGCTTTTACTGTTTCTAATTCTTTACTCAAAAAGTTTTACCCTTTTATAATGAATGGACTCTTTCTGGTGAACGGTGTTCCACAAATCGAGTGCTTGGTGCAAAACTATTGTAACTCCTTCACTGTGTGAAGGAGTTACAATAGTTTTGCACCAAACCCTCGAAATGATGATACGAAATTTCGGCACATTCGTGTTAATTAAACGGTATACAAGTATAGATCCTAATCAGACGACTACTTCCAAAAGCCCTATGAATTGGGATTACACTGTTTGCAAATGTCATTAAACCTGTTTCAATGTTAAAGACATGACGCTTATTTGACCTGGACTACAATAGGTCGAACCAAATCAGGGTCCATGCTTATACAGCTTTTAGTTGAGTCTGATATCGTTATCAAGTTTTTGATTGGTCAGATTTGAGCCTTTGGCTCAAATCTGACCAATCAAAAGCTTGAGAACTCAAATCTGACCAATCAAAAGCTTGAGAACGAAACCATGGCCTGCAGTGAAGACACTTACCACTATCAATGACCCAGACAGCAACATGTGTTGATCCACGATATCCTGTTGAAGAAATGGTTAGAATAAATATAACCTCGTATCTAATTTTATTTGCAAAAACGAAAATGTTACCCCTTTCCCTGTTCAATGGTTATTCCAAAGTTCAGTACCTTTGGACAAAATTGTTATGAAATATGGAAGATGGAACATAGTAGTAATTTTAGAAAGTAAAGAATAGGAGCCGTCTGATCTGGGTCTTCTCTGTTTGTAAATGCGCGAAAATGCATTTATGTGAGGGAAAGGGTAAATTGATAAAGGCTGGTATGTTAGTATGTCTTTAATCAGACGACTTCTGTGAATGATGATTCTGCACTTATGGAATACATTAAACCCCGCTAATGCGACCACCTAAAATAGGTATAATTATGTGTGCTATATACAGGTAGTATCTTAATACAGGACAAAGTAATGCAGAAAGATCCTAGAGGAGCTTTCTGCATTACTTTTGTCCTGCATTAAGCAACCACCTGCTTATAAAGACATATATGTTTACTCATTAATTGTTCGCATTAGAGGGGTTCTACTGCACAATAAATGTGGAAAACCAGTACTACAGGGAGTGTCACACATAAAAGGGCACTGCACCAAAATACCATGACACATGAAACAGCATAATTACAAGACAAAACGTGAAGAAACGCACCGAACGACATAACACATTTTATCATATACAGTTGAACTTCGATATCTCGAACTTGGATAACTCGAACTTCGGGATAACTCGAACTAAAAGTCCTTCCAAAAGTTACAAATAACTAAATTCTAAAATATATCACTACACATATATCTAAAACACACGGGACAGGTTAATGTAGGTCTAGTGCAGGAGCTTTCAGCATTACTTTAGACCTGCATTAAGCCGTGAACTTGAGATATTTGTCAGGTTATAAATAGGATGACTCGAACCGCTCTTATCTCGAACTAATTTGTATTGTCCCTTGAAGTTCGAGTTATCGAAGTCCAACTGTACATGTAAAAACAAAATAGTTCATAGGGTGAAAGCAGACTTTTGTAGATTTTAACAAGGTTTGTTGGTACCCAACCTCTCGCTGTTCCAACCTTCACCCAAGTAAAAATGTAAAACATGCAATTATCCAGACAATAACTACAAATAATATGTAAACTATCTGCTAAAGTAGAAGAAGTCATTCCAAAAGCATTGCATGCTGTCTTATTGGGTTATTAGGAGATTTCAACAGCTGTGCATATTCTGACAATTCTGTTATAAAATCCTAGAAAAAGAATACTGGCTACAAGCAGTTGCTATATTGTAACACTACATGTAACACTACATCATATGCTCCTCAAATATTGGAGTCATATTTCATTGATCATTAACCTACATGTATTTATGTATTAACCCTTCCCTTGTTCTGTGTGTATTCCAATGTTCAATACCCACTGCATATTCATGAGCAAAACAGTTATAATACAATATGAAAAGTGGGAACATTGAGGCCATTTTAGAAAGGAAAGAAACACATCTATTAAATTCTGTAATCAAACAGAGAAGACCCTGATCAGACGGCTCCTATAGGAGCCGTCTGATCTGGATCTACGCTGTTTGCAAATGTGTGAAAAGGCGTTAGTGTTAATGCAAAAAGCCATTTAAGAAAAAACATTATGTGCATGCAAAGACATATAACAAATATTTGCACAGAATACTACAGTTGACTATCTAGACTTAACCCTTCGCTTGCTGAATTTTGAATACATTTCTCCTTCTTTACCCACGCCCTGTTGTATAATTACATATATCGTCGCTGTGTACAAGTATTTCGCTGTGCAATCACTGCTGTGGAGTGCACTTGTTGCACAATCAACTTGTAAACAGTGCAGACCCTGATGAGACAGCTCCTACAGGAGCTGTCTCATCTGGGTCTTCACTATTTACAGGTAGATAAATTGACGTGAATAGCAAGCGAAGGGTTAATGCCTGCATTGTTTCATTATTCAATACTAAAGAACTCTTCTGATCAATGTGTTTTGTTTCATACTAGACACATATTAGGGGCATCATTAGTTTTATATCCAAGTTGAAATTTAAGCTTTCTCAAATTTGGTTGAAAGTTTAAAGAATCTTCTCGTCATCGAACCTTTAACCCCTTTACCGCGATTGTCGCCAAAATGCACCATGACAAATTGTGCAGTCCCTGATCAAGGCGGCATTTGATCAGGGATTTCATTTTTTGTAACTCTGTTTCTATATCTGTACTTTATTCCTTTGACATTTGCATCATTTTATCTCATTTCCGTATTTTACCGACTGATTTAACAAAATTGGTTTGCAGACGACAATTAAAACATTGGCACCGAAAGGATTGGTTAAAGTGATTTCAGTGATGGCGTTTATGGAGTAAATATGTAACATATTGATTTGATTTGATGCTTAACTTGAGTATGTATACGTACCATTTCTATGATATTATTAACCGTCATGCTGATTCGGACCTGGACTGTTTCTGTTGGTCTGACATTCTTGCTGTAATTTGTCAACAGGGTCTGTTGCAATGTGCTTTCGACATCAGTAGACCATTGGGCTGTAGATCCATGGACACCAAAAACTGCTTGGATATGATGTATAGTTTTAGTATAAACCTTTTAGGAAAGTGGCTGCTTAATATACATGTAGGATGGAAGGCATACAGAAGTTTCTGTATAACTGTCACAAGGCATTAACCCTTCTCGTGCTGAATTTTAAAATACATTTCTCCTTTTGTACCCATGTCCTGTTGTATAATTACATATATATTCACTGTGTACACGTAGTTCGCTGTCCAATCACTGTTGTGGAGTGCACTGGTTGCACAATCAACTTGTAAATAATGCAGATCCTGCAGGAGCTGTCTCATCTGGGTCTTCACTATTTACAGGTAGGTATATTGACTTGAAAAGCAAGCGAAGGGTTAAGGTAATAGAAAACGCAAGACACATGGGATACAGTTGACTTATTATTATCAAAGTTGTTGTCATGAGACAATAAAGTAAAAGGAAACTGTTTTTTTTAATATGAAGGAAGTATATTTAAGTATCAAGATGTTGCCATCAAGATGGACTGGAGCGCACTGAGCTTAGAGGTCGGGAAAAAGTCCGTGCAAAGCATTCTTAAATGTAATTTCGTGCACCTCACCAATCTCTCTCTCAATCATGCTTTCATACACCGATGCATACGTGATATAACGAAATATACATGAAAGCAGATGACATTCCAATCATTCTGATTATATGGAACTCTGGTTCCATAAATTAAAGCTGACTGTACTTTAGCAATATGAAACTCTGGTTTATTTGCCATATTGGCAAATAAGTGTTTAATTATATCGGAAACGGTAGAATCAGATACAGATAAACCTCTCTATAACGGCCACTAAATTGTGTGAATTAGTTGGTATCTAGGACAGGTGGCTGCTTAAAGCAAGATGAAAGTAAAACAGAACGTTCCTATAGGAGCGTTCTGTTTTACTTTCACCTTGCTTTAAGCAACCACCTGTCTTAAACACAAAATACTTGATGTAATTTAGTGGCCGTTATAGAGATGTTTCACTGTATATATATTTCCACAAGGAAACAGATCAGACCCTGATTAGACAGCTCATGTAGGAGCCGTTTGATCTGCGTCTACTCTGTTTCAAGCAGACGGCATTGTTTTCACACGAAAAATATTTGACGCCTATTGTTGTCAGGTATTTGTAAGCGCACCATTTGTCTATGAATATCACTTGATGACATAAATAACAGTTCACTCATTTCTTGCAGTATTTTAATCCTAAGGTAAAAATGGTGCCTGTGCTCGATATCTGTTGAAATAATTATATTTATTTTGTTATGTTTAAGAAAATTATTGCCAATAAGTGTCACAAAATTTGGATTCTAACGAGACACCGAGATATCGGTATCTGATATGGGTCCAGTCAGTTTGGAAATACAAGTCCAGTTGCGTATAACAGTCATTTAACTCTTTCGGCGCCAATGTCGCCTGTTGACGCCATTGAAAACAGTGCACCCCCAGGTCAGATGGTGTTTCAGGGCGGCATCTGACCTGGGACTTCACTGTTTTCTGTATTATTTTAGCCCAAGCATACAGGTTTTTTAAAACAAATGTTTTACTAATATATTTTTATTATTTAGTTTAGAATTATATTTAATATGAAATTATTATTGCAGACGGCACTTTTAAATTTGGCGCCAAAAGTGTTAAGGTTAACGAAAACTGACTTCGTGTGATAACCAGAAAGTCTTCTTGGCATATGCATTATCCTGACAACATATAGATTTATACTCAGCAAAACATATATGAAGTAAATATTACAGTAAAACCTCTCTATAATGGCCACTAAATTTAGTCTAGTATATTGTGTTTAAGACAGGTGGCTGCTGAAAGCAAGGTGAAAGTAAAACAGAACGCTCTGTAGGAGCTCTGGTCATGGCAGAAGATGTAGAATCAGATATGCATTACTGTATAAGCAAACGAAGTAGACATATACCAGATGGCGCCGAAGATTCATTTATAGCTGACCTTAATTTTATAATGGCATTTATACTACGGCAGAAACTGTAGAATCAGATTTATATTATTTTAAACGCAAACAGAGCATGCTTATATAAGACGGTTCCTACAGACTGTCCGATCTGGATCTACTTTGCTTGCAAACGCGTTAAAATGCGTATCTATGAAGTAAAATGCAGCACTTTTTAATAGATATAAAAAAAAACGCACCTGTCATAAGAACCAGTGTGGACGTCCATAAGTTGAACATGACTTTGGTAATACCTAAGCACTCTGCGAGCTGTATATGCATTTGTAGTCTATGAAACCCTTGAAACCTCTGATATAGAACGATATTACGAAACTGTTTGCCAACTTCAGCAATGTCGTATCAATACTAATGTAACCAAATATTACAGTATCTGTCCAATAAACCACTTTAGTTACTGACCCATTGTTCTATTTACAACTGTGTTTTGAAATCTGTGTATGGAAATATTTGTTTAATAAATGGAAGAGATTTATTCATGAAGTGCTAGTTTTGTTCTCCCGTTTCATAACTAGTCTACCCTTACCACGCTAACTGTGACATTTGTCGCTTTACAAACAGTTTCGATACTGATAAGACGCTGTGTAACTCGCTGTCTGATTAGGATCCACGCTGTTTGACACTTGCTCAATAGATTATTCAAATTTTGCGTCATGAAACTTCATCAGTAGTTGCCCAAAATCTTGATATAATCGGACGTAATTAGAACTGCATCATATTTAAGTTTGAAAAAAACGTTTCGTACAACGTGATTTGGTTAATGTGGACTAAGCATTGATGATTGTATGTATACTTTATTGAGTGCTTTATAATGACCAGTATTATGACATTCGAGTCTTCGGCTTATGGATCATTTCACGAAATATTGGCACTACTATATGAAATTATACCAAACAATGGGCTGAAGACAATGATGTTACTGCGAATATAATGAAGCAGATTATGAAACACCATTCTTGTTTATTTTGGTAGCATGTTTAATAGCATTGTCAATTAGAGAGGTGGTAGTTATACGATTGTCAATTTGGAAGGTACATAACATGTTTGTTTATATAAGACCAACCCTCATTGATACACATTTACTCTTAATGCATGTTAACAAAGTAGATAAGAGTTTGTTTTTCAAACAGTGTAGAATCAGACGAAAGGGCTCCGTCGGGAATCCTTTGATCAGGATCTCCACTGTTTGTCATAGAAGCATTTTCTTCAGTTATACATTTCAAACAGATTTTTGTTTTACTAATATTCAGAAAGGGAGGGACCAGCTTTAGTTATTTACCTGAAGAAGAGTTAAGCAACTAAATTGAGATACGTGAGGCTAATTGCTTGTCCAGGTGCGGATCAAGGATTTCAGATTAGGGAGGATGTACAATTTTTTTTGGAAGGGGGGATTTTTATGTTTGATGACATAAATAAATAGTGTTTGTAATACATGTTGAAAAAGAGCTGTGTTAAAGGCAGGTGGCTGATTAAAGCAAGGTGAAAGTAAAACTTTCACCTTGCTTTAAGCAGCCACCTGCTCTAAATACCAACTAATTAACACAATTAACACAATTTAGTGATCGTTATAGAGAGGTTTTACTGTATGTATATATAAAATATTACTAAAATATATTTTGGCAATTTAAAGGGGGGGGGGGGTGGCGTTTGCCGGCTCCGCCCCTCTAAATCCGCACCTGTTGTCCATGTAATATAAACGTCCTGCTTGAATCTTTAGTATGTTGAACATACAAGTATCCATGAAAAGGTCATCTTATGACTTTATCTGTCTCCTTTTTCTCCTCAAACACCACCATCAGTGTAAAAACAGTTTGGGCCAAGTAACTCGACATACTAACTAGATCCAAGCTATTGCAAACACTAATTAAATATTTGTAACATGTTGAGGACACTGGACTACAATGTATTGGTTACCAAAACTACATAAAAAACAATATAAAGCGTGTTTCATTGCAAATTCTAGTTCATGTACAACTACTAAATTGTCTATACTTTTGACTTCTTGTTTAACGAAGGTAAAGGAACATGTAAAATTCTACTGTGATAAGACTTATGAAAATTCTGGAATAAATATCTTCTGGTCTATTAAGAACTCTTCAGAAGTCTTAAACAAACTTAAGAACAAAAGGTATCTTGCATCCACTGTAAGCACGTACGATTTTTCTACTCTGTACACAACTCTTCCTCATATTTTAATTAAGGATAAGCTTACTAACTTATTCCAGAAAGTATTTGCACGGGAAAAAACACCATTCTTGGCATGTAATGCTGAAAAAGCTTTCTTTACTGACGAGCAAATGAAATATTACACCAATTGGACTTGCTCAGAAGTTTGCGAAGCACTTACCTTTCTTTTGGATAACATATTTGTACGTTATGGGAATGCTATATACCGTCAGGTAATTGGTATTCCTATGGGTACGAATTGTGCACCACTTGTCGCAGATTTGTTTTTGTACTGCTATGAGAGAGATTTCATGTTACGTTTGAATCCTCAATCACAAGAAGATGTTATAAAAGCCTTCAATGAAACTTGTCGATATTTGGATGCTATTTTTAACTTAGATAACCCTTTCTTTGATGCTCTTATTCCTACAATTTATCCTAAAGAACACAAATTGAATAAAGCTAACCTGTCCGACAATTATGCAGCGTTTCTTGATCTAGACCTTAAAATTAATAATAAATTGATTTCTTCTAAAATATATGACAAAAGAGATGATTTTGATTTTAATATTGTAAATTTTCCTCATCTTGACGGGGATGTTCCCCGTGCTCCATCTTACGGGGTTGATATATCTCAACTTATTCGTTTTACTAGAGCTTGTTCATCTAGTGACGATTTTAACAGCCGAAATCTCATTTTAACTGAAAAGCTGCTTAAGCAAGAATATAGATACCATAAACTAAGAAAAACGTTCTCTAAATTTTACTATCGACATCTCTCGCTTATTGGCAAATACCAATGTAATCTCAAGGTGCTTCTGCGACACGGTATTTCACATCCTGAATTTTATGGTGATGTGATTTACAAACTTCGTAAAATTATTGGACATGCCCATTTTCTCACTTTGTTCATCAAATGTGTTAAACAATTCATTAAAAAGGGATATGATCCTGTAGTACTACAACATACTGCATGTTTGGTTGTGAACCCTTTTACAGTTGGCAATCACGCTGGCCTCTTTGCATGTACGCCAACAAGAATGGTTTAGTACTCTATGAAGGCGACCTCTTAAATCCAGAAATGGAAGGAGATCGTCGGATATCTGTACTATTTCATTTTTGTCGTACCCTTTATTTTTTTTCTACAGTTACTCTGTCTGCTGCTCAATCATTGAGTACACTAGCGATAGGTGGATACAGTATGTTCAATTAAAAGTTTGTTCGTTATACATGCACTTTACCATTGTATTTGCCGTCGCAGTTGTTGTAGATTAGTCGGAGAGGGGATACGTTTATTTACAATGTTTGTCTTTTAGGGTGGGGATAAAATAAGAGTGAGGTTGGGCGCCCATAAACCGGTTTAACCCCCAGTGACTTTTGTCACTTATCGTTCCAAGGCGGTACTTCCATCTTCCTCCTATTGTATGTTTGTTTTGTCTTTGTGTGTCTCTTGTTGTTTTTTCTAGTTATGTACATTTGCTGTTTCCTTGTGTTGCTGTTCGGGCGAGTGTTTGTTCTGTTTGTGGTGTTTCCTGCATGACTCATTTTTGTACTACTATTAGTCAAATCGTAATTGCTGAAAGTTCAGACATCGGCATGAGAAAGAAAGCATGCAAATGGCATGTTATCGGACGAATAGTAAAATACCACAACTTACTAGTTAACTAATTTTGAAAAAGTGTTAACCCTTCGCTTGCTAATCACGTCAATATACCTACCTGTAAATAGTTCAGACTCAGATGAGACAGCTCCTGCAGGAGCTGTCTCATCAGGGTCTGAACTATTTACAAGTTGATTCTGCAACCAGTGCACTCCACAGCAGTGATTGCAAAGCGGTATACTTGTACACAGTGAAGATATATGTAATTATACAACAGGGCATGGATAAAGAAGGAGAACTGTGTTTTAGAATTCAGCAAGAGAAGGGTTAAAACTGGAAAGCCTAAACGTTATTTGTTATTCTACGATGTGTACTTCTGTATATGGGCCAAAATTGGGTTTCAAAATTAGCACAGTAATAACTAAATATTTATTGAACTTTTTGCGATCCTTTCTATTACACGATAGTGATACATTTGGAACTAACTTCTAGCTATTTGCATAACGCTTGTTAATAGCAACTTAACGCATCCCACCTCTAGACTATTTTTAGACCCAATCTATTTGAATTAATCTACAGGAAAGTAGCATTAACTACAGAAAGGGAGAATCTTAAAATTGTGGAGTTTTTAAACCATTGTGATAATAGAGCATTTACTCCTATGGAGCAAATGCTCTATTGATCACAACGGTTTCAAAAGTGAGCTTTACAGAGGCGCAAAAAGGCGTCAATGAGAGAGAATGGGTTAAATTGACTTCAACTTTGGATAAACTGGTGGTATACATATTGTGACGGTTTTGAATATGTACATTGTACATGCAATTTACAGGGGAATATGCACCATCCATACTACACCATTATTATTTCATTAACCTTCTCATCTCATGCTAAGGGCGTATCGACCAGCATGTGCAAACAGCTTGGGTCCAAATGAGACGTCATGTAACACAGCGTTCCCTACACGGTTGGTCTAAGCTGCATATCACTTGGTAAATAGTTTTTAAAATTTCAGCCAAATGGATGTTTTAATCCATTCCCTCATAGGCTATTGTTAGACCCAACCTCTTTGAATAAATCTACGGAAAAGGAGCATTTACTAAAGAAAAGAAAAATGTAAGAATTGTGTAGTTTTGAAACCATTGTGGGAAAAAGAGCATTTGCTCCTATTGGAGCAAATGCGCTATTTATCACAATAGTTTCATAAACTGACTTTTACAGAGGCGTAGAAAGGCGTATTCATGGAGGGAAGGGTTAAAATGATTCCAACGAAACTTTCATCTCATGTCATGTTTTGATACCGTGAGAAAGGTTAACGTTCTTCTACTGCATAGCTTGTCCGGTAATAAGATCACTTTTTAATCCCTTTAAGCCCTAAATTTTCAGAGTGAAAAAGTCACATCAGTGTTTAGATATTGAGTTCATTCAATATGAAAGGTATACACTTGCTAGAAGATTTAGAACGACACACAGGGTAGACCCTGAAGAGAGGACACCTCTAAGAATCCTCTCATCTGGGTATACATTATTTGTAAAAGACAGTTCACGACTGCCCTGTGTTGAACGCGTCAATTAACCCATTTGCTCCCACGTTCCCATATATGGGACGTAGACAAACAGTGTAGACTATGATCAGACGCCGCAAAATGCGGCGTCTGATCAGAATGTACACTGTTTGCTGATAGGAATTTCAATAGAAAACAAAATGAAAATTTTGACCAGGCATCTCTTAGATAAAAAAGGACTAATCCAATATATAAGCATTGACGATTCCACTGGTAGCAAATGGGTTAATAATGTATTGTAATTGATTGCTGATAGTAGGCATTAACCCTTCCCCTGATAGAGAGCCATTTTATGCATTTACAAACAGAGATGTACAAGAATGTGTCATGTAGGAAACACTACATACAGAACAAACAGCCACCCGAACAGTAACACAAGGAAACAGCAAATGTACATACCTATAAAAACATCAAGAGACGCACAGAGACAAAACAAATATACAATAGGGGAGATGGAAGCACCGCCTTGGAACGATAAGTGACAAAAGTCACTTGGAGGTTAAACCGGTTTTTGGGCGCCCAACCTCACACTTATTTCATCCCCACCCTAAAAGACAAACAGTGTAAATATGAGACGGCTCACGTATAGGTTCTGTCTGATCTGGGTCTACCCGATTTACTAAGGGAATTACATAATTCGTATTCTACAGGTTGTGTCATTAACAAAAATGGATATATTGAAATATATTCTGAAAGTGGTAGATCCTACGAAAGCAAAAGTAGCAATGCAGACTCGGTTTTATTGAGTCTGTTCATGAGTAGTAATTAAAAGTGCAATACTAATTACGCCCCCTAGGGCCGGCTTAAGCAGTATTCAATTTTTAAAACCAGTAACATCAAAACGTATGATCCCGAAGGGTCATTCCAAAAATATATCTAGTTTATATTCATGATGTTATGTTTTATTTGAATATTGTTCAGGTTAAGGGTTGATCACCCTATTAAGGAAAGTGTCCCGATCGAGCTTTCAAAGTGGTCAAGGTCCTTAACCCTTTCATTCATAAATACTTATGAAAGACGTAATTGCATCATGAATATTAAGTACATGAATTTATATAATGGGACATAAGTTATAGGAGAAACTGTAGAATAAGGTTTTTAAAATTGTTAATTATCCTTTTCTAGATGGGGATGTGCCACGTTCTACATCTAATGGGGTTTATATTTCTCAACTTATTAGGTTTGCCCGAGCCTGTTCTTTGCTTGAAGATTTTAACAGACGTAATTTAGTTATAACTGATAAACTTCTTAAGCAAGGTTACAGATATCACAAACTTCGGAAAACCTTTTCTAAATTTTATTATCGAAATTTACCTCTCATTAGTAAATATAATTGCAATCTACGGACGTTACTGCGACAAGGCATTTCTCAACCAGAATTTTATGGGGATGTTATCTACAAACTTAGGAAAATTCGGGGTCATATCCATTTTCATGATTTGTTTATAAAACGCATTAAAACATTTGAAAAGAAAGGTTATGATCCTATTATATTGCAACACACTGCATGTTTGGTTATCGACCCTTTTACAGTCGGTAGCTACGCTTCCCTCTTTGCTTGCGCGATGACAGGCCGAGGGTAGTACTCTATGACGGTATACTCTTAAACTTGGATACAGGAGGAGCTTACCAGACTGATGTATTACTTTTTCCCTGTCGTGCCCTTAACGGCTTACCTGCAGGTGCTCTGACTTCAGCAAAGTCATTGAGTACATATTTGACGGATTGTCACAGTTATTATGCTATGTTTTACATGTTGTCCTGTGTTCACCGTCGTCTATGTTGTGGGTAAGTCCAGCGGGGATACCTTTATTTACAATATTTGTAAAGCTAGGGTGACTTTGAGAGAAGTGTGAGGTTAGGACGTCCGTAAACCGGTTGAAACCCCCAGTGGTGTTTTTGCTGCTGACCGTGCCAAGGCGGTACTCTCTTTGTCACCCTTCCTTTTGTTTGCCTTGCGTCTTTGTTCTTGTGGTTTGTTCATGTTGTGGAACGTTTGTCCCTGTTTCTTGTGTGTCTTTTGGTGTTTTCTGTGTTCATTTCGTGTGTGTGTGTGTGTGTGCGTATGGGTGTGTGGTTGTGTGTGTGTGTCATGCTGTCTATCGGTGTTTTGGTGGTGGTTGCGTATTGCATATGGCTTTGCCTGCTTGACTTTACTACTTTTCCATTTATTTTATTCCACAATCAATCAGAGCATGTCTTTTGGCGTAAATGCATTCAGACTGAACAAATGAAAACAACATTCGACATTCTCATCCAATCTAACGACTGAAATAATGATAAATCGAACAAGAAATCAAACGTTATTTATTGCATCGACATGTACTAACTGAGTGTCTAAATCTACACTACAAACGGCCTTTTAACCGTTACCCCGCTGTGAAAAAGTAATGTCACATTATGATCTGTTCAATTTTTACTACTCCCGATTCGATCAGGCTTTTGAGAAAATATTGCCAAAGTGTTATGTTACAAGCTTTTGAGTAACTATTGACCATATGTTAAACACAGTTTGGAACCTGATGGGACACTGTCTTACCCGACGTCTCGTTTGGGTCAAAGTTATTTGCTAACGCGACTAAAGTCACAGACAGCAGCAATAATGTTTACTTAACCCTTTCCCTGTTGTATATTCATGTAGGAAATAATGACGTCATGGATATTATTAAGATTATCTATTTATAATGGAATATGATCATAGGACATTTTGGCTCATGCAGAAGCTGTAGAATCAGATCTATATTACGCCATAAGGAAACAGCGCAGACCCTGATCAGACGGCTCCTATAGGAGCCGTCTGATCTAGGTCTACTCTGTTTGCATCTGCTTAAAATGCGCTTACATAAGGGAAGGGTAAACATAATTTTCCATATTATCATTTTATTACTAAATATGAATAAATGTTATTATTTATATTGAACTCAGTTACGGTACATCTGAGAGCTTTGTTTTGCGGGTCGAGTAAAGTATAAGTAAAGTTTGAAAGTCACGTTGAACGTTACCCAAATGAGTGCCGAAAACGAGTCACTAATGTTATTTGCAAACAGTGTAGGCCCAGATGAGAGGACTACTAGAGGGTTTTGTCATACTACACTTTTCTTCACCTCGGTGCCTCATCAAGATCTGAGCTGTTTGACAAATTGTCAATAGTTCCTCAAAAGTTTGATCGAATCGGAAGTAATCAAAATGCAATAGATCCAAATGTAAGCCAACACACATTTTACTGTACCCTTTCCCTGTTCTGTATTTAGACCAAATTTCAATACCAACTGAATATTCATGGACAAAATATATATAATAAAATATGGAAGGTGAAACATTATCTAGCCATTTTGGAAACTAAAGAAACAAATCTATCAAATAGGAGCCGTCTGATCTGGGTCAATGCTGTTTTACATGGGGAGCCAATAGTGCCTACCGTGCACCCCTATACTTTTTTTCATGGGTACCAAAATGTTCAGAAAAGTGTTCTGAATCAGAATCGCGAATGTACTCAAACTTAAATTCTTTTAGGCTATGTGTATTTTAACCGTTTCCATGGCAACCCCCCAGTTTCGTAATGATGACCCATACTTACAAATTCGCCCATATCTAAAAATAAAAAAATGGTACCAAATTGGAGATGGAACATTGTGCTTTTATTTTCAGTTTTTTTTAAATTACCTTATTTGCATAATCATGAATATTAATGAGAACATTAAAATAGTAAAAACAATTTAGAAATAACGTAAATAATGTAAACTATTCACTTTTTATCCTACAAATATCAGAAAACAATTTCAAATGCAGTTTAACCTGATGAAAAAATCCTCAGAAAACAAAATGTCAAATTTGAGGACCAAAAATTTAACTCTGAGTAACTTTTTAACTGTTTCCATAGTAACCAATCATTTCACTCTGTTCACACAATTTTTGTAAGTCGACACCTACCTGCAAAAATCTTCCATATCAATGGAAGTTTTTGTGCTAAATGTACAAAACTGGTACCGAATTAAAACTAAGACATTGTGCTTTGGTTTAAAGGCTATACTTAGGCATTACCTTATTTGCATACACAAGAATATTAATGAGAATAATTAAAAAATAGCAAAATAATACAGAAATAACGTAAACATCTCAATTTTTATCCTGCCAATATCAGAAAACAATTTCAAATGTAGTTTAAATTGATTACAAAATACTCAGAAAGCTAATCATCTAAATTGATACCCAAACAATGAACTGTAAGTAAAATTGTAACGCTTTCCATGGTAACCGATCCTTTTACAAATTTTGGAAATTTGACATCAATATCTACTGAATATTCATGAACACAATAGATATAATGAGATACGGAAGATAGACCAGTGTAGCCATTTCAGACTGTAAAGACACAAGAACTATCAAATTTAAATATCAAACAGAGCAGACCCTGATCAGACGGCTCCTATAGGAGCCGTCTGATCTGGGTCTACTCTGGTTGTAAATGCTTGAACAAGTATTTATATGAAGGAATGGTTAAGATAGATTGACAATCTGTCTATGTTAGACATAACTCTCGTAGTGTATTGAACCCGAAGTTCGAGTTATCCGAGTTCGAGATATCGAAATTCAACTGTAGGCGTATTTGTGGTCTTGTTAGAGAAATGGCTTACGATTTACGGTTTACATGTCATCCACATACAACGGTAAACACCATCTGTAGAATGAAGAAGATGGTAAGCATAGTAAAACACCAACAACAAAACTTCTCAACAGATGCAGCGATATCTCTATATGTCAATGGCTCATTGCTTTCCCATTCCGTTATGGTTACTTTGTCAGAATCGGTTGCAGGCCCAACGACCGTTGAGATCTTTTCTGTTCCGCTTATTTGGTTATCAGTATCTCCAGGATGAACACTGAAAATAAAGGAGAGGAGTATTTGTCTGAAAATAGATATTTGCGAATGTTGTCAGAAAAGGGCAACAAACCAAACGTTTCCTTATCATTGCCGTATAGTGTTATCGTTAACTATATTTCTTAACCTATTCCCTCATATTGACGCCTTTTGATACCTCTGTAAAAGTCACATTTATAAACCACTGTGATAAATAGAGCATTCCTTACTCCTTAGGAGCAAATGCTCTATTTATCACAATGGTTTAAAACCTACACAGTTCTAAAAGTTTCATTTTCGTTAGTAAATGCTCCTTTCCGGTAGATTTATTCAAAGAGGTTGGGTCTAAAATAGCCTAATTATGAAGGAATGGGTTATATTCATTTGATAACATAAACAATATGGTGTACATATAAAAGTGAAGAGGGTATCTGACACATCACTGTGTGCTACCTGCCATGTAATGCAAAAACACCGTTTCTGAGAAACATAAAATATATAAATTAAAACCATACAATTACACCATATCTACAATTTCGTGTAACTGAAACATAAATCTGAAACTGAACAGGCTACAGTCAAACTGCATCAAATACGTCCGACGTATTTCTCTCAGGTAACATACATACTTAATACTGTATTGTAGTAAAACCCCTCTAAACCGGACGTTAAAGTTAGTATAGATATCGGTCTAAGTGACAGATGGCAGATTTATGTTAAGTGAATATCAAGTTGAAAGCTTCATTAGGAGCTTTCTGCGTGGCTTTCATTCCGCATTAAGCAGTCACGAGTCCAAAACTATTTAAATTCTTTTGTACTTGAAATCCGGTTTATAGAGGTCTTACTGTATATAATGGAATAAGACCTCACACTGAAACTTTGTTTCTGCTTCCACAAGAAAACTTCGTAAAGACGGACATCAATATCACATGTCTCTTTCCTGGTGTTCTCTTTTCCTCGTCCCATTTATGTAACTGCAGGACATAAACTGCCAGTAGCACTTCAAACACGGCTAAAATTACACCTTCTAGCACGTACACTCCTGAAATGTGAAAATATATAAGTGCAGGGTATAAACTGCTAAAAACACTTCAAACACGGCTAAAAATACACCTTCTATCACCTACACTCCTGAAATGAGAAAATACATAACTGCAGGATATACACCGCTAAAAACGCTTCAAACACGGCTAAAATTACACCTTCTAGCACGTAAACTGCTAAAATGTGCATATACATGTTCTTACAAGAGGGAATATTACAAGTAATAGTTGCATAAATTATGTCTACATATAGCGAGAAGAACAAGGTAAACTACATAAAAAATCACATGAAATTTTTAACTTGCACCAGCACCTCAGTCATGCTAAAATTACACATGTTTACACGTTATTTCCTGAAATCTATAAACTATGAAGTATTAAATACAGATTTCGCAACAAAAAAAGGAAATTAAAAGGGAATGAAAGAAATTAAGTATACTGTGCGGAAAAGCAACTATACTGCATCAGTAAATCGCTGCGGCGATAGCCGCAGCCACTCTTTGATATTGTTGAAAGTTTCCATGCTTTACTAAGAGATTAGATTTTATTTACATGTGTGATAGAAAATTCCAACCAGTATTTAATTTTATTTCATTTATTACTGCATTGTATTTTTTTTGCTCTAGTGGTAGCTATTTTTTTATGGAAATTCAAAATGAATATGATTTACTGCGTAACTACACTCCAGATTTACACTCCAGAAAATCAGTTGCAACATTTTCGCTGTGCTCACCTGCCTCACTAACGCCCAAGAACTGTTTGATATTTCATGTGTTGTTACCACCATGCAGTTCATTTGCTGTCTCGCATTATGTACTCAAAATACCTTCTGCACTCTCAGCAATTAATCTCTACAAATATTGTCGGCTGCTGCATTTTTTCCTTCCGTTTCAATTCAAAAATATAAATGTCAGAGTGAAAAACGGTTTGGACCCTGATGAGGTTCCAAGTTACTCGGTGTCTCATCTGGATTCAGACTGTTTGCAAAGGTTGTTATAAATGCTAAAAACCAAAGCAAAAACAGCTGGAATAAAACCCATGCCTGTTTAGAGGAACATTTGCTTTTATGTCAGAAGTCGGTTGAGCTTTGATCAGAACTTTAAAGCCCTTGCATAATCAAAATTACTGCTCTCCGTTTTTTCCCCCACCATTTACGCAGCCATTTTACGCTTGCGTAAAACCTCGCTTGTATAAACGTTGGACACATATTGTACAAACAGCTGTGGAAAAAATTGCAGACGTTTTCATGCCTAGTCTAGATGCATTAATTCCAATCCGTCTTCATCAAAATCAAAGAAGATTGTTTTGGTAGGTTACCCTTTAAGTCTTATTGGCGAGGTGGTAATTTCACATGTATTTGTATGTATTCCCTCGAATTTCTAAATCCAAGAGTGTGTATCCAGATGACCTAAACCATTAAAAGAGGATACACACATAAAGATATATTGTTTGTTTCATTTTGTTTAATTGTATTTGTTAATATTTATATGTAGTCATATTAAAAGTATTGATACAAACTTTTGAAGTCAGAAAATTTACAACATCCACGCTTTTTCAAATAAGTGACAACTCAAAACAAAACATTAATTTGTCATAGCACTAGTCAGCTTCGGATGTATTCTACACTAGCCCGCTGGATAGTTTAGTACCTACCTGACTGCTATCTTATATGTTATGATTAAACATGGAATTATCAGATTTGTCTTTCCAATAAAGACAACAACCCCTCCCCCAATAAATCAAAAACAAACAAAAAAGAACAACAAACGACGATAACGTGATTGCATGTTTCGTTAATGTAAAACCTCTTTAATATAATAAATTTAAGTAATCAGTAAATACAACTCACCGACATATTGTGTGACTATTTTAATTTCCCTTTTAAGATTTGTGCCGTTTGCGTTTTCTCTAGTGCGACTTTACCTTATTTGTGTTTCTTCTTACTTTTTACCCATTCAATGTTTCACTATTCAATGTTTCATTCATATTCTTAGTCTTCTTTATTTTTGTCATAATCTCTGGTATGTTTTCTATTATTTTACACCACTTTTCGTTACATACGTATGTCGCTTTTTACAGAAGGGTGCTACAATTACTACACAAAATATGAATAGTCTCCCTAAACTCAAATTAATAACTTAAACTTACACTCTGTGTCTTCCGTTCAGATTCCTCATAACCTGGCTAATTTCCAATCACTACATCCGTCAGTTTGTATTAAACCTCTAAAATTGTCTTCTGCTTCATCTTTTCATGTTCCCTCTTCGGCTATTAGTAACATTTTTCATAATGGACCTAAAATCGTTTTGTCTCCTTTAAAGCAATCTATCATTCGTTATAGTAAAGTCCATCTAAATTCACATTATTTGAACAAAAGACATAGGGTGTATCCAATAATTACTAAGTGCAATAGTAAGAGGTGTATGTGTTGCAATTTCATTTCTACTAGATCAACAATTAAATCTCTTGTTAATGGTAGAGTGTTTAGTGTGAAGATTAATTCTGATTTAGACTGAAACTCATCTAATATTATATATGTTCTTACATGAAATGCGCCACGTTGTGGCATTCAATATGTAGGTCAGACAGGACGTTCTTTAAAAACTAGGTTTCGTGAACACAGTTACCATTGCCGGATCAAAAAAGTACGCAATTTTCTTTACCAGCATTTTCGTCATACAGGACATTCTTTCAAATATGTTTCGGTTCAACCAGTAGAACAAATTTATTATGATTCTAAAACTACTGGTAGTTTAATATCTAAAGCTCGTTTCATCACAGAGCTAGACTGGATAAAGAAATTACAAACACCTTTTCCTTTAGGCCTTAATGATAACATTTTCCAAAGCGGCAATATTTCTAAAGATCCAAGTATCGATATTTTCTCTATATTTTCTATTCGAAAACGTAAAAGTAGATCACATGGCAGACGTAGAAATGGTAATATCAAGCGTAAATTACGTCGTAATATGTCTATTCATGATTTACATACTATTCTAAAACAAACTGGTAAACATTCTATGTTATCTTGTTTATCGTCTTTACCCTTTTCCTGTCTTAAGTCAATAGACGAAGAGGCTGATAAAATCTATATGCGTACAGATCCGTTAATTAATACTGCCTCACTTATACAAAGTTACACACGGCATGTTCTTCGTCCACGTATTGATAAAGAATCTGAACATAAAAGACATTTTCTGAAACTTCAGTTCCTAAATAAAGGTATCGATTTTATTGATATTCAAAGTATATTTCGTGATAAGAATGTAATCGAGGCTATTCCCAAATATTTCATCAACTCTGAATCACCTATCATCTGTTATAAATATAATAAACCTATTAGAAATGTTATTTTGAACTACAATAAAATTGTCTCTGACTTAAATATTGATGTTAATACCCCTATTTCTTGAGATTGTAGCATTTCTAGCTTTTGCTATAAACCAGTTGGTCATGTCATTACTGGTAATTTTGATATCATTAAGGATAAACGTCTCAGGACCCTCCTAACTAAAGGACCTAAATATAGATTACCTTCCCTTATTGATTTTGACGCTTGTCGAACTCATATTGCGGAAGCTATTCAAGAATTCTGCATCAAATGGTGTCGACGAGAACATGCTGATGTTAATGCCCTTTCGGATTGGAAGAAATGTATTTTCGATATTATTGATACACGAATAACTTTTTACAAATCAAATAACCATCTTTTACCACCTCGACCTAGAGTTACATTTCGCTACTTGAAGAAAAACATTTCTAATTTTCATTCAGATTATGTTCTTGTTCCTGCTGACAAGGCATCAAACAATGTAATCATTATTTGAAGATTGTATTATGTTGATGTTTTAAAGAAGGAGCTAACTGATTCAAAAACTTATATAACAGTTCAAACACCTGAAAAAGATATAGTCTCGGAACATGTAAAAATGTGCAATGATTTTAAGTCTGGTCCTAAAATAAAACAACATAAACTTTCTACTTTGTACTGGATTCCGAAACTACATAAAAACCCTTATAAGTCGCGTTTTATTGCCAACTCTAGCTGTTGTACCACTACTAAATTATCTATACTTTTGACGTCCTGTCTTACTACGATCAAAGAACATGTTAAACGCTACTGTGATAAAATATATGAAAATTCTGGTATTAATGTTTTTTGGTCCATAAAAAATTCAAATGATGTTTTAACAAAACTTGAAAATGAACAGTATAACATTTCTTTACTGAGCTCTTATGATTTCTCTACACTCTATACTACTCTACCTCACCATCTTATAAAGGATAGACTTATTAAATTAATAGAAAAAACCTTTGCCAGAGAAAACAAAATGTTCATTGCTTGTAATGTTCAACGTTCATTCTTTTCGAATTCAGAAGTTGAACATTACACAATGTGGACTTGCCTTGATGTTTGTAGATCTCTAACCTTTCTTTTAGATAATATATTTGTGCGTTATGGAGATACCATATATCGTCAAGTTGTTGGTATACCCATGGGTACAAATTGTGCCCCTCTTGTTGCAGATTTGTTTTTGTATTGCTACGAGAGGGATTTTATGCTTAGCTTAAAACCTGATACACAGACCGATATTGTTAATGCTTTTAATAAAACTTCAAGGTATTTAGACGATATTTTGAATTTAGATAATCCTTATTTTGATACTATGGTTTCTTCAATCTACCCAAAAGAACTGTCTTTAAACAAAGCTAATCAATCTGACATTAATGCTTCATTTTTAGATTTGAATCTTTCAATTACAAATGATAAAGTTTCGTCCAAAGTATACGATAAAAGAGAAGATTTTAATTTTAAAATTGTTAATTATCCTTTTCTAGATGGGGATGTGCCACGTTCTACATCGTATGGTGTTTATATTTCTCAACTTATTAGGTTTGCCCGAGCCTGTTCTTTGCTTGAAGATTTTAACAGACGTAATTTAGTTATAACTGATAAACTTCTTAAGCAAGGTTACAGATATCACAAACTTCGGAAAACCTTTTCTAAATTTTATTATCGAAATTTACCTCTCATTAGTAAATATAATTGCAACTTACGGACGTTACTGCGACAAGGCATTTCTCAACCAGAATTTTATGGGGATGTTATCTACAAACTTAGGAAAATTCGGGGTCATATCCATTTTCATGATTTGTTTATAAAACGCATTAAAAATTTAAAAAGAAAGGTTATGATCCTATTATATTGCAACACACTGCATGTTTGGTTATCGACCCTTTTACAGTCGGTAGCTACGCTTCCCTCTTTGCTTGCGCGATGACAGGCCGAGGGTAGTACTCTATGATGGTATACTCTTAAACTTGGATACAGGAGGAGCTTACCAGACTCATGTATTATTTTTTCCCTGTCGTGCCCTTAACGGCTTGCCTGCAGGTGCTCTGACTTCAGCAAAGTCATTGAGTACATATTTGACGGATTGTCACAGTTATTATGCTATGTTTTACATGTTGTCCTGTGTTCACCGTCGTCTATGTTGTGGGTAAGTCCAGCGGGGATACCTTTATTTACAATATTTGTAAAGCTAGGGTGACTTTGAGAGAAGTGTGAGGTTAGGACGTCCGTAAACCGGTTTAAACCCCCAGTGGTGTTTTTGCTGCTGACCGTGCCAAGGCGGTACTCTCTTTGTCACCCTTCCTTTTGTTTGCCTTGCGTCTTTGTGCTTGTGGTTTGTTCATGTTGTGGAACGTTTGTCCCTGTTTCTTGTGTGTCTTTTGGTGTTTTCTGTGTTCATTTCGTGTGTGTGCGTGTGCGTTTGGGTGTGTGGTTGTGTGTGTGTGTCATGCTGTCTATCGGTGTTTTGGTGGTGGTTGCGTCTTGCATGTGGCTTTGCCTGCTTGACTTTACTACTTTTCCATAAAGAAATGAAATAATTTTCTTCTATACTGTTTACGAATAACGTAAAGCACATCTCATACATGATCATACCCATGCTTATTGAGAGCATATTACATATTAGTGACAATCATTGAATGCCTTACTATGAATAGTGTTTCTATAAAAGAAATGTTCTTCTGTGCACGAAACAATGGAATTCGTTTCATATAGGGAAAGAAAAAACATCAGCAAGTCTTCCTTCAACTGTAATGAGCGGAAAGACACGATAGCAATGAAATACTGTTATTTCTTTCGGCGCAATATTTCTGATTGTAATCTGCTAAACAATTTTGTTAATTTATTCGGTAAAGTTAGGAAATGAGATAAATAAATGCAATTTTCAAAGGAATAAAGCACATGTATAAAAATAGAGTTTGAGACAATAAGTGAAGTCCCTGATCAGATATCGCCTTTGAAAAGGTGGCGTCTGATCTTGGAGTGCACTATTTATCGTAGTGCATTTTTGCGATATTAGCGGTGAAACGGTTAAAGCGAGGTAAACTGTCGATAAAACAAACTAATGGTCATTATAGTGCTAGTTTCGGCAGTCATAATATCGAGTCACAGAAGCGAGCCATATTCCTAACTGACACTGATCAGCCGATCGTCTCGACGTGAAAGAGTTGAAAACAGACGGCAACATGTATTAATAATGCATATTTAACTATATGAGAAACAAATTGCGGACTGGGTCAGGAGCAGGAATATGACAGAGCGTTTAGTAGGCTCTAGCTAGTGTACATTAACATTGCAAAGGTTAAATATCACCCACCTATGCGTCCAGACGTAACATGAACGCTGATGTCAGCATGCCAAATGTGCTGACATACTGGGGGTCACAGAAAAGGTTAATACATGACTGGCCCGTGCCACTTTTGATAACAGCACGACTGGTGTTTTATTAGAAGGCTAATATAATTATTCCGCATTGCCAATGGGTTCGGATATGGGGTACTTTCAGCTTTTACGTCACTTTAACGCCAGACATGAATATGATTATACATTAAACCATTACATTACTCCACGCTCACGCTTTTCTACGCCTTTGGAATAGTAGACCCAGACAATCCGGCTCCTATTGGAGCCGTCTGACCAGGATCTGCTCTGTATGCTTATGGAATGAAATATATCTGGTTTTATAGTTTCTGCTCAGAAAACAATTCATGTGGTTATACGCCTTTTTTGAATTAAAACTGGTGATACCATCATTATTTCATGAATAATCATGGAGTCAAGAGTTAATTAAAAGTGTTACACGAACCAATGTAACAACAAAAGGATAACAAAATGGGCTTAAGATAACTGTGTGCATTATGATTATATTGATTTACCAAGAAGCACCATGGGCAAGATCACACATAATCCTGAAATATATACAGTTGTGAAGCAGAAAACTGCATTGTTCGTCCATAACATGTATTGATAGTGGTCAGAACACAAAGAATAAACATAATTCTAACTGAATGATTGGTATGGAATTTTGTGTGACATCTCCTGCATAATTGTTATAAAACCCACCTTCAGTATAACATTCTGCTTGGATTATTCAGTTCTAGTCAAAATCACGCAGTACAGTTTGAAGTAGATATGTCATTTTAGTGGAATACATATTGCTACAGGAATTCTAATATGTGCAAATGTGCACCGGATTATAACATACCTAGAACAGGAGTCTGAATCGAGGTGGTGGGTATCTTCTCAGCAACAATTGTTGTCATTACGATCAGAGATAACAGCAACGTGAGAGCGTATGCAAGTTTTTCACCGGAAGAGGCAGGCACAAGAAACACGACAACGCCCAGTGCCTCCAGGAAGAAAACCGGCATAACAATGTTGATCATATAGTAGGAATATCGCCGCTGTAGCTCATAACCAAATACCGCAATGGACCATGGGTAATTTCCGTAGACCTGGACATTTCTGAGCTCGGAATATGTCCTCACTAGATGGTATTCACCGTTTTCTTCGTATCTGTTTGTGAACACATTGTCGTTTGCTAAGCTGAAGTTGATCTTGCTGTTAGGATACATCCAACTTGAGATCTGAAAGGTATGCATACGTGTCCTATACATTTAACTCTTTCGATGTCACTGCCGCACCCACAATTACCTTTGCAATAATTTGGATCCAGATGAGACACCGGCTGAGGTACATATAAGATGCATACATTAAAACATTTTCAATTGAAAAGTAGTAGAGTCAAGCTGTCAAATCCACATACAAGACGCAACCAAAACAAAAAGCATAACTTCTTTATTTCTCCACCGAATGTTATGTTGTGACCACTCTTTAGAATCGTCTCGAAGAGACGATTCTAAAGAGTGATCACAACATAGGGTTAAGTGGAGAAATGACGATTTAGGTATATGAATATGCACCTTTATCTGTAACTCTGCACCGAGTTACTCGGAGTGACATCAAGATTCGATATTAAAGTTGTTATTGTGTTAGAAATTTCAACAAACGACAATAGTTTGCTGCTAGTTGTATACAGTAAAACCTCTCTATAACGGCCATTAAATTACATCAATTATTTTGTGTTAAAGGCAGGTGGCTGCTTAAAGCAAGGTGAAAGTAAAACAGAACGCACATATAGGAGCATTCTGTTTTACTTTCACATTGCTTTAAGCAGTCACGTACCCTAAATACCAACTAATTAACACAATTAAGGGGCCGTTGTAGAGAGGTTTTACTGTATTTGAAACCCTTAGATGGACGATAATTACCATTATAGATACACGATCAAGCAAATTCTTCTTGAAGGTAGATACATGTAATATGGCAAGAGATGTTATTTCAAAACGCACTATCTACAGTAAATATTTTGAATATAAATATGTATACAAATATTCTGAAAATGGGTGATCCTTCGAAAGCAAAAGTAGAAATGCAAAAAGAGAAAATTGAAGACTCTGTTTTATTGAGTCTGTTCATGAGTAGTAATTAAAAATGCAACACTATTCACGCCCCTAGGAACCGGCTAAAGCAGTATTCAATTTTCAAAACTAATAACATGAAAACTAATGAAACTGAAGGACCAGAAAAACAACAACAAGAAGAATGAAGTCCACACGAATCAAATACAACTTTTAAATACCCAAAAACTGACTGATGAGTTGAGGGAGATAAATGCATATTGGAATTGGAAAAAATAAAACATCTTTCAATCATAAAGACGCCTTTTGGCACCTTTGAAAACAGAGTAGACCTAGATCAGACATTTTCTCCAACTGTCTGATCCATTTAAGCTCTCTTTACTTTTGATATTATATAAATCTGATTCTTCCATTTCTGCCATGGCCAAAATGATTTTTTTGTTTGTGTTGATTAACGTCCGTTTCTGCTCACTATGGGCTAACTGGACGCCCGGAGGGGGGGGGGATACAGAGAACCCCGGGCGCGATTCCCTACTCTTCTTATCGACTGAGTTACCGACAATAACAAAAGCAAATAAACATTCATAATGCTATTTCTTACAGGAATATTTACCATGGTTGTTATACACTACGCGTATGAGTATAAGAGAACTAAATGTATGTGCGCTGTTACTACATACCAATATTTCACATTTTTGTGTGTCGAAAGGAAATAAGGCGATGTCTGCCGGACACAGTGATTTAAAGAAAGCAGGTGGCAGCCAGATGACAAAACCATAACTGAAAACCTGGAGTGGAATTGACCTCGAATTTCCTTCATCTCCCAAAACGTTGATATCATCGGCCCTGAAATACATGATTTGAATAATTTTCTCCACATAACATTAAAAAAACATATTTGAGAAGTCATACATCATTGAAGATCAACTTCATAAACACTAATGAAGTACACGCAAGCATTAACCCTTTCGGCGCCAACTTTATGATTGCAGTCTGCATTCCAAGTTTGTCAAATCATTTGGTATAAAAAGAAATAAGATAAATCAATGCAAAGTTCAAAAGAATAAACCACATATATAGAAATAGAGTTTGAGACAAAAAGTGAAGTTCCTGAAAAGGCAGCAACTGATCTGTGATTGCACTATTTGTCGTGGTGCACTTTTGCGACATTGGCGGTGAAAGGGTTAAAGACGCATCACATTTCCTGATTTCATGAACATTGATAAACCGATACCTTTGACAGTCTATTTTGGTCATTGACCAGATATTCACTGTTAAGATTGTAATAACCAGTTTATCCTTTATTTTATTATTATTGAAACGGATCCAATTCACTGTGACAATAAATGAAAAACAAAGTGATTGTCAGAAACGTTTAAAGAGGTATTAACTCAAAATGCACCTCAGTGATATTTCCGGAAGACTGTGCACGTCACCACGTAAAATGTTTTGATATAGATTAGGCCTTCAATGATATGAATGGCATGTTGTGCACGAGATGCTAGATGAAAATCACGTAGTTTACTCTCATCAACGTTTGACATGATGCTAATATTGGGTACCATAAATAATAACAGATATTGTCCACAACGATGTCGTTGTAACGGCAACAGAAAGACATCAGAGCTCCAGATAAGATGCGTAAATTAAAACATTTTGAAGTATAACTTCTTTATTTCTCCGTCAAACTCTACGTTCTGACCACTCTTTAGAATCGTCGAGTGGTCACAACATAGGGTTTGGTGGAGAAATGACGATTTTAGAATTTGAGTACGCACCGTTATCTGTAGCTCAGGAAAGTGATTCCAAAAGACACGTAATGGATGTAAGTCAGTTGTGAAACGAATCATGACACTCGTAACCCTTTCCCTGTTCTTCGTTTATTTCAAATTTCAATACCTGAATGTTCACGAACAAAATAGTTATAATGAAATGTGGTAGATGGAACAGTGTAAACATTTCAGACACTTAAGAAACAGATCAATCAAATTACATTAGCAAACAGAACAGATCCTGTCAGATGACCCCTATATGAGCCATATGATCTGGGTCTACTTTGTTTGCATATGCATGAACACACATTTATATGAGGGAAAGGGTTATATCATGAACACTGTTATGTGATAAGGGACACAGTGTAATCATGCCTCTGCTCAATTCTTTTCAAAATGTTGTTCTAAAGTGTGTTTATATGAAAGCATGAATAATTACTTATAATAACAATAATATCATTACTTATAATAAGTTAATTATAATAGAAACAATGAATTCAACCACTCTTTATGAAACTTAAGACTACACGGAAACGGATTGTCTACTAGATTTTTATATAAAGCTTAAGTGCGAAAATTGTCAGGTACTTGTACCACTCAACAAATTTGATATAATGTGATATGCATGGCATTTGGAATAAGTGCAATTAAAGTGAGTGTCATTTGTCCTACTGCCTTTTGCATAACTGTATACGTACGAGTTTATAAGCACGACAAGAGGCCGCCATATTTGGTCCTTATTGAAGAAAGTATCACTTGTAGGGTACTGGCTAGAATTCCATTTAAGGCGGTTATCTTGCCAAGACTGAAATACCAAAATAGCACGCCATGTATGTAATCTCCTAATGTGTCTGAAATAACAACACTGTATGTAATGGCCTATGTGTTTGAAAAACAACACAGTACGTAAACTCTTATATATTCAAATTCACACCGCAGTAATAAACCTCCTATATGTTTGAACTTACAACATAGTACGCAATCAACTCTATGTGTGAAGCAACCCCCGATATGTTTGAAATAATACCGCAGTATGCAATCTCTTATATGTTTAAAATAACAAAATAGCATGTTACCTCTAACATATTTGAAATAACACCGCAGTATGTAACCTCTTGAATATTTGAAATAACAACACAATGTGTAGCCTCTTATACATTTGAAACAACACCGCAGTATGTCATCTCTTACATGTTTGAAATAACACCACAATATGTAATATCTTAGTTGTTCAAAATAACAACAAAGAATGAAACCTCGTTATTGGTTTGAAATAACAATACAGTATGTTTTCAGCCTCTTATATGTTTGAAATAACAACACAGTATTTAACTTTTTCCATATATTTGAAATAACACTGCAGTACAAAACCTCTTATTCTTTGAAATAATACAGCAGCGTGTGACCTATATATTTGAAATAACAATACCGTATGTTACCTCTTAAATGTTTGAAAAAAAACCCCACATCATTCTTAATTATTTGAAATAACAACATAGTACTTAACCTCAGGTAAGGGTTTTTACTGTTTCTAATTCTTTACTCATGGGCTCTTACTGTTGAACGGTGTTCCACAAATCGAGGGCTTGGTGCAAAACTATTGTAACCCCTTCACTTTGTGAAGGAGTTACAATAGTGTTGCACCAAACCCTCGAAATGATGATACGAAAATTCGGCACATTCGTGTAAATTAAACGGTAAAAAAGTATAGATCCTGATCAGAAGACTACTTCCAAAAGCCCTATGACTTGGGATTATACTGTTTGCAAATGTCATTAAACCTGTTTCAATGTTAAAGACATGACGCTTATTTGACCTGGAATACAATAGGTCGAACCAAATCTGGGCCCATGCTTTTAAAGCTTTCAGTTGAGTCTGAGATCAATATATGGAAAAGCTTGAGAACTCAAATCTGACCAATCAAAAGCTTGAGAACGAAACAATGGCCTGCAGTGAAGACACTTACCACTATCAATGACCCAGACAGCAACATGTGTTGATCCACGATATCCTGTTGAAGAAATGGTTAGAATAAATATAACCTCGTATCTAATTTTATTTGCAAAAATAAAAATGTTACCCCTTTCCCTGTTCAATGGTTATTCCAAATTTCAGTTCCTACTGAATTTTCATGGACAAAATAGTTATGAAATATGGAAGATGGAACATAGTAGCCATTTTAGAAAGTAAAGAATAGGAGCCGTCTGATCTGGGTCTTCTCTGTTTGTAAATGCGCGAAAATGCATTTATGTGAGGGAAAGGGTTAATTGATAAAGGCTGGTGTGTTAGTATGTCTTTAATCAGACGACTTCTGTGAATGATGATTCTGCACTTATGGAATACAATAAAACCCCGCTAATGCGACCACCTAAAATAGGTATAATTATGGGTACTATATACAGGTAGTAGCTTAATACAGGACAAAGTAATGCAGAAAGATCCTAGAGGAGCTTTCTGCATTACTTTTGTCCTGCATTAAGCAACCACCTGCTTATAAAGACATATATGTTTACTCATTAATTGTTCGCATTAGAGGGGTTCTACTGTACAATAAATGTGGACAATCAGTACTACAGTGAGTGTCACACATAAAAGAGCACTGCACCAAAATACCATGGCACATGAAATTGCATAATTACAAGACAAAACGTGACGAAACGCACCAAACGACATAACACATTTTATCATATACAGTTGAACGGATAACTCGAACTTCGGGATAACTCGAACTAAAAGTCCTTCCAAAATTTACAAAACAGGATATTTTCTAAAATATATCACTACACATATCTAAAACACACGTGGCAGGTTAATGTAGGTCTAGTGCAGGAGCTTTCAGCATTACTTTAGATCTGCATTAAGCCGTGAACTTGATATATTTGTCAAATTATAAATAGGATGAGTCGAACCTCTCTTATCTCAAACTAATTTGTATTGTCCCTTGAAGTTCGAGTTATCGAAGTTCAACTTGTAAAAACAAAATAGTTCATAGGGTGAAAGCAGGCTACTGTAGATTTTAACAAGGTTTGTTGGTACCCAACCTCTCGCTTGTCCAACCTTCACTCAAGTAAAAATGTAAAACATGCAATTATCCAGACAATAACTAAAATATCTGCTAAAGTAGCAGAAGTCATTCTAAAAGCAATGCGTGCTGTCTTATTGGGTTATTAGGAGATTTCAACAGCTGTGCATATTCTGACAATTCTGTTAGAAAACCCTAGAAAAAGAATACTGGCTACAAGCAGTTGCTATATTGTAACACTACAAGTAACACTACATCATACGCTCCTCAAATATTGGAGTCATATTTCTTTGATCACAAACCTACATGTATTTATGTATTAACCCTTCCCTTGTTCTGTGTTTATTCCAATGTTCAATACCCACCGCATATTCATGAGCAAAACAGTTATAATACAATATGAAAAGTGGGAACATTGAGGCCATTTTAGAAAGGAAAGAAACACATCTATTAAATTCTGTAATCAAACAGAGAAGACCCTGATCAGACGGCTCCTATAGGAGCCGTCTGATCTGGATCTACGCTGTTTGCAAATGTGTGAAAAGGCGTTAGTGTTAATGCAAAAAGCCATTTAAGAAAAAACAATATGTGCATGCAAAGACATATAACAAATATTTGCACAGAATACTACAGTTGACTATCTAGACTTAACCCTTCGCTTGCTGAATACATTTCTCCTTCTTTACCCACGCCCTGTTGTATAATTACATATATCGTCGCTGTGTACAAGTATTTCGCTGTGCAATCACTGCTGTGGAGTGCACTGGTTGCACAATCAACTTGTAAACAGTGCAGACCCTGATGAGACAGCTCCTACAGGAGCTGTCTCATCTGGGTCTTCACTATTTACAGGTAGATAAATTGACGTGAATAGCAAGCGAAGGGTTAATGCCTGCATTGTTTCATTATTCAATACTAAAGAACTCTTCTGATCAATGTGTTGTTGTTTCATACTAGACACATATTAGGGACATCATTAGTTTTATATCCAAGTTGAAATTTAAGCTTTCTCAAATTTGGTTGAAAGTTTAAAGAATCTTCTCTTCATCGAACCTTTAACCCTTTTACCGTGATTGTCGCTAAAATACACCATGACAAATTGTGCAGTATCTGAGCAAGGCGGCATTTGATCAGGGATTTCATTTTTTGTATCAAACTCTGTTTCTATATCTGTACTTTATTCCTTTGACATTTGCATTATTTTATCTCATTTCCTTATTTTACCGACTGATTTAACAAAATTGGTTTGCAGACGACAATTAAAACTTGGCACCGAAAGGATTGGTTAAAGTGATGTCAGTGATGGCGTTTATGCCTTTCAACACTGGTTATTCTAAAGTAGACTAGTCCATCATTGTTAACCCTTTTGCTGACATATTCTGTCGTCTGCTAACTTTGTCGTCTGCTACAAATTTTCATTTTTTTTTTAATTTTCTACATTTTGTTTCAAAATCATAGTAACAGTAACAAACATTTTGGATCCTGATGAGACGCCGAGTTACTCGGCGTCTGATCTGGATCCAAACTGTTTGCATAGGTAATCACAGATCCGGCATTGGCAGCGAACGGGTTAATTGGTAGACTCCTTAGAGTATGAAAAGGTACAATATGCGGGAGGAATTTGATTGAAAAACAATGCAGATCCTGTTCATATGCGTCTTTATGATTCCGCTTAACTAGGTGTACACCGTTTACAATGACTGTACATCTACTCGTTTTCCCACATTCAAGCGTTACGATACATGGTAGCTTAACACATGGTGAAAGTCAATCGGAAAGCTTCAAAGGAATCAGGTGTGACTTTCACTCTATATTAAGCAGTAATCTGCTTAAGAGATATTCTGTAATCGGTTTAAAGTGGATTAATTATGACACACTTCAGTTACAGAAAGTAATGACTTTAGAGACAGACATTGGAGCTTGATATGCCAAAATGAGATAGCAAAGTTCATTTACGAGACTCTTTAGTATGCTAAAATACTACTACTATCATCTGAACTTCTGATTTAAAATTTAAGGTTTTATAAAAAACATAGGTTAATGTAAACTTCTGTCTCGACCATAAATTAAAGCGTGGGAAAAATGGCGGGAAACTCGAAGTTGACTACATAGCTCATGTGATAATTTCCCGCCGGATATTCCCGCTTTACATTTAAGAGTGAAATATTAATATATAGATAAATCTAACGCCTTAATTTTACATCTAAATTCAAAGTAGTTTATATTTCACATTATTGTGTTTTTCTTGAAAATAACCTATGTAGCAAGTTTGCGATATCAAAGGCAGGTTTCTGTCTTTAACCCTTTACTTGTTCAACATTTGTGTAAGAAATAAAGGAATCACGAAACTTGTTTATCGTAAAAACATCAGGGGATTTTGTTTGCTTCGACAAACACTGTAGAACCATATCTATATCCTGTCATTAAGCAAACTTAGCAGCCTCTGATCATACGACTCCTACAGGGTCCATGCTGATAAAGTTTTTTACTTGAGTCTGAGTTTGTTTTCAAGCTTTTGATTGGTCAGGTTTGAACCAAATGTTCAAATCTGACCAATCAAAAACTTGCGAACGAACTCAGACTCAACTAAAACGATTTATAAGCATGACTACAGAAGCCGTCTAATAAGAGTCGGCTTTGTTTTTCAAAAGACAATTATACGATAATGACAGCATACATATTAGTTAGATGTTATTAAATGTAATAAATTTGTAATCACACTTGGACTTTTCGACCGTGGACAGGGACTTTTCGACCATATACAGGGACTTTTCGACCATGACAGAAGCTGTTGAATCAAGCGGCTCCTACAAGAGATGTCTGAACTTTGTCTAGTCTACATTAGAAAAGTGCTCTAAGAAGAAAAGTGTTAACCCTTTCACCGCCAATGTCGCATAAATACACCACGACAAGTAGTGCATTCCCAGATCAGACGCCAAGGCGGCGTATGATCAGGGACTTCACTTTTTGTTTCAATCTCTAGTTCTATATATGTGGTTTATTCCTTTTGAATTCTGTATTCATTTATCTCATTTCCTTATTATACCGAATGATTTAACAAAGTTGACGATAATTAGAAATTAGGCGCCGAAAGGGTTAAACCAGCACACAGGTACAGAAGAAAGTGTAACGGCTTTTTCGCAAACGGTTTGGAGTAAACATGTACCATATTGATTTGATTTGATACTTAACTTGAGTATGTATACGTACCATTTCTATGATATTATTAACTGTCATGCCGATTCGGACCTGAACTGTTTCTGTTGGTCTGACATTCTTGCTGTAATTTGTCAACAGGGTCTGTTGCAATGTGCTTTCGACGTCAGTAGACCATTGGGCTGTAGATCCATGGACACCAAATACTGTTTGGATATGATGTATAATTTTAGTATAAACCTTTTAGGAAGGTGACTGCTTAATATAGGATGGAATGCATACAGAAAGTTCCTATAGCAGCTTTCTGCATAACTGTCACAAGGCATTAACCATTCTCTTGCTGAATTTTAAAATACATTTGTCCTTCTTTACCCATGCCATGTTGTATAATTACACATATATTCACTGTGTACACGTAGTTCGCTGTGCAATCACTGCTGTGGAGTGCACTAGTTGCACAATCAACTTGTAAATAGTGCAGACCCTGATGAGACAGCTCCTGCATGAGTTGTCTCATCTGGGTCTTCACTATTTACAGGTAGGTATATTGACGTGAAAAGCAAGCGAAGAGTTAAGGTAATAGAAAACGCAAGACACATAATATATATTTGACTTATTATTATCAAAGTTGTTGTCGTGAGACAACAAAGTAAAAGGAAACTATTTTTATAATATGAACGCAGTATATCTAAGTATCAAGATGTTGCCATCAAGATGGACTGAAGGGCACTGAGCTTAGAGGTCGGGATAAAGTCCGTGCAAAGCATTCTTAAATGTAATTTCGTGCACCTCAACTATCTCTCTCTCAATCATGCTTTCATACACCGATGCATACGTGATATAATGAAATATACATGAAAGCAAATGATTCCAATCATTCTGATTATACGGACTCTGGATTCATAAAATTAAAGCTGACTGTACTTTAGCAATATGAAACCCTGGTTACATTGAACTTTTGTCACAGAGTATTACGAACAATTCCGACAAACACGCCGAAACTTAATAGAATATCAGGTCAAATTGGGAGGATAATACAACATCAATGGATGAGATAACGTGTAGTACTTTTGTCTTAAGGATTGTTACATGTTTTCATATAAAAAGGTATGTAGGATAGGTAATTAGTGATTGATTTGCATGTAGGAGATAGGTGCACGGTGTAAATAACAGCGTATCATAGATATCTTCAAAATTCATGCAATAATGTTACAAGATGTGAGACGACATAAGATCGCAATTACAGTAAAACCTCTCTACAATGGCTACTAAATTATATCAAGTATTTTCTGTTTAAGACAGGTGGCTTCTTAAAGCAATGTGAAAGTAAAATAGAATGCTCCTATGGGAGCGTTCTGTTTTACTTTTACCTTGCTTTAAGCAGCAACCTGTCCTATATACCAACTAATTAACACAATTTAGTGACCGTTATAGAGAGGTTTTACTGTATTTCGATAATTTACGCTTTTCACGTTTTTACTGTTTGACAAAACACATATATTTTAGAGAAAAATTGAGGATTTTTCACAATTATGAAACTTTACTCGTTACTCATTGAATATCCATGTAAGAAATAATGACATCATGAATGTCATTCAGCTGTATTCTTATGATAGCATATTGGCAAATAATTGTTTAGCTATACCGGAAACGGTAGAATCAGATACATGTATATATCTTTCCACAAGGAAACAGATCAGACCCTGATTAGACAGCTCCTATAGGAGCCGTTTGATCTGCGTCTACTCTGTTTGGGAATGGTAAAGAAAACGAGATTGTTTTCACACGCTATAACATATTTGACACCTATTGTTGTCAGGTAATTGTAACCACGCCAATTTGCTATGAATGATTTGTGATGACATAAGTAACAGTTCACTCATTTCTTACTGTATTTTTATCCTAATGTTAAAATGGTGCCTGTGCTAGATATCTGTTGAAATAATTATATTTATTTTGTTATGTTTAAGATAATTATTACCAATAAGTGTCACAAAATTTGGATCTAACAAGACACCGAGATTACGGTATCTGATCTGGGTCCAGTCAGTTTGGTAATACAAGTCCAGTTGCGCATAACAGTAATTTAACTCTTTCGGCGCCAACGTCGCCTGTTGGCACCATTGAAAACAGTGCAGTCCCAGTGCAGTCCCAGGTCAGATGCCACCTTTCCAAGGCGGCATCTGACCTCGGACCTCGGACTTCACTGTTTTCTGTATTATATTTTAGCCCAAGCATACAGGCTTTATAAAACAAATGTTTTACTAATACACCTTTATTATTTAGTTTAGAATTATATTTAGTATGAAATAATTATTGCAGACGACACTTTTAAATTTGGCGCCAAAAGAGTTTGACTTTGTCTGATAACAAGGAAGTCACCTTGACATATGCATAATCCTGACAAAATATAGATTTATACTCAGCTAAACATTTATTAAGTAAATACAACAGTAAAACCTCTCTATCACGGCCACCAAATTACATCAAGTATTTTGTGTTTAATACAGGTGGCTGCTGAAAGCAAGGTGAAAGTAAAAACAGAACGCTCTATAGGAGCGTTCTGTTTTACTTTCACCTTGCTTTAAGCAGTCACCTGTCTTAGATACCAAATAATATTAACACAATTTATCGACCGTTATAGAGAGGTTCTACTGTACTGTAAAAATAATGACACCATGTACAGTAACTAGATGAATATATATATCGGTACATGATCTGGGTCCATGCTTATAAAGCTTTTATTTGAGTCTAAGTTTAGTTCTCAGGCTTTTGATTGGTCAGATTTGAGTTCTCAAGCTTTTGATTGGTCAGATTTGAGCCAAAGGCTCAAATCTGACCAATCAAATGCTTGAGAACGTTCTCAGACTCAACTAAAAGTTTTATAAGCAGGGACCCTGGTCTTGGCAGACGATGTAGAAACAGATATGCATTACTGTATAAGCAAACAACGTACACACACGCCAGATGGCGCCCAAGATTCATTCATAGTTGACCCTAATTTTAAAATGGAATTTATACTACGGTAAAAACTGTAGAATCAGATTTATATTATTTTAAACGCAAACAGAGCATGATTATATCAGACGGTTCCTACAGGCTGTCCGATCTGGATATCATTTGCTCGCAAACGCATTAAAATGCGCATCTATCAAGTAAAATATAAAATAAAAAACCGCACCTGTCATAAGAACCAGCGTGGACCTCCATAAGTTGAACATGACTTTGGTAAAACCTAAGCACTCTGCGAGCTGTATATGCATTTGTAATCTATGAAACTCTTGAAACCTCTTATATAGAACGATATTACGGAACTGTTTGCCAACTTCAGCGATGTCGTATCAATACTAATGTAACCAAATAAACCACATTTAGTTACTGACCCATTGTTCTATTTACAACTGTGTTTTGAAATCTGTGTATGGAAATATTTGTTTAATAAATGGAAGAGATTTATTCATGAAGGGCTAGTTTTGTTCTCCCGTTTCATAACTAATTTACCCTTACCACGCTAACTGTGACATTTGCCGCTTTGCAAACAATTTCGATACTGACGAGACGCTGTGTTACTCGCTGTCTGATTAGGATCCACGCTGTTTGACACTTGCTCAATAGATTATTCAAATTTTGCGTCAGGAAACTTCATCAATAGTTGCCCAAAATCTTGATAGAATCGAGACGTAATTAGAACTGCATCATATTCAAGTTTGAGAAAACGTTTCGTACAACGTGATATGGTTAATGTGGACTAAGCCTTGATAATTGTATGTATACTTTATTGAGTGCTTTATAATGACCGGTATTATGACCTTCGAGTCCGGCTTATGGGTCATTTCAGGAAATATTGACACTAATATATGAAATTATACCAAACAATGGGCTGAAGACAATGACGTTACTGCGAATATAACGAAGCACATTATGAAACACCATTCTTGTTTATTTTAGTAGCATGTTTAATAGCATTGTCAATTAGGTGATAGTAATACGATTGTCAATTTGGAAGGTACATAACATCTTCGTTTATATAAGGCCAACCTTCATCGATACACATTTACTCTTAATGCATGTTAACAAAGTAGACAAGAATTTGTTTTACGAACAGTGTAGAACCAGACGAAATGGCTCCATCGGGAATTCTTTGATCAGGATCTTCACTGTTTGTCATGGAAGCATTTTCTTCAGTGATAAATTTCAAACAACTTTTTGTTTCACTAATATTCAGAAAGGGAGGGGCCAGCTTTAGTTATTTACCTGAAGAAGAGTTAAGCAACTAAATTGAGATACGTAAGGCTAATTGCTTGTCCAGGTGCGGATCCAGGATTTCAGATTAGGGAGGACGTAGACTTTTTTTGGAAGGGGGGATTTTTATGTTTGATGACAAAAATAAATAGTGTGTTTGTAATACATGTTGGAAAAGAGCTGTGTTAAAGGCAGGTGACTACTTAAAGCAAGGTGAAAGTAAAACTTTCACCTTGCTTTAAGCAGCCACCTGCTCTAAATACCAACTAATTAACACAATTTAGTGGTCGTTATAGAGAGGTTTTACTGTATGTAGACTAACAATATTACTAAAAACAATGTTTAAGTAATTTTAGGTGGGGGTCACGCCGGCTCCGCCCCCTCTAAATCCGCGCCTGCTGTCCATGTTATATAAACGTCCAGTTGAATATTTAGCATGTTGAGCATACAAGTATCCATGAATAGGTCATCTAATAACTGTATCCGTCTCCAATTTCTTCTCAAACACCACCGTCAGTGTCAAAACAGTCTGGGCCAAGTAACTCGACATACTAACTAGATCCAAGCTATTGCAAACACTAATCAAATATTTGTAACATGTTGATGATATTGGACATTAGTCAAATCGCAATTGCTGAAAGTTCAGACATTGATATGAGAAAGAAAGCATGCAACTGGCAGGTTACCGGACGAATAATAAAAATACCAATGTAATACCTTACTAGTTGACCGATTAAAAAAACCAAGTGTTAAAACTGGAAAGTCTAAACGTTATTTGTTATTATAAAATATAGGCTGTCTGTATACGATATAACATGAGTTCTCAAAATAAGCACTGAAATAACTATTATCATATTTATTGAAATTGTTGCAATCCTTCCCATCACACCATAGTGATACATTTGGAACTAAGTTCTACCTATTTGCATAACGCTTGTTAATAGCAACTTCTCATCCCCCTCCTAGACTATTTGTAGACCCAAAAAATAATTAGAATTAATCTACTGGAAAGTAGCATTAACTACAGACAGGGAGAATTTTTTTGAATTGTGGAGTTTTGAAACCATTGTGATAAACAGAGCATTTGCTCACAACGTTTTCAAAAGTGAATTTTACAGAGGTGCAAAAAGGCGTCAGTTGGAGAGAATGGGTTAAATTGACTTTAACTTTGGATACACTGGTGATATATGTATTGTGACATTTTTGAATATGTACATTGTACATGTAATTTACAGGGGAATATGCACCATTCATACCATGTCATTATTCTTTTAATTAACCCATTCCCTGATGTTGAGGAAATGTTGACGACTCTGTAAAAGTCACTTTGTGAAACTAATGTGATAAAAAGAGCATTTGCTCCTACAGGAGCAAATGCTCTATTTATCACAATGGTTTCAAAACACAAAATTCTAAATTTTCCTTTTCTCTAGTTAATGCTCCTTTCCGGTAGATTCATTCAAAGAGTTTGTATCTAAAAATAGCCTATGAGGTAATAGGTTAACCTTCCCATGCTAAGCGTGTATCGACCAGCATTTGCAAACAGCTTCTGTCAAGATGAGACGCCATGTAACACAGCGTTTCATACACGGTTTGTCTATTTTTAGACCCAACCTCTTTGAATAAATCTACCGAAAAGGAGCATTTACTAGAGAAAAATGTTAGATTTGTGTAGTTTTGAAACCATTTTGATAAATAGAGCATTTGCTCCTATTGGACCAACTGCTCTATTTATCACAATGGTTTCATAAAATGACTTTTAGAGAGGCGTAGAAAGGCATATTTATGGAGGAAAGGGTCAAAATGATTCCAATTGAACTTTCATCTCACGTCATGTTTTGATATCACGAGAAAGGTTAAAGTTCTTCTACTGCATAGCTTGTCCGGTAATAAGATCAGCATTTTAATCCTTTAAGCCCTAAATTTTCAGAGTGAAAACGTCACACCAGTGTTTAGATATTGAGTGCATTCAATATGAAAGGCATAAACTTGCTATGGGGTTTAGAACGACACACAGTGTAGACCCTGAACGAACAGAGGGCACCTCTAGGAATCCTCATATCTGGGTATTCATTGTTTGTAAAATACAGTTCACGAATGCCCAGTTGAACGCATTAATTAACCCATTTGCTCACACGATCCCATATATGGGACGTAGGCAAACAGTGTAGACTCTGATCAGACGCCGCATAATGCAGTATCTGATTAGAGTCTACACTGTTTGCTGAGAGGAATTTCAATATAAAAAAAAACAAAAATGAAAATTTAGACCAGGCACCCCTTAGATAAAAAATGGACTGATCCAATATATAAGCATGGACGAATCCACTGGCAGCAAATGGGTTAATAATGTATTGTTATTGATAGCTGATAGTAGGCATTAACATTTCCCCTGATAGAAACCCCTTTTATGCATTTACAAACAGAGAGGTACAAGAATGACTCATGCAGAAAACACTACATACAGAACAAACAGCCACCCGAACAGCAACACAAGGAAACAGCAAATGTACATAACTATAAAAAACATCAAGAGACGCACAAAGACAAAAAAACAACATACAATAGGGGGAAGATGGAAGTACCGCCTTGGGACGGTCAGTGACAAAACTCACTGGGGGTTAAACCGGTTTTGGGGCGCCCAATCTCACACTTAGTTCATCCCCACCCTAAAAGACAAACAGTGTAAATATAAGACGGCTCACGTATAGGTTCTGTCTGATCTGGGTCTACTCGATTTACTAAGGGAATTACATAACTCGTATTCTACCGGTTGTGTCTTTAACAAATATGGATATATTGAAATATATTCTGATAGTGGTAGATCCTTCGAAAGCAAAAGTAGCAATGCAAAAAGAGAAAATTATAGACTCGGTTTTATTGAGTCTGTTCATGAGTAGTAATTAAAAATGCAACACTACTCATGCATGCCCCTAGCACCGGCTTAAGCAATACTCAATTTTCAAAACCAGTAACATCAACACTTATGATCCCGAAGGGTCATTAAAAAAACGATCTAATTTATATTCATGATATCATTATGTTTTGTTTGAATATTGTTCAGGTTAAGGGTTGATCACCGTATTAAGGAATGTACCCCGATCGAGCTTTCAAAGAGGTGTCAATGTCCTTAACCCTTTAATCCATGAATATTTATGTAAGAAGTAATTACATCATGAATATTAAGTACAGTGAAACCCCACTAATGCAGCCCCCTAAATCTAAGTGCTAGATGCAGGTGGTAGCTTAATACTGGAATAAAGTAATGCAGAGGAGCTTTCTGCATTACTTTTGTCATGCATTAAGCAACCACCTGCTTATAAAGACAACCATGTTTATTGTTTAAGTGGTTGTATTAGAGTGGTTCTACTGTACATGAATTTATCATATGGGACAAAAGTTATAGGAGAAACTGTAGAATCAGGTTTATTTTATTCCTCAATCAAGTCCTGGTCAGAATTGAGTTGTTTACCAGTAGTTTAACTCTTTTTTCTGAAAGAGACACATGTTAACACCCGTGTAAACAGAGTAAACCCATACCAGACCGATCTTGTAGGAGCTGTCTGATCAGGGTCCATGCTTATAAAGCTTTTAGTTGAGTCTGAGATCGTTCTCAAGCTTTTGATTGGTCAGATTTGAGCCTTTGGCTCAAATCTGACCAATCGAAAGCTTGAGAACTCAAATCTGACCAATCAAAAGCCTGAGAACGAAACTCAGACTCAACTAAAAGCTTTATAAGCATGGACCCAGGGTATGTTCCATTTGCTTATGTGCCTATATAGAACTAATTGTAAAAGGTGTCTGTCGTGTCCAGGACTTACTTTTGTAACGTGCACCATCCGCAATCCATGGCAGTCACCCATCCAGCCAGCAGCTACGAAAGACCGGCGGTGACATTTCCACTTCAAGATTTCACACAATAGAATTCATGATTTCACGATTTCACAATTTCATGATTTCATGATTTCATGATTTCACGATTTCACGATTTCACGATTTCACTTCAAAATTTCACAATTTCACGATTTCACGATTTCACAATTTCAAGATTTCAGGACTTCACAATTTCTCGATTTCGCAATTTCAACCTCATGTAGAATCTTTTAGCCACGTGGCACGCTGACGCAATTAAGGCAACAGAGTGGCTCTCGCCCTTGAAATCAGGATGGCAATTTGAAATCCATAAATACACCTTTCTACGCCTTTGCAAACAGGCTAGACCCAGCTCAGACGACTCCTATAGGATTTAATCTTATTTATAATCCATGATGTCATTATTTCTTACAGTTTATTATTAATTAAATTCTCCTCCAGTACAGTGTCATACAAACATAAGACAATGATTTAACACAATAAACACATGATTGGCAATTCTCATGCATGAATATTCATGCAGGAAAGGGTTAAACAATATTGATGGTGGACCTGATGACAAGCTACATGCAAAATATGAAGGCCCTCGGCCCTACAGTTCTGGAAGGGAAGATTGTCATAGTTTTCCGCCGTTTCTTTCATCGTGGCTTTTACTTCAACATGTGCGTTTTGATGACGTCATAACAATTAAAATGGACTAAATGAAATCATGAAATTGTGAGATCATGAAATTGTGAAATCGTGAAATTTTGAAGTGAAATCGTGAAATCGTGAAATTGTGAACTCGTGAAATTGTGAAATCATGAAATTGTGAAATCGTGAAATTTTGAAATTTTGAAGAGAAATCGTGAAATCGTGAAATTGTGAAATTGTGAAATCGTGAAATTGTGAAATTTTGAAGAGAAATCGTGAAATCGTGAAATTGTGAAATCGTGAAATCGTGAAATTGTGAAATTGTGAAATCGTGAAATTGTGAAATCGTGAAATTGTGAAATTTTGAAGTGAAATCGTGAAATTGTGAAATCGTGAAATTTTGAAGTGAAATCGTGAAATTGTGAAATCATGAAATCGTGAAATCATGAAATTTTGAAGTGAAATCGTGAAATCGTGAAATTGTGAAATCGTGAAATCGTGAAATTTTGAAGTGAAATCGTGAAATCGTGAAATTGTGAAATTGTGAAATCGTGAAATCATGAATTGCTTTGTGTTAAATCTTGAAATGGAAATGTCACCGCCGGTCTTTCGTAAGCAGCCGTACAGACTGTTGCTTTATTATGCAAACTTGTCAAGCACTTAAACCACGTCGTCAAGGAGCTAGCTCCCCGGGAAGGAGAGTTTATACTGTTTTTATACTTAACAGCATCACTGTTACAATTTCTTTAGATACTACTGCAAACCTTCGGTCAAGAATAATCATAAAGTGATAGATTCTTCCATAAATACTCAAGAGGAAATGGTTGGTTTAATGTTTATGCAATGTAAGCAAAATACAGTAAAACCCCTCTAAACCGGACGCTAAATTTGACATAAATATCGGTCTTGGAGACAGGTGGCAGCTTAATGTAGGGTGAAAGTCATGCAGAAAGCTCCTCTAGGAGCTTTCTGCACGACTTTCACCCTACAATAAGCAGTCGCCTGTTTAAAAGCATCTAAATTCTTCTCTACTAGAATTCCGGTTTAGAGGGGTTTTACTGTAGTAGTTTCAAAATTTAGGAATTTGACTTCATGTAATGTTTTCAGTAGTTGCTATAAACAGTTAAGTGTACTATGTTTAATGCAATAAATTGATTGAATTGAATTGAATTGAATTATATGATAATAATTAGATAGAGGAATTTGAATTCACGTAATGTTTTTAGTATAATGAAAGTTAAATATTCATGGACAAAATATTTATAATACAATATGGAACGTGGAATATTATAATTATTATGGCAAACTAAATAAACAGATCTAGCGAATTCCATTAGCAAACTGAGCAGACCCTTATCAGACGGTCCCTATAGGAGACGTCTGATCTGGGTCTGCTCTGTTTGCAAATGCGTGAGATACGTTGTATGAGAGAAAGGGCTAAGATGGTGTTTATAAAATATCGCAATGAAACAATATTCCAAAAAGGGAATTAATATACTACATAATTACTTGAATAGCCCTTATCTAATATTTCGACCACTAAAGGCCTTTTTCAAAGATATCATGTCAAAATACTCGCCATATTTTTGTTTCATGTATTCAACCATAAGATCAAAGAGAACTACCTTTGATTTTATGGCTGAATGCATGTAACAAAAATGTGACGTGTACTTTAACATGATAATCTTTGAAAAAGGCCCTTTGTGGTCGAAATATTAGACCAGAGCTATAAAAGTATTTATTTATAAATTATCATCTTAATAAAAGAGAATTTGTCAAACTTGAGCCTGGAGAAAGATCTTCATACACTAAAACCACTAGGTAGGAGCGCTGTGTGTGGAATATCCGCGACCCGGTGTTATAAGAAGGTAGAAATAAAACACAACGAAACAAATGTGATAAACGGAGTTTCTTACAATCTGTATTATGTAAGTACAATGTAATAAGTAATATACGTTACACTAAGTATTTGGATACAATCCCCCTCTATACCAATTTCGTAATACAGTAAAACATCTCCAATGCGACCAGTAAAATGGGCATAATTCACAGTGGCAAGGGCAGGTGGTAGCTTAATGCAGGACGAAAGTTATGCATATAGGAACTTTCTCTACAACTGTCGTCCTGTATTAAGCAACCACCTGCTTATAAAGATAGCGATGTTTATTCATTAAGTTGTCACATTAGAGGGGGTTTACTTTATCTCGGTTTGGGTCCAATGTCGCAAACTAGTAGCAAATAAGTCAAAACCCTAAGCCGTTTGGTCTAGGTCTGTATTATTTTCCTAATGCGTTCTACCCGAATATCGGGACGTCAATAATATGTTGAAACTATTACATAAACAAGATGTTGAAACTAGTTTCATCAATAATCTGTTGGAACTATTTCACCAACAATATGTTTAAACTACTTTATCAACAATATGTTGAAACTAATTTATCAACAATATATTGAAACTATTTTACCGACAAAATGTTGGAACTACATGTATATCACCAACAATATGTTGGAACGATTTCATCAACATTATATTGAAACTATTTCATCAACAATATATTGAAACTATATCATCCATAAAATGTTGAAACTATTTCACCAACAATATATTGGAACTACTTCACCAACAATATGTTTAAACAATTTCACCAACAATACACTGAAAGTACTTTATCATCAATATGTTGAAACTATTTCACCAACAATATGTTGGAACTATTTCATCAACAATATGTTGAAAGTATTTCACCAACAATATGGTGGAAATATATTACCAACAATATGTTTTTCATCAACATTATGTTGAAACTATTTTACCAACAGTATGTTGGAACTATATCACCAACAATATGTTGGAACTATTTCATCAACCATATGTTGAAACTATTTCATCAAAGTCTACGTTTACTTAATCTGCATTTTATTATGCGTATTCTAAGTGACTTTATTGTTTATTTTATAGTTCTTAACCCTTAAATTGTGTGATCTGAGTATATAAGACTTATATAAACGGTGTAGACCTCAATCAAACGCTCTTGATGGAGTCTTTAGATCAGGGTATACACTGTGTTCCATAAATATCATTTTCGTCGGTGATTCATTTCAATACAACTCAATACAATTAGAGGGGGTTTACTTTATCTCGGGTTGGGTCCAATGTCGCAAACTAGTAGCAAATAAGTCAAAACCCTAAGCCGTTTGGTCTGGGTCTGTATTATTTGCCTAATGCGTTCTACCCGAATATTTAGGGTAATTTGGGAAGCTGTGCATATCACTAAGTCCATTACAAATCCCACAAGCTTAAATACAAAATAAAGCAACGGGACGTCTATAATATGTTGAAACTATTCCAACAATATGTTGAAACTAGTTTCATCAATAATCTGTTGGAACTATTTCACCAACAATATGTTTAAACTACTTTATCAACAATATGTTGAAACTAATTTATCAACAATATATTGAAACTATTTTACCGACAAAATGTTGGAACTACATGTATATCACCAACAATATGTTGGAACGATTTCATCAACATTATATTGAAACTATTTCATCAACAATATATTGAAACTATATCATCCATAAAATGTTGAAACTATTTCACCAACAATATATTGGAACTACTTCACCAACAATAGGTTTAAACAATTTCATCAACAATACACTGAAAGTACTTTATCATCAATATGTTGAAACTATTTCACCAACAATATGTTGGAACTATTTCATCAACAATATGTTGAAAGTATTTCACCAACAATATGGTGGAAATATATTACCAACAATATGTTTTTCATCAACATTATGTTGAAACTATTTTACCAACAGTATGTTGGAACTATATCACCAACAATATGTTGGAACTATTTCATCAACCATATGTTGAAACTATTTCATCAAAGTCTACGTTTACTTAATCTGCATTTTATTATGCGTATTCTAAGTGACTTTATTGTTTATTTTATTGTTCTTAACCCTTAAATTGTGTGATCTGAGTATATAAGACTTATATAAACGGTGTAGACCTCAATCAAACGCTCTTGATGGAGTCTTTAGATCAGGGTATACACTGTGTTCCATAAATATCATTTTCGTCGGTGATTCATTTCAATACAACTCAATACAATTAGAGGGGGTTTACTTTATCTCGGTTTGGGTCCAATGTCGCAAACTAGTAGCAAATAAGTCAAAACCCTAAGCCGTTTGGTCTGGGTCTGTATTATTTTCCTAATGCGTTCTACCCGAATATTTAGGGTAATTTGGGAAGCTGTGCATATCACTAAGTCCATTACAAATCCCACAAGCTTAAAGACAAAATAAAGCATCGGGGCGTCTATAATATGTTGAAACTATTCCAACAATATGTTGAAACTAGTTTCATCAATAATCTGTTGGAACTATTTCACCAACAATATGTTTAAACTACTTTATCAACAATATGTTGAAACTAATTTATCATGAATATGTTGAAACTATTTTACCGACAAAATGTTGGAACTACATGTATATTACCAGCAATATGTTGGAACGATTTCATCAAACTTATATTGAAACTATTTCATCAACAATATATTGAAACTATATCATACACAAAATGTTGAAACTATTTCACCAACAATATATTGGAACTACTTCACCAACAATATGTTTAAACAATTTCATCAACAATACACTGAAACTATTTCACCAGCAATATGTTGGATCTATTTCATCAACAATATGTTGAAAGTATTTCACCAACAATATGGTGGAAATATATTACCAACAATATGTTTTTCTTCAACATTATGTTGAAACTATTTTACCAACAGTATGTTGGAACTATATCACCAACAATATGTTGGAACTATTTCATCAACCATATGTTGAAACTATTTCATGAAAGTCTATGTTTACTTAATCTGCATTTTATTATCCGTATTCTAAGTGACTTTATTGTTTATTTTATTGTTCTTAACACTTAATTTGTGTGATCTGAGTATATAAGACATATCGGTGTTTTGGTGGTGGTTGCGTCTTGCATGTGGCTTTGCCTGCTTGACTTTACTACTTTTCCATTTATATAAACGGTGTAGACCTCAATCAAACGCTCTTGATGGAGTCTTTAGATCAGGGTATGCACTGTTTTCCATAAATATCATTTTCGTCGGTGATTCATTTCAATACAACTTGCTGTTAATTGATATTCAGAAAGGGGCAGTGTTGATTAGTCAGCAGTAAAGGGTTAAATTGTTCACATGTAATAATCCACACTTGCAACACACTTGCCTACATGCACACCAGTGTCTCTAATTTATTTACCGGACGTAGTCCACTGTCTTGTTACCACGTATGGCATATATTTTAGATTGATAGAGGGTTTATTTTGACTTTGACCCATTTATTCTCACATTATTTGAAGAAAACTCGTCCAAATTTCATCGTTGAATGCCTCCTTTTTTCATATTGAGGAGGCACAGCTAGGAAAATATTTAATGAAATACGCCATTGACATCGGTGGGTTCAGCAAATAGTGCAGACCCTGATCAGAGCCCTCTGATCTTGGTCTACACTGATTGACTACGTCCATTTTAAGGGACACTGTGTACAAATGGGTTAACATGTATATTTTGAGCATGTTGCAGTTTGGCATTTTTTTCAGTGGCATTCACTCTTTCTCTGCCAAATACTGCTGCTTGCACACTTTGTCATCTGCTACAGGTTTTTTAGTTTGGTGTTACCCTTTCTGTTTTAAAAGCATTACCACAGTCACAAACCTGTTTGCATAATCACAGATGGCAGCAAAAGGATTAATGCAGTTACTTATAGTATCTCGTATAAATTTAATTTCATTAGTTTTTTTGGCGAAATTTATTACACGAAACCTTTATGAGCATTCAATCTCGATAATCCCTGTTGAACTCGAACTGGCCGAATTTCACCGAGTTAAGGAGCATGTTTTCGAAATATGGATCGAACATCGAGTACGTCAGAAGTTCGTTTCAGTTACAAGTTATCGTCAATAAAGCTTGCAGACAGAAACATACTGTAAGCATAGAAAAAAATCCAAAACAGAACATTTCAACTGAGCCTGCAATGTCCCTGTATGTAAGTGGCTCCGTGCTTTCCCAGGCTGGTAGTGGTTTTTTATCAGGATGAAACGGAGGCTCTGCGACCTGGATAACTTTTTCTACATCTCTAATTTGATCTTCAATATCTCCAGTATGAATACTGAAAAGAAAAGTTAATCAAATGAGACCATTTTGCTTTAATTTGAAAAACAGAAGTAAGAGAAACCAGTTCTGCAATTCCACATAATATGTCTTTTAATGTTTTTCCCTTAAGGGTACACGAAGATCAGGCTGCATATATGCTCACATGCCATTATAACAATTCATGCAATTAAAAATAACGATGTCATCATTTCTTGCACGAATGCTCAGGAAGTTATCAGACCCTATTTCAAATCTGAAATTATATTATACTAAGAATACTGCTTTACCTTGAAACCTTGTTTTTGCGTCTGCAAGAAAACATTGTAAGCACGGACATCAGAATCACGTGACCCTTTCCCGGTGATCTCTGTTCCCTGTCTAAGCGATGTAACTGGAGGACATACACCGCCATCAAAACCTCTAGTACAGCTAAAATCACACCTTCTAGCACATAAATTCCTGAAATATACAAAGTGAATATTCTTACAGAATAACTAGTTGTTTTTACAATACAGTAGAATATGTCTTAACTGATCATATATTGATTTAAAAAAGAATCTTAAAAACAGCTGATTACTTAATAGGGACAGCACTAATGTAAATATGAGCCTTCTCCATTACGTTTGACCTGCATTAAGCTACTAACTGCGTAACCATATCTTGTTAATGGTCGCTTAAGACAGGCTTAACTGTACAGTCAGAAATTGGAAAATACTATGGGGAATATTACATATAGTGTGTACAATAAACATTAGTGAAATTCCATCGGTCCAAAGGCTGGATAATCCAAAGGCCTAACCCCCCAAAATAAATAATCTAATAAGAGCTACTGATAATAGTGCGTACACATATACTAAATTCGTCTTTACATCTCAAACGCAAAGTTCGTCATTTCTTCACCAAACCCTATACTGTGAGACTCTTTGAGACGATTCTAAAGAGTGGTCACAGTATAGGGTTTGGTGGAAAAATAAAGGATCTATTGTTGAAACTGTTTAAATTTAGTTAATTTACGCATCTTATCTAGAGCTCTAATACAATGCGTATAATTAGACTGAACAATTGCAATAATGTTTGCATCAACTTGAGAGTAAGAGGACAACAGCGCAGTAGTTGTTATTTCGCAGGAAAAGAAAGAGAACGAGTGTATTTGTTCACTGCGGTGTTGTCCTTAACTCTTTCGGCGCCAATGTCGCCTGTTGGCACCATTGAAAACAGTGCAGTCCCAGGCCAGATGCCGCCTTGAAAAGGCGGCATCTGACCTGGGACTGCACTGTTTTCTGTAGGGTTTTTTTTAGCCCAAGCATACAGGTTTTTAAAAACAAATGTTTTACTAATATAGCTTTATTATTTAGTTTAGAATTATATTTAATATGGAATTATTATTGCATACGGCACTTTTAAATTTGGCGCCAAAAGGTCAGTCATTTGTTTTTATCACAGCCTAATCGCTGATATAAATGCCATCAGCTGAAAGGAGCAATTCGTAACTTTTAAATGCAAAGTTCAGTATGAATCGTTACTTTCAACAGCTTAGTTCCAAACGGGGTGGTTTATATTAAACGGTTTGGAAAGCGGCGAATGTATAAGCTCAGACGCCGATTAAACTTTAATGCTTTGCTCCAGATATACGCCATCCGACGCCTTTGCAAACAGAGGAGACAAAGATCAGACGGCTCTTGCAGCCGTCTGATCAAGGTCTGCTGTGTTTGCATTTGGAGTTATAAAGTTATGATTATACAATCTATATCATTGTCAACCATATATGTGTACATGCCATTATAAGATATCAGTTGATTGATAAGTAAGTAAGTAAATAAGTAAGTACGTAAGTAAGTAAGTACGTATTTGACGCCCTGGACGCTGATTGGAAAGAAATTGAACAACGCATTTTATGTTTGAATTGATGTACGTGGTATTTCTACCGACGATGATTTGTTGAAGCAACGTACCAAGAACCGGAGTTTGAGCGGAAGTTGTCGGCATTTTTGAAGCAACAATGGTGGTCATTACGATCAGCGACAACAACAACGTGACTGCATAACCAAGTTTTCCACCGGAAGATGCAGGTACAAGAAACACGACCACGCCCAACGCCTCCAGGAAGAGAACCGGAAGAACAATGTTGATCAAATAGTAGGAGTATCGCCGCTGTAGCTCAAACGTAAACACCGCAATGGACCATGGTATGTTTGAGTAGTTTTCGTACATTTCAATATCGGAAGATGCCCGTACAAGTTTGTATTCGCCATTTTCTGTATACTTGTTTAAAAACACATTGTCGGAAAATAAATTGAAGTCGACCTTGTCATTAGGAAACATCCAACTTGAGATCTGAAAAGAACACAGGTGCGTAATCTACAGTTATATGTGGGTACATTATCAAAGTTATCAAATGAAGTTGTATTACACTATATCTGCAGTGCATTTTGTTAAGATTATTAACCATACAGTCCTATGAAATTGACGCTGAATAGCTTTAACCATTCACTCCATAAAAACGCATTTCTATACCTAATGTAGGTCAGAAATAATTTATGAAACTACCACCTGTTTGAACACTCAGAATTATACTTTTTTAATTGTCGTATTATGTAGACTTTATTGTAGTACATGTATGTCTACAGATTCTAGTGAATATTTAACAGTGTAGTATGTGATCGGTTGCTGTGTATATTATGAAGTGATTGTTGCACAATACATGTATCTACAACACACCCAAGGTACCCTGTTCTCTAGACACCTCTTATTTCTCTGACCGATCTTAAAAACTATGCCGTATTTGCAAAGTACATTTGCGGGAATATGAAAATGCGAGTTGCAGCTCAGCTCTTTGTACATCTTTCACATGACAACTTACCACAAGTTTACATGTCTGTGTGTCAAAGGGGAATAATGCGACGTCCGCAGTGCAAATGGACTTGAAGAAGACAGGCGCCATCCAGAAGACATACCCAGAGCTTCCAACCTGTAGCGGTATGGACCTAACATTGCTATTATCTCCCACGGCATGGATCTCATCGGCCCTACAAAACACGTTTGGTGGGTTACACGTTCACCCTTTACTTAACCATTTACTCCATAAATACTCCTTTCTACGCAATTGCAAACAGAGTAGACCCAGATCAGACAGCTCCTATAGGAGCCGTCTGATCAGGGTCTGCCATGTTTGCTTACGAGATGATATAGATATGATTCTACAATTTCTGCCATTGCCAAAACATTGTGTGTCCATGTGCTATTATGAAAATCTAATTAATAGTCGTGATGTCATTATTAATTATATGATTATTCATGGATTAAAGGTAACGGTTAAGCTTGCTGGGGAATGGCCCGTTTGCGTACATGTTCGTCCATTTCATTTTCAAAGTATAGGGTACCTACATAATTTGATTCTATGCCTGTCATATTTAAAGATATCAAAGGGGCCAAACTGATCATTCATTTTTACAGTGGAGGATGTAAGTGAGCAGATACTTATGGATATTAGGGCACATTAGAACATGTCTTAAGTGATCATTCATCTATTTAACATCGTTGTCTTAACCCATTCCCGCATATTGACGCCTTTTGACGCCTCTGTAAAAGTCACTTTGTGAAACCATTGTGATAAATAGAGCATTTGCTCCTAAGGAGCAAATGCTCTATTTATCACAATGGTTTCAGAACTACAACATTTTGAAAATTTCCTTTTCTCTAGTTAATGCTCCTTTTTGGTAGATTTCATCAAAGATGTTAGGTCTAAAAATAACCTAAGTGGGAAGGGGTTAAACAGCACCTGGTTGCAGGGCAAAGCAGAAAGCTCTAACAGGAATTTTCTGGATTACTTTCGACCTGCAGTGTAAGCTACCACCTTTCTCAAAATCGATTTCGAAACAACGCTTGGAATATTATTTGATGTTCATAATAACAACTGATACGGGTCAGTCGAAAGTTTAAAAACCGCGTAAGATAACTTATACTGGGTAATAATTTACCAAATGCACATCGAAATGAATACGTCTGGTGCGAGTTTTACGACAGATTCTCGTGAATGTTGAATGCGTTTCCATAGTAATCAGTTTATATGAGTCGTTTGATCAGGGTCTAATTTGTGTGCGTATGATATAATATGGATATGGTTTCACATCTTCTGTTATGACCACCGAGGTAATATAAAGTTCACTAAGGAATACTCGGTTTAATGGATATCTATAAAAAGCGATGCTACCAAGCGAAAACAAATACTTACGAATTTACAAGAACCAGCAGTGGCCGCCATATCTCGTCCGCCCTGAAGAACAATTCGGTTGTGTTGTAATCTTTAGAATTCCATTTCAGGCGCTCATCTTTCCATGTCTGAAGTAACAAAAGGTACTGTAATTCTCTACTCAAGTTTCGCTTACTGACGTTTTAGCTTAGAGATAACTTCTCCGTTGTTTGTCAGTCTACCGGTATGTGTCTGTCACTCATTTTTGTACAGGTACTCCTCAGTGGAATTGACTTCAAACTTGGAGCACATACATAAAGTAACAAGCACACATGCTCAGAATAAGGACGTCCATTTGCATATTTTGAGTTGTTCCCCTCAACAATTTGCAAACAGTGTAGACCACGGTCAAAGGGTTCCTGGGAAGGAACACTTTGATCAGGGTCTGCACTGTTTTTCACCAAAGAAGTTTTTTGTCGGTGATAAATTTTGATACAATGTTTTATTGAACCTGAACTATTTTGAATTGGCCAATGCCTTTCTAACTATCAGTAAAGAATAATACGAGTGAAGCAATATTGCATAATTTGAACTTCGATATCTCGAAGTTGGATAATTTAAAAATTCGGGATAACTCGAAGCAGGAGTTCGGTTCTTCCGAAAATTACAATACAGAATTGTTCCGGTAATGGCGGGCTATAGTGATGACGTGGTGAAAATCGCAAGACCTAGAAATTAATTTTTACATGGACATTTCTTCAGAAGTAATTTTGAAAAACGTACAGAGAACATTAAATTAGTCATGAGTGAGGTAAATATTGAAGACATGCTGTCAGAAAGTGATGCTGAGACCGAAAATGGACTTGTTTTCAATGTCGAAACGAGCAACCCGTACGAAGCTGGTGGGTGGGGTCAGCCAGGCAATGCCGACGAATGGCAGGTTCATCGTGAGAGAAAACGTAAGAGAAACCGTACAGGTAGTGTAGAACTAGAAACTTTTGAGAGCTTGTCTAAAGATGATCAACTCAGTGCAATATTTAAGAAACTGTTAGATATTCAAGGGGCTCAGCAAGAAATACACGGACTGCGGTCGAGAGTAAACAAACATGACGAAGAACTACACGAAACAAAGCGTGGTATAGACATTAATTCCAGACATATTAGGACACTCGCATACAGACAAATTGACATTGAAACAAGACAAAAACAAAATAACATAATTCTACGAGGTTTCAAAGACACGAGAAATGAGAACCTGCATGACATAGTGAACGATGTGATACATGACTGGCTGGAGATAGACCCCAGACAGCTGTGTATAGTAAACGTACATCGAGTAGGGTGGTATGTTGGGGCGATTAAGAGGGCCAAACGTAGGAACGACGTCGTGCGACGACCTATTCTGGTATCATTTCGAAATAAGGAAGATGCAGACTACGTTTTTGATCAGGCGGCCAAGTTCAAGGGCTCAGAGTTCGCTATTGACCGTGATTATCAGTCTGAGGTTGCGGCAGCAAGGCGACGCATCTGGAATGACTTCAAGAAACTGCGCCAAGATAACCCGCGATCTAAAGTTGCCTTGAAGTATCCGGCAAGAGTGGAGATCGACGGAAAAACAGTAATAGATGAATTTCCTGGCTGGTACGAGCTAATGCATGAGCGTTCATCCTTCGATTACACCCAAAACACGAGCTATACACAGTCAGCTGTGCCAAATCGAAACGTTACTAGTAAACCACCCCGCAGCAGCAACCCGCAGACAGAACGTCAGCGTGATCAGGGTCAGAATCCGAAACTCCCAGCCTACCAGGATCAAGCCTATAATGCAGACACTGAATCCGACAGCGATCGAGATCGCGATCGGACTCAGCGAAAGTTCATAAGCGGTGATGAACAAAACAATAATGTAAAGCAATCGCACAGTGCGCAAAGTAGACAAGTGAAAAGATCAAACATACCTGTGAGTGTGAATGGCAATTCTGTGCAGAAAACACAACCGTGTGCAACACACGGTGTGTCTTCTTCACAGAATGACACGATTCAGCATATATCCTCTCAATTATCCATTGATGAACATAATTCACAATCACAGTCATTGTTAAATCCAAGTGCAACATGTAAATCCGGTCCGAATAGCACAGCACAGCAAATTTCTTCTAATAAACATACAGAGTGTGTAAACACAGATGACACGATACCGTTGGTGGGTAGTGAGGGGATTTCGCACGAGGCAGGTGAAACTATAACCTCTGACACGGGTAAGCGGGTGTCACGTGCATAGGACAGCGCGGTGTGTACTCGATTTGCATTGTTAAATGTACAGTCGCTCCCAAACAAACTGAACAGTAAGGAAATAGCTGATATTTTCGACAAGTGTGACTTGATTATGTTTGTAGAAAGTTGGACAAATGAATTGAGCGATATTGAATATGAAGGATTTAAACATTTTGCGTTACATAGAAAAAGATCATTTAATGCAAAGAGAGATTCTGGCGGAGTTGTAATTTATGTCCGTGACAAATTGGTAACTGACAATATGCTGTATAAATGTACTGACGATAATATTCTTTGGTTACATTTAGACAGTGATGCATTTGGCCTAAATGGTGATTTTTTTCTATGTCTTTGCTATAACCCCCCACAGGGATCCAGCAGTGAGGCGCAAAATGATAAATTATCAAGCTTTGACAAAATTTACAGTGATATAGTCGAAATTGAAAGTCTTGCAGAAAATCATTGTAATTTCTTGGTTTGTGGTGACTTTAATGCAAGAAGTGGCACATTGTATGGTTTTGTTGAAAATGATGTATTTTTACAAGCAGATGTTTTGCCAGATGATTATACATTTGATTTACAATTGCCAACAAGGCACTCAAAGGATTCGGTTGTAAATGAATATGGCAGACTTTTAACTAGTTTGTGCGAAGAAACGAGCATTCGTATATTGAATGGTCGTTTTGGCGATGACAAGTCAATAGGTAATTGTACATATGTGGGAACTAAAGGTCAGTCTCTGGTTGATTATGTGTTGATAAGCGAAAATATGCTAGATTTGGTGTCTGAATTTGCAGTGCACGATCCAAATATCATTTCGGATCACTGTCTTATAACATTTACTCTTAAATCATATACTAATTTTGTAGAACAGGAAATTGTTGTAGAAAACAAATACCAGAATTTTACAAATCTTCAGTACAAATATAAGTTTGATGAAGATAAAAAAGATCAATTTTTGAATTCGATCGATTCGGATGGTTTTATAAATGAAATCTCAGGCTTAACAGATAATGTAAAAACTGCAAACGATGGTGAAAGTATTGATAAAAATTTGTCAGAATTTAATAATCTTTTGCAATCCCGCTGCGATCTGGTTTTTAAGAAGAAACTTCATTCGGACATCGTTACTGGTAATAAACAGAGCAGAACAGACAAAAAGCAGCCTTGGTTTAATGACAAGTGTGAAGAATACAGAGACACTTTCTATCAGCATTTAAACAGTTTTAGATCAGATTCTTCAGAAAATAATAGAGAGGATTTAGTTAGGGCACGTTCCGTATATAAGCGAACCCTGAGGCAAAGTAGATATAATTTTGATAAAAATAAAACAGAAAAACTACTTGAAGCAAAGACCAAAAACGCAAAGATGTACTGGAAGATGTTAAAAGGGGTGTATATGCAAAATAAGTCTAAACAACTGTCATCTCGAGATTTTGAAATTTATTTTAAAGCTATTAATAATCCGGAGAGTGATTTTTATCAACCGGATGAGGATGTTCTGTATTTTAATGACAGGTATATTAATGGCGAATTCCAAATAATGTTCGATGAGCTAAATTCAGAGATTTCTCAAGAAGATATTACTAAGTCTATTAGGGATCTAAAGAACGGTAGGTCAGGAGGACCTGATTTATATATAAATGAGATATTTAAACACAGTAACCACCATATTGTAAAATACTTACATGAACTTTTTAATAGAATTCTAAATGCGGGTTATTTCCCCAAAGTTTGGTCTGAAGGCTATATAGTACCAATTCACAAGAAATCTAGTATTGATAATGTGGAAAATTACCGAGGAATTACGCTACTGAGCTGCCTCGGCAAACTTTTCACACGTATTTTGAATTCACATTTGAACTGTTGGGCTGAAGAATATAATGTTTACATAGAGGCTCAAGCAGGATTTCGACGAAATATGGGCACGGTAGATAATGTTTTCATATTGCATAGTGTTATTACACATCAATTAAACAATGGTAAAAAACTTTTTTGCTCCTTCGTAGATTTTACGAAGGCGTTTGACTATGTAGTACGGGAAAATCTGTGGTTGAAATTGATTAAATCGGAGTCCGGGGAAATATTCTTAATGTTATTAAATCGATGTATTCTGAAATCAAGGCCAAAGTCAAATATGAAAATATGCTCAGCGACGATTTTGTTTGTAATTTAGGAGTACGACAGGGGGAATCTCTCTCACCTTTCCTGTTTTCAATGTATCTAAATGACCTGGAACAAGAATTTTCATTAAAGGGAGCCGATGGAGTCGAGCTTGATATGTTCAAACTTTTCATACTGATGTATGCCGATGATATCATAGTGATGTCAGAATCTGCAGAAGGTCTACAGAAAGGTCTTAATATTCTTGAAAATTACTTATGAAATGGAAACTGACTGTGAATACTTCTAAAACAAAATGTATGGTGTTCAGAAAAGGGGGGTTACCAAGGCGGGATATTAGTTTCTTTTATGGTAATAACAAATTGGTAATTGTAAGCAAATTTGTTTTTCTAGGGGTTGTATTCACAACTGGAGGGGCATTTTCTGAGGCACAAGCTTCTCTGTCCGGACAAGCACAGAAGGCAATTTTTAAACTGAATAAATATTTGCACAATTTTAAGGGAATACCTTTGAAACATTATCTAGAACTTTTTGACAAACTTGTTAGTCCAATTCTTTGTTATGGTTGTGAAGTCTGGGGATTTTGTAAGGCTGACAAAATCGAGAAAGTACATCTACAATTTTGTAAACGATTATTACACGTAAAGCAAAGTACGCAAACAGATATGGTATATGGGGAATTAGGGCGTCTTCCTTTGCAGTACAATCGTTTCCTAAGAATAGTAAATTATTGGTTGAAAATTGTACAATGTTCGGATACAAAATACATAAAATGTGCATATATTACACTTGTAAATGACATTGAAAAAATGCCAAGAAAAGATAATTGGGCTTCCCTGGTGAAAAAGATGCTGTCAGAATTAGGTTTTTATGAAGTTTGGTTATTTCAGGGAGTCGGAAATAGCTCGTATTTTCTGTCTGTTTTCAAACAAAGATTGAAAGACAACATGATGCAAAATTGGCAGGCTAGATTAGAGAGCTCGCCAAAAGCTCGTTTTTTACATATTATTTTCCAATTTTGGCTTTCAAGACTACCTAAATCATGTAACATTTACAAAGTTTAGAATAGCATTAACTAAATTGAGATTATCTTCACACAAATTAGAAGTAGAGAAAGGTCGATATAAAAAGCCTAAGCCCGTGCCTCTTAACAACAGAAAGTGTTTAGAGTGTCACGAACTCGAAGATGAATTTCATTTTTTATTTCAATGTAGAAAATATAGCTGCTTAAGGTCTACTTACATTAACAAATATTATTGGCAGAGACCCAACATCCCAATACTAATCGAACTGCTCACCTCCAGGAACAAGAAAGAAATTAGAAATTTAAGTATTTATGTTTACAAAGCATTTAATCTTGTATCGTAACGGAAAAGCCACACGCCGCAACTAAACCTAATACTTTGTGCTTTCCCAGTACATTAACACCTTAGCGATGTACTCGTCAGTTATGAACCTTGCACTTCTAATGAGTGCACTTGCGATGTGTAAGCGGTAGACCCGGATCAGAGGGCTCCTATGAAGTCCCCTGATCTTGGTCCGCACTGTTTTGTTTTGTCATATTGAGTGTACTCGTCATTTATTAACCATGTACCTCTAATGAGAACACTTGAAATGTGCAAACAGTGCAGACACAGATCAGAGGGCTCCTAATGAGCCCCCTGGTCTGAGTCCGCAATGTTGGTCATTTTGAGTGTACTCGTCATTTATAAAGCATGCACCACTAATGAGTGAACCTTCGATGTGCAAACGATGTAGACACAGATCGGAGGGCTCCTAAAGAACCCCCTGATCTGGTTCCGCACTGTCTGACTTTTGGGTGTGCTCGCCAGTTATAAACCATGTACCTTTAATTGGTACACTGGTAAGGTACAAACAGTGTAGACACATATCGGAGTGCTTCTGAAGAGCCCCCTGATCTGGTTCCGCACTGTTTGTCTTTTGGATGTGATCGCCAGTTATAAACCATGTACCTTTAATTGGTACACTTGTAAAGTACAAGCAGTGTAGACACAGATCGGTGTGCTTCTGAAGAGCCCCCTGATCTGGTTCCGCACTGCTTGTCTTTTTGGGGTATACAGTTTTAAACCATGTGCCTAAGTTCTTTAATTGCCACTCTTGTAATGTACAAACAGTGTAGACACAGATTAGGGGGCTCCTGAACCCCCCCCCCGGTCTAGTTCCGCACTGTTTGTCTTTAGGGTGTGCTCGCCAGTTATAAACCATGTACCTTTAATTAGTACACTTGCAGGGTACAAACAGTGTAGACACAGATCGGAGTGCTTTTGGGGAGCCCCCTGATTTGGTTCCGCACTGTTTGTCTTTTGGGTGTACAGTGTTAAACCATGCACATAAGACCTTAATTGGCACACTCTTGGTGTACAAACAGTGTAGACACAGATTAGGGGGCTCCTAAGAAGCCCTCTGGTCCGAGTCCGCAATGTTTGTCATTTGTAGTGTTTGTTAATAAGGCACATTTAGCATTACATATTATGAATGACTGCCCGTCATTACTTGTTTTTTTACTATGTATTATATAATGCTGATGGACATGTATGTCTTTTGCAAATAAAACATACCAACATATAAAACGTATCACTACGCACATCTAGAAACACACGCGACAGCTTAATGCGGGTAGAAAGTAATGCTGAAAATGGCTACCTACAGGAGCTTTTAAGCGTTACTTTAGACATGCATTAAGCTGTGAACTTGAGAAATTGTTCAGATTAAAAATAATACAACACGAACGTCTGTTATCTCGAAGTAATTTATATGGTCCCTTGAAGTTCGAGAAATGAAAGTTAAACTATATGCCGTACAAGGTATAATTAGCTAAATATACTTTTTGAACAAATTTACTAAAAATGTTATATATCGAACTATTTCAAACGAAAAACCAACGTGCTTTAATAGTATATATTAATCAACGACTATTGGTTGAACTTTAACCCTTCGCTTGCTATTCACGTCAATATACCTACCTGTAAATAGTGAAGACCCAGATGAGACAGCTCCTGCAGGAGCTGTCTCATCGGGGTCTGCACTATTTACAAGTTGATTGTGCAACCAGTGCACTCCACAGCAGTGATTGCACAGCGAAATACTTGTACACAGTAAAAGATATATGAAATTATACAACAGGGCATGGGTAAAGAAGTAGTAATGTATTTTAAAATTCAGCAAGCGAGGGGTTAACATAGTTCGTTGACAACATTGCGGACAGCAAGACCAGAGTGCGCTCTTTCAACGCCGATGTGGCCGGAAAACCGCTCACAAGGCTTGCCGCAATAGTCGAACTATCTTTTGCAAACAGTTTGGATCAAGATGAAACAACAAGTCAGTTACTCGTCGTCTTATCAGGGTCCAAATAGTTTGACACGCCACTTACGTTTAGAGATGGAATGGAAAGAAAGTTCACACAAATTTAATGCAGACGGTATTGTTTCCCAGACGAACTTAATTTCGCTCTTAACGGTTGATTAGGTTATCATGTACTTACCACCATAAGCGCACCAGACACCACCATGTGTTGATCCACAATGTCCTGTGGAAAAGAAAATTCAACAGTAACTAGAATGAAACCCCTTTAAAGTGACCATCTACAGGAGGAATAAATCTTGGTCTGACCTGGTATTCTCCGTCTTGGCACACGTCGTATGCACTCGTAAGCGAGTAATATTATTCAACGTCAAACTTTGAATTTGGTTGGATACGCGTAAAAGTATAGTCAGAAGTTTAAAGCCATTACCTCACAGGTTATTTTTAGATACAACCTTTTTAAATAAAAATACTGAAAAAGAGCATTAACTGTAGAAAAGGTATTTTTTTTTAGAATTTTGTAGTTTGAAACCATTGTGATAAATTGAGCATTTGCTCCTATAGGAGCAGATGCTCTATTTATCACAATGGTTTCATAAATCATGGTTTCACAAAGTAACTATTACAGAGTGGTCAAAAGTCGTCAATGTGAGGGAATGGGTTAAGTCATGATGGTAACACTTGCTAAGACATCTACAGTTAGGACAACAGGTAGAATAGGTGATACTACTTGATTAAACCTGGCAACAACTGTATCGAGAATTGAAAACTTGGAAGCAACAGATATACAAGTGCTACACATGTTTCATCTTAAGCAGACAGAGATACATGTATTGCACCTCAAACGTTATTACAGTTAACTTATAGCTGGTCTGTAACATGATTGTGCAAACTATAGAATAAATCATATATAGAACTTGTGTAAGAAACTGATCAAAATATAATTTACAATAAACACATGCTAATACAACCACTCAAAATAAGTATAAACCTGGATTTTTAAAAAAGGTTGATGACTAATACCATTACAAATGAAAACAATGCCGTATTTATTAGCTGAATGTATTACCTCCTATAAGAACTTTCTAAATTATAGTAGAACCCCTCTAATACGACAATTTAATGAATAAACATGAATGTCTTTATAAGCAGGTGGTTGCTTAATACAGGACAAAAGTAGTGCAGAAAGCTCCTCTAGGAGCTTTCTTTTTTACTTTTGTCCTGCATTAATCTACCACCTGCATATAGCAACCAGAGTTATACATCTTTAAGGTGGTCGCATTAGCGAGGGTTTACTGTACTTTTGCCCTGTAGTAAGCAAGTACTTGCTTTTACAAACTCTTATATTAATAAATTATGTAGACGCTTTACGGTGTATATAGATATTGCGACAGATGTATAAGGCTTGCATACATACCATTTCTAAAACGTTATAAAGTGAGAGACCGAGGGAGATCTTGACTGTGTCGCTCGGTCTGACATTCCGGTTGTAATTTGTCAACAGAGTGGTCTGCAATGTGCTTTCTTCGTCCACAGAACTACCGGCTACGAACATTAGGAGTCCTATATAGAAATATAAATAGAAAACGTTATAGCCACCACCTAATGAAAAATCTTGTGAAACTAACAAGAGTATGGCTGCCCGATTCTGAGCGTAAGTAATAGAGAACTTTGATACGGTATAATCACGATACTACGAGCACTTAAATACTTATTAGTATCGATCTTTAGCACAGGTGGCAGCTTAATGCAGGTTGAAAGTCATACAGAAGGCACCAATAGGAGACGATCGCCGGTTTCAGAGGTCGCCAGTGGTCTTTAACGATCGCAAGCGCTAGTGGAACTGTAGCCTAAGGTCACTGGCGACCTCTGAAACCGGCGATGGTCTGCGATTGTCGGCGACTATGTTCAAAAAGATGCTTCGTAGTCACATTGGAGATTTTTATGCGACTATCGTACGACAGGTTGCTTACGATCATGCATCAAGTCACTTGTATTCGTACGGAGGTTCCACAATCACTTCCTGTGGTCACGTGGTCTATGCCTAGTCGCGGGTAATATTTAGGTAGTCGCTGGTGATCGCACGGCAGTCATGGGTAATTGTAGAAAGGTCGCTAACAGTCGTACGATTGTAGGGAAGATCACCAACGACCAGTTAAAGATTGTTTGAGATCTCCGTACGACGGTCGCGCGATTGCCTAAAACCTTCAAGGTATCCGCTTAAAGACCACCGGCGAGCAGTTCGATCATAAGGAGGTTATTGTGCATGATCAACAACCTCTCTATAACTGAAATTGGTCGCACGACTGGAAACGATTTCCAAAGATTACTCTAGACCACCTGCGATTATTAGTGACTTGTGCGACCTTCGTATGAATATCGTCAACCAATGCTCGCTATCAACCGTAACCAGGTCTTATCGTAGGGCCTAGTGGGACTGGGTCCTAAGGTGGTTGTTGTGCATAAACAACCTCTCTACGATTGAAATTGGTCGCACGACTGGAAATTATTACCAACGATTACTGAAGACCATCGGCGATTATCAGTACGAATATCGATGACCAGAGATCGCTAGCAATCGTAAACAGGTCTCAAGTGGTCGTAAGGCATAGTGGGACTGGGCCCTAACACAAATACAGCTGGAATTACGTGCAGCATGAATTTTCTGGACGCAATGGCAGAAGGGCGGATGGACGGATGGGGGAATTATATGTCTCTTCCAATAGTTATGCCGTAGCAAAACAGAATGAATACAAAACATACAAAATGACTTACCTGCAGTCCAGAGAGTCAGTGATGATGTCCATAGGCTATCCATGGCTTATAGATGCAAACTGTCCGGTTAATATGCGTGAATACGTAACTTACAACGCTGTTGCGAAACTGCTAATTTTATCAATACCTGACCACTAGTTATGAAACACAATTAATTTGCCTCTTTTTGTCTTCGTACAAGTATTGTTTGTAAACGGATATTGGAAACATTGGTGCGTCATAGTTGAAACGTTGTATACGGTGGAAAGGAAATTGTGTATTTGACATGGTGTTTCCTAAGGAATATTAACCCTTCTCTTGCTGAATTTTGAAATACATTTCTCCGTCTTAACCCATGCCCTGTTGTATAATTACATATATCTTCACTGTGTACAAGTATTTCGCTGTGAAATCACTGCTGTGGAGTTCACTAGTTGCACAATCAGCTTGTAAATAGTGCAGACCCTGATGAGACAGCTCCTGCAAGAGCTGTCTCATCTGGGTCTTCACTATTTACAGGTAGGTATATTGACGTGAATAGCAAACTAAGGGTTAATTGACATCATTAATATCAGCACGCTTACACCGCGTGTTTACAGTTGCTTTTATAAGGGTCTTTCAAAACGAAACGAAACCTTTCAAGAACATCTGATATAAACTGAAGACAAGATATAAATCCAAACTATGACATAACATATTTGCTAAACAGATTTCACTTTTGTTAAACGTTATTTGCGATCTCAAGTATAGTAGGATGAAGTGCACGTAGTTATTTATACAGAAATCATTAATCCTTTCGGCGCCAAATTTCTAATTGTCGTCTGCAAACCAATTTTGTTAAATCATTCGGTGAAATGAGATAAGTAAATGCAAACTTCAAAGGAATAAAGCACAGTTAAAGAAACAAAGTTAGAGAGAAAAGGTGAAGTCCCTGATCAGACGCCGCTTTGAAAAGGCGGCGTCTGATCTGGGACTGCACTATTTGTCGAGGTGCAGTTATGCGACATTGGCGGTGAAAGGGTTAATCTCTTTACAAGGACAGGTGGAGATCATCAGGACAAGAATAAATCTACATGTACAACCCGTTGAATAATTAAAACTGACCCCCTTTCCAAATATTAATCTAAACAAAAAGTCGAGTCAAAATGTATCGCTGCAGATAATGTTTAAATGACAAAAAGTGCAGACCCTTGGGCCCTTTAATCTGGGTCTACACTGTTTTGCATAGGTCTTATATACTCGGTCTCTCCACTTTGGAGGTTAAAGGGCTCGTATGAGTAGACAATATGTTCTAATCATGTCAGCAGCACGGGCCTACTTTACCTTTTAACCCATAAACCCATGAATATTTATGTAAAAAATAAAGACATCGTGAATATTAATCAGATTATTTGTTATGATAGCACATGTACACAGGACATTCTGAGCCTGGCACAAACTGTAGAATCGTATCTATATTAGGCCTACATCATAACCAAACAGGGCAGACCCTATAGGAGCCGTCTGATCAGGGTCTACCCTGTTCGCTAAGGCATGTGAAGGCGTATTTATCAAGTCACACATGTTATTTTCCTGTAGCTTTTGGGGGAAATTCGCAATTTATTGGATGCAGACACCATTGTCTTGCTCGCTATATCTGAAGAAGATCTACAATGTCAAATGTAGCAGTGACTGGTTGGTGTAGGTCAGGTGATTTATATAGCATGTCATATTTAGAGTAATTTATCGACCGAGAATCACACATCCTTGACCAAGATAGGACACCGAGTTATAAGGGGTCTAATATGGGTTCAGTCTATTTCTAGAGCATGGTTAACCCTTTCACCACCGCAGTCGCATAAATGCACCACGATAAATAGTGCAGTCCCAGATCAGACGCCGCCTTTTCAAGGCAGCGTCTGATCAGGGACTTCACTGTTTGTTTCAATCTCTATTTCTATATATGTTTATTCCTTTGTAATTTGCATTTATTTATCTCATTTCCTTACTTTACTGTATAATTTAACAAACTTGGATTGCAGTTTGGATTGCAGACGACAATTAGACATTTTGCACCGAAAGGGTTAAGGAAAGAGGGATATTTTTTACCATTTCTTAATGAAACTTATAGGCGATGAGCCTATAGTCAGGGGCGTAGATAGCGATACGCACTTATGCACCTGCGTAATATATAATATATGAAAGGTGAAATCATTAGTACGTTCCAAAATAGAACAAAACTCGAAGGCTAAGCGGGGAGGGGCTAGACTTTGATAAACGTTCTGTCTGGAACTGTTGTCATGTAAGCTTTAACACATTCCCTTATATTTACCCCTTTTGAAGAAAAGTAAAAGTCACTGTTTGAAGCCATTGTGGGAAATAGAGCATTTGCTCCTATAGGAGCAAATGCTCTTTTTATCACAACAGTTTCAAAACTACACAATTCTAATTTTTCCCCGGTAGAGCATGACCCCGGGCATCTACAGCCACGGTGCGTATTGCCTAGGTCACACATTCACGGATCACCTCGCCGGTTCTACTACGGATTAAATCTCACGGATGATCCCGGAATTCCAATGTCCGTAGTGCGTTACGGATGCACGCAATGGTGTGTCAACGGGCTTTGACGGTCACACATTCGCGGATTTGACGCCGGATTAGCTACGGATACGATCCGGCATCATTCGTTGCAATCTGTACTGGTCCATAGCTTTCCGTATTTTACCTGTAGTCATACGTAGTAGTACTTGTTCAAAACATGTTCAAAATTTACCCACGGATCTAACAACCGTAGTGTGTCCGTATTAAACCGTGTCATTTCCGTATTAAACTGTGTCGTACCGTAAAATCCGTATCCCTCGTGGCCCATTATTACATTTTATAACATAACTCGTGGCTTCAGCGTGACGTAACACTATCATTTATTTTTTGATATTCACGGGCATATATTCACTAGTGAATAACATTCGAACGACCGAACTGTATTCATACGCGCTGTCAAAACAAACAAATTGGCGGACGGTGACCTACCTATCAAAGATTGAGTCACGATAGATGGCAAAGGACTGTTGGCACTTGCGCCTTAATTTCGATAAAATAATACAAATTGTAATCGCTGTCAGTAAATATCTACAAAATGTATGCCAAACAAGACCTACCAGCTACTCTGACCCAAACCATCCATTCTGCATTAAAAAAATGCCTCCACAACTTTACATTTTCTTCACCGCATGTCCTTTTGTTTATGCAGATTTCTACTCATAAAAATATCTCGTCAATCAACAACTATAGTCATCTGAATCCAGCACAGCACAACCATATTTCAAATATGCTATACTCAGCTGATCGCGAAAATCTTCCTCCTGTTCCAACACATTTTATGCAGCAGTCCGTACTGAATCTTTTGTCCATTTCAATAAACTTTTTCACTGAACTTGATGATCGAGATTTTTTTCTCGGTGGAAATGTCCATGTCCATGTGTATACAACACTGATGAATGGCTAAAAATACCAAAACGAAGGCGCATTTTGAATCCCATTGACAGTGAGTGTCAGACGTGTAGACTGTATGTGGGTCTTCGTTTAAATGGCGCGCTTTACACAGACACATGTTGTGTACAATGACGTCATAATATGACGTGTTTGTAACTTTGTATGTCAAAACTGTAACTCAAATAATATTTTGACGTATTTCTGTAGGTTTTTGTATCATAAACTATCACAGTTAAATTGAATACCAGAGAGGTCTGAATTAGATCCTGGTTGATATGACAGTAAGTCAAAAAACAGTTGGAAATTTTGGACCTACTTTGTACCAGTTTACCTAGCGAACCTAGTAACACCTTTCATTCATCATTTCTATATGTAAGGAGAATTTATAACAATCAACGTTACTGCTGAAATATTGGCTGCAAAAAACATCTGTGTTTGTTATGTTATAAATAGGATCTTGCATTCGTGTTCATGATTATTGGATTTATTAAATTCGTCTTTTTAAAACGATAAAAAAAACTCGCTAAAGCTCGTTTTTTATCGTTTTAAAAAGACTCATTTAATAAATCAAATAATCAAGAACACTCATGTAAGATCCTCTATATCTTACGTCAAAACCCGTAGTCACGCCGTTGTGTGCATCCGTAGCGGACTACGGAAATTGGCATTTCCGGGGTCATCCGTGAGATTTAATCCGAAGTGGAGCCGGCGAGGTGATCCGTGAATGTGTGAACTAGGCATTAATACGGAATGACACGGTTTGATATGGAAATAACACGGTTAAACACGGAAAGACACGTCAGGGCGTGTGCACTGCGAATGAACAACAGTTTGCTACGGTTTAAGTAAGTGTTAGTACGAATAAGAACGGTCTAATACGGAATAACACGGATGCACTAAGGTTGTATGATCCGTGATCAAATTTTGAACATGTTCAGAAATTGTCACGGATATACAAGTACTACTACGTATGACTACGGCTAAATACAGAAAGCTACGGATATACAAATACTACTACGTATGACTACGGCTAAAATACAGAAAGCTACGGACCAAAACAGATGATGCCGGATCGAGTGATGCCGGATCGTATCCGTAGCTAATCCGGCGTCAAATCCGTGAATGTGTTACCTAGGCATATATCATATTTGGATTCAGCTGGTAGTATTAGACAGCTCCTGCAGGTTTGCAAAGGTCCCAAAAGGAGTCCGTATCCGGTAAACTTTATGACGTCACTCATGTCTGAAACAACTTGCCAAATCAGACAGAACAACAGATTATGATGACCCATATACAGTAAAACCTCTCTATAACGGCCACTCAATTACATCAAATAGTTTGTGTTAAAGGCAGGTGGCTGCTTAAAGCAAGGTGAAAGCAAAACAGAACGCTCCTATAGGAGCGTTCTGTTTTACTGTTACCTTGCTTTAAGCAGCCACCTGCCCTAAATACCAACTAATTAACACAATTTAGTGGCCGTTATAGAGAGGTTTTACTGTATTGAGTAGCATTGAATGCTGATACCCAATGTGCCTAGAATTGTTTACTTTCGGCCTCTGCTGCCTTTTCTACATGTACAATAAACCCCATTCTAGTCCACAATTTTAATATTTAACAATTTATATCTTTTAGGCAGATGACTGCTTAATACAGGTTGAAAGTTCTATATAAAGCTTCCAAATTACCTTTCTGCATGGCTTTCTACCTGCATTAAGCTTAATGCAAGTTGAAAGTCGTACAGAAAGCTTATAGAGGAGCCTTCTGTATGACTTTCACCCTGCATTACGCAGCCACCTGCCTAAAATGACTCAATAGTTCTCCATTAAAAGTTCGATTTAGAGGTGTTTTACTGTATATAATTTGTCCTACTTTTTACACTGTGCACTCTCCATTAGTTCCTATTACATGTACCTTTAGATATCTTGGTTTTATGTCGGATATTTCCATTAGTGTTTGTATATTTTGCTGTTGATTTTCTGTTTACTTATGTTTGTGTGTCTGTTTGATTTGATCTCTTCATATACGACAGTCCCATGGTCATATACTATCAGATTCTGTGATAGTAATAAAACTAATTTTCGTTTACAGACTCTTTGTTTGTATTACTAATGGGTGGCCCAGTGTCCGGCATGTTGATATTGGTCAGTTATGAAAAACATATTTTATCTAGCCTTATCTAAACACGTTAGATAAGAAGAGTACTGATCTGTCTTTATCTCCAGTACTCATCAATACCTATAACAATCCCTTTAGAGAGCCGATTCTAATGAATAGGGTAAAACCCCTCTATAACGGCCACTAAATTGTGTCGGACAGCTCCTATAGGAGCAGTCTAATCAGGTTCCGCTCTTGTTGTTAATGGACTTATAATGTATCTAACTCTGCAGTAACTATACATACCAAAACCTTCTGTCTACATATCCCATTATAAACACTCAGTTACTAATATTCATGATTTCGTTATTTCTTATATAAATATTCATCAGGTAAAGAGTTAACCCTTTCCCTTATGTAAGCGCATTTTGGCGCATGTGCAAACAGAGTAGGAGCCGTCTGATCAGGGTCTGCTCTGTTTGCTTATGGTGTAATATAGAAATGATTCTACAGCTTCTGCCTGAGCCAAAATGTCATGTGTTCATAAGCCATTATAAAAAATAGTCTTATTGATATTCATGACGTCATTATTTCCTATATGAATATTCATCAGGTAAAGGGTTAAGCAATATCTTCAGCAACCCACATTTATTCATTTACTGGTCAGTTTAAAGAGGTTCACTATAAAAATCCAGAATAATACTACTATAATTCTTTACCTTATGAATATTCATAAAAAATAATTACATGTACATTATGAGTTTTCATTCGCTGAATGTTTTATCCAAGCATTATATACACATAATATTTTGGCCATAGCAGAACTGTGGAATCAGAATATATTTTATTTTTATAAGCAAACATATATACTGTTCACTATGCTGCGTATAGAATACTATATATTATGGTGTATTCCCAACTGTGCAGATCCTGATCAGACGTCTTGCCTGTGACGATGCAGCTTATCTGGGTCTACACTGCTTGAATGTCACTGAGGCTGGTTCTGTCATGGCACGGCTCATATATAACATGCCTATATTTTGGAGTATGATATAAAAACAAACACACCACTCGAATAAACAGTTACTTTATTTGCCTTTGAATGATCAGAGATTTCGAGCAAAAACTGTAAATAGTATAGACCCAGATAATGTCGATGCGCCCAAGAGGTGGCGGATGATCAGGGTCTGCACTGTTTGATATTCATAAACTTTTATAGTATCTTACAACATGCAAAACAGTGTTGACCCTGATTGTATGTTTCAACAGCATTGGCAATACCCTATAGATATATGCCATATGGTATCTTTTATATTTTCATGGTTAGCATTAAACACCATGTTTCAAATGTGAGTCTTCAACAGAACAAGTCGTTGCTACTATCACGTACGTCTTGACTAAATGCCTGACTATTTGCCAGCAGGGTTTGGGCGGTTGACTGGTAGGGAGTTGCAGTTGTCGTTACCTGGTCCGGTATCGCAGTGACGCCCTGGGGCACAACAATCAATGCATCCCCCGTGTCAATGTCACTTGAGCTGGGTGGACACGTTGTTATGGAAACAGTACTATTCATACACTCGCCTTTGTGACAGCGCTACAAATATATGACGGTGCGTACTCAAATATTAAAATCGTCATTTCTCCACCAAACCCTATGTTGTCACCACTCTTTAGAATCGTCTCTTAGAGACGATTCTAAAGAGTGGTCACACAATATGGTTTGTCGGAGAAATAAAGAGGTTATACAGGAAAATATTGTAATTAACGCACCTCATCTGGATCTCTATAAATTAGCTCTGTAGGCCTTTCAACATCATGCAGATGAACCCTCACCCTGCTATTCAGACTAGACTTGACTAGATTTGCAAACAGCTTGGATCTTAATGAAACATCTAGATATGGTTTGACACTTTACCACATGACTATTTATTGTAAGAAATAATATACATGAATATACATGTAAATAACTAAAATTTAATAATTGCATATGGAGACAGGAATATTTGGTTTTGGCAGAAACTGTGGAATTACCCGGTATATGTTTACTAATAACCCTATGCACGCTAGCGGTGAAACTGTGATTACTTATGCAAACAGTTTGGATCCAGATGAGACGCCGCAAAATGCGTCGTCTCATCAGGATCCAAACCATTTGTCACTTCGACCATATTTTTGCAAAGAAATGAGAGAAAGTTTATTTTAATAATTGAAGCAGATGACAATTGTTGCAGACGAAAGATTACTTAGCATGCAAAGAGTTAAATTAGCAAACTGAGCAGGTTCTGGTCATGTAGGAACCGTGTGATCTGGCTCTATTCTGTTTGAAAATACTTTAGAAGGCGCAGATATGAAGTAATTTATTTCCATTGGTTATTTCCAGTTTGCACGTTGATTGAAAACAGTTTAACAATTTATCTTTCTAGGGATATACAATTACGCATTTTGAACGTCTGACCAAAATTAGCCTCTTTTTTATGATAATGAACAGATCAGTCTAATTGACCCATATCTATGGTGTATTATTTTGGTAAAAAGTATACATCAAACACTACCAGCATCGATTATATACCTTTGGCTTGCTAAGTATGTTCTGACTGGCATATGCGAACAGCTTGGCTCAAGATGAGATACTGAGTTACACGGCATCTCATCAGGATCCAAACTCTTTGACTCTCCGTCGGTAGTTTCTCAGAATCTTGAAGGAGTCCAAAATAAGCACAGGTTTTACACATACATTTTTAATGAATATAAAGATTAACCCTTCGCTTGCTGAATTTTAAAATACATTTCTCCTTCTTTGCCCATTCCCTGTTATATAATTACATATACCTTCACTGTGTACAAGTATTTCGCTGTGCAATCACTGCTGTGGAGTGCACTGGTTGCACAATAAACTTGTAAATAGTGCAGACCCTGATGAGACAGTTCCTGCAGGAGCTGTCTCATCTGGGTCTTCACTATTTACTGGTAGGTATATTGACGTGAATAGCAAGCGAAGGGTTAATACTTCAACCAGATCAAATGCTCAAGCGGAAGCTCTGCTAGTGATATTCTTAAATTGTTACACGATCAGCATTCATTTTACCAGATCAAATTGCAAACAAACTCCATGTACTATAACCCTGTATCGAGTAGATACGTCTTTTTTAGGAGTCGCCTGAACAATGTATGCACTGTTTGCATATCAGAGGAGTCTACAGTGTTTGCCAATAGCCGAAAGGTCTTTGTCAAGACTTGACTTGCTACTATATATTGTAGATGGAGCCGATGTCATGTTACAACAGGGAATATGCTTTTTTGCAGTAGTTGAATATAGATTTTAAAATACTGGTACATGTATATACTTGCCATTTTGTCGCCACAAACGGTCCCTTCTCTAACATAAAGAGTGTAACAGAAGCCTGGATCAGCCGGGTTCCAGCACCAAGCACCGTCGGAACATATGGTAGAGTCTAGCGCCTGTATATTATAAATACATACAGAAGCTAAACAATGTCTACTGAATTATAAACCCCAAACGTACTGTGGGCGAAAACATTTAAACCTAGGTCCAAGGGTAATCAAACTTCTGAGTCTTAATCTGAGTAAATTCTCGCGTATCTGATTGTCAAGGCCTTGAGAAAGCTCATCACTTGATCAATCAGATTCTTGAGAATGAACCCAGACTCAATACATAACAAGAGGGTCATGATGGCCCTTAATCGCTCAGCTGGTTATAACAGATGTATATGTATACAATGAATTCATGTAACCTTGGGCGGGGCCATTCTTTGCCAGGGTGTCATAGTTTGAACAATCTTGGAAAAGAACCATTAAAGGATGCTACATACCAAATATCAAAGGCCTAGGCCTTACAGTTTCAGAGAGGATTTTTGAATAGTTTCCTATCAAAAACTGATGAGCCCCGGGGCGGGGTCAGTTTTGGTCCGGGTCATAATTTGAACAATATTGGTATAGAACCATTGGATCATGCTACATACTAAATATCATAGGTCTAGGTCTTTCAGTTTAGAAGGTTTTCAAAGATTGTCCTATGAAAAAAACCCTGATATGACCTGTGGCGGGGCCGTTTTCGACCCAGGGGTAATAAATTGATCAATCTTTGTAGATGACCATTAGATAATGATGAATACCAAATATTAAAGGTCTAGGCCTTATAGTTTCAGATAAGAAGATTTTTCATATAAAACTGGTAAGCGCCAGCACGGGGCCACTTTAAATCATGCTACAAACCAAATATCAAAGGTCCAGGGTCTCATCTGGGGGATATAATTTGAACATCTTTGTAGAGGACTAAACTATTATGCTACATACCAAATACTAAAGGTCTAGGCCTTATAGTTTCTGAGAAGAAGATTGTTAAAGATGTTCATATGAAAAACTGACAAACCCCGGGGCGGGGTCAGTTTGGTCTGGGGTTATAATTTGAACTATCTTTGTAGAGGACACTTAGATGATGCTACATACCAAATATCAAAGGTCTATACCTTACAGTTTCGGAGAAGAAGATTTTTAAAGATTTTCCAATGAAAAACTGATAAGCCCCAGGGCAGGGCCAATTTAGTCCGGAGTCATGATTTTAATAATCTTGATAGAGGACCATTCAATCATGCTACAAACCAAATATCAAAGGTCTAGGGTCTCATCTGGGGGATATAATTTGAACATCTTTGTAGAGGACTAAACTATTATGCTACATACCAAATACTAAAGGTCTAGGCCTTATAGTTTCTGAGAAGAAGATTGTTAAAGATGTTCATATGAAAAACTGACAAACCCCGGGACGGGGTCAGTTTGGTCTGGGGTTATAATTTGAACTATCTTTGTAGAGGACACTTAGATGATGCTACATACCAAATATCAAAGGTCTATACCTTACAGTTTCGGAGAAGAAGATTTTTAAATATTTTCCAATGAAAAACTGATAAGCCCCAGGGCAGGGCCAATTTAGTCCGGAGTCATGATTTTAATAATCTTGGTAGAGGACCATTAAATCATGCTACAAACCAAATATCAAAGGTCCAGGGTCTCATCTGGGGGATATAATTTGAACATCTTTGTAGAGGACTAAACTATTATGCTACATACCAAATACTAAAGGTCTAGGCCTTATAGTTTCTGAGAAGAAGATTGTTAAAGATGTTCATATGAAAAACTGACAAACCCCGGGGCGGGGTCAGTTTGGTCTGGGGTTATAATTTGAACTATCTTTGTAGAGGACACTTAGATGATGCTACATACCAAATATCAAAGGTCTATACCTTACAGTTTCGGAGAAGAAGATTTTTAAAGATTTTCCAATGAAAAACTGATAAGCCCCAGGGCAGGGCCAATTTAGTCCGGAGTCATGATTTTAATAATCTTGGTAGAGGACCATTAAATCATGCTACAAACCAAATATCAAAGGTCTAGGGTCTCATCTGGTGGATATAATTTTAACATCTTTGTAAAGGACTAAAATATTATGCTACATACCAAGTACCAAAGGTCTAGGCCTTACAGTTTCAGAGAAGAAGATTGTTAAAGATTTCCTTTGAAAAACTGACAAACTACAGGGCAGGGTCAGTTTTGGTCTGGGGGTATAATTTGAACAATCTTGGTAGAGGACCATTAGATGACGATACAATACCTAATAAATCAAAGTTCTAGGCTTTGTGGTTTCAGAGAAGAAGATATTCAAGTAAATTGTTGACGACGCACGTATGCACGATTCACGTCGCACGACGACAGACGCCGGAGACAGCCCCCTCACAATACCTCACATGGCACTTTGTGCCAGGTGAGCTAAAAACAAAGAAGAAAAAACTCTCTGACCCGGGTGTATCGTTAAATTGCAAACTCTTTGGCATCCCGCTCTTTACTGTGAGCAAGAATTGAAGGTAATACTTACGCAGCTAGTGTCATGGGAAAACGGTCGCATTGGCAAACAGTGTATAACAAGATCAGCTGTCACGTTAAATCCAAACGACAAGGATATTTACTGTTATGCATATCAAACAGCTTTCACCGCCGCAGTCGCATAAATGCACCACGACAAATAGTGCAGTCCCAGATCAGACGCCGCCTCTTCCTTATTTGACTGAATGATTTAACAAACTTCGAATGCAGACGAGAATTAGAAATTTGGCGCCGAAATTTGGTATAATAGACAGGGTCCCTGGCCATAGCAGAAACTGCAGAGCCAGAATTATATAATTCCATAAGCAAACGCAGCAGAACCTGTTCAGATGCCGTCTGATGTGGGTCTACAATGTTTGCATAGGCATCAAAAGACAGCTCTATCAAGTAGAAATTAAAGTTCAAACTTACGTAACACCTCCGGGAGCCATCACCGTACTGGAGTTCACACTGTGTGTCCACCGGCATGAACGCGCCAGGAGACAAGAATGTCTTGTAATTGTCGTAGACAGTCTGGTTATAGGTGCTGCTCTGCATACAGTTAGATGCACCAAGACTTGAAAAGGAACGCAAAAAGTACAGTTAAACTCATATAAACAGTAATTTCAATAAATAACAATTTAAGTCTTTTTAGGCAGATGGCTGCCTAATGCAGGATGCTCCCAAATTAGCTTTCTGTATGATTTTCAGCCTGCATTAAGCTGCCGCCTGTCCGAAAGGCGGGCACTAAGTTTAAAACGTTCAGTTTTAGAAGTGTTTTACTGTAATACGTACGGTTATAAAGGAATTTTAATATAATACGTACGGCTTAAAGAGGAGGTCCCTACAATGATCGCATATTTTCAATAATATCATAAAACTTGGTATTAGTTATGCTCTATCATTATTATGAAGGTTCCCAATTTGAACTTATATCGAAAAATGCCCCATGTCATACAAATAAACCGACTTCATCAATACTGATAATTTTTGTTCTACAACACAATATTATCGGCCTTTTCCGCTAAATTCTTCCGCGTTTTGCCGATGATCACCCGATCCCTCTATTGTTTACGTAATAGCTTTCTCGGAAGTGGTCGGAGAATCGCGAATAGGACGAACAGTTACGAAACTAAAACCCAACCCGAATTTAAACTGACACATCGGGGAGTAAAACCGGGATCGGCGATATGAAACACATGGATGTTTTGTCATTATAAACGGTAATTGGATGGGGCTTTCTGCGATATACTACTTTTCAGCATAGAAACAAATGATTTTTGTACAATTTAAGTGTTTATGAAACGCGTCAAATGTAGGGACATCCCCTTTAAGAGGTGTTTCACTGTAATACGTGTAACATACCCTATTCACAACGTATAGCTTGCGCGATACACGAGAATAAACAACAGTGTAAACATTAGCCTTTATCATGTCAAGCCCTATCTGCCTGATACTGTAAAACCCTTTCTAATGCGACCACCAAAAATGGGTATAATTCTGGGTGGCAGAGGCAGGTGGTAGCTTAATGCAGGACGAATGACTTTCGTTCTGTATTAAGCAACCACCTGCTTTAAACGACGCCAGTGGCTGTTTATTAAGTGGTCGCATTAGCGGGGTTTTATTGTATTTGTACACAGATTGGAGCCAGACGAGACGCCGAGGTACTCAGCGTCTCATGTGGATCAAAGCTGTTTGACACTCGGTCGGTAGCAAAATCTTGAACGAAGGTAAAAGTAAAAAGTTGCTCGAGATCAGAGTAGACATTGTTTTTTCAGCATCATAAGACTTACACAAGTAATTAGATCCGATATAGTGAGTAGGTGGGATATTTGAGACTGAAGATTCGACGGAAAGGGTTAAAGCACGTGACTCCTTAAAGTAGAATGTACATATTGCAGTAAGATCTGTTTGAGCGTCGTGCACAACAGTACTGTCGATCCATGGTGATGTATTAGTTTCTCTAAAATGTTAGACCTACAGTCGACCCTGTATTAAGCGGCCATTCATATATTGAACATAGGAGTCTTAAAAAGCAGATGGTCATTTAATATAGGGCAAACGTAATGCAGAAAGCTCCTACAGGAGCTTTCAACATTACTTTTGTCCTGCATTAAGCTACCACCTGCCTTACAGACTCATAATTAGACTTATGTTTGATGACCGATTAAGACTACTATGTTCTACTGTACATAAATCAGACTAAAATTCTTACCCTGACACGTAGTCATGTATTGCATTCACGGCGCATGTTGAGAATTGAAAGGAATGACCCTCTCGTCCTGTCGACGACAGTCCTTCAACTGGACTTCCACCTGACGAGGCCATTATGAAGAAGTCGTCGTCACTACAGCCAGCTGCACCGTCATGCCTAGCATTCAAGCTGAATCAAAAATTTAACACTTAACTCAATGGATATTCATGGCAGAAATAATGCCATTATGAATATCAATTAGATTATGCTTTGCATATCAAGACGGAAACTGTAGAATCAGATCTATATAATGTCATAAGCAAACATAGTAGACCCAGATCAGACAGCTCCTATAGGAGCTGTCTGATCTGGGTCTACTCTGTTTGCTAATGCGTAGAAAGGCGCATTTATGGAGGAAAGGGTTAAAGAAACGCTCCAGTAGAGAGGGTATCTTACATATAGAAGGTCTGGCAATTTGCAATCCGTGCAGACCAAGAAAGCAATACATGTTTCATACTTGAGACAATGTTTAGCAAGTAGGCTGAACCTATCGCCTTGATATGTGAACCGTGCCATACACAAACCATACGTTAGACTTTGCCAAAAGTGTAGAACCAGATATGCCGAAATCAGTAATGTGGCGTCTGATAAGGTTCTTCGTTGTTCACCACCCACTAGAACCTAGTCAGACGTCTCGCTTTATATCCGGCGGCTAACGTAGTTCTTCACTGTTTGCAAAACATGCTGGTTGGAAATCTCATAACGACACTGTATGGCTTATACAGTTGAACTTCGGAGTTATCCGATTTGTAATCTGGACAATATCTCAAGTTCACAGCTTAATGCAGGTGTACAGTAATGCTGAAAGGTCCTGCAGGAGCTTTCAGCATTACTGTAGACCTGCATTAAGCTGTGATATGTGTTTCTAGATATGCGTAGTGATACATTTTAGAGCAATTCTGTATTGTAAGATTTTGGAAGGACGTTCGAGATATCGAAGTTCAACTGTACATGTATTAATGATATGTATCTATTACTATCATTATTTTGATATATCCTCTGGATATTGCTTAGCTCTCCTGTATGTGGTATTTCCAGGATAAAAGGTTTACCTATATATGACAACGAAGCAGTTTTAAAAGCTGCATATTTAACTCATTTGCCCACACGATCCCATATATGGGACGTAGGCAAACAGTGTATACTCTGGTCAGACGCCGCACAATGGGGCGTCTGATCAGAGTCTACACTGTTTGCTAATAGGAAATTCAGTATAAAACAAAAATAAAAATGAAAATTTAGACCAGGCATCCCTTAGATAAAAGATAGACTAATCCAATATATAAGCATGGAAGAGTCCACTGGGAACAAATTGGTTACTAAAGGACCGCAATAAAACATACATTAGAATTAATACCAGTTCCGGTCTGTAAGACAGGTCATCGTCGTATGTTAGTAACTACGATATTCTCTACCATATGAGGCTAAATTGTTGCACGGTAGAAAGTATTACGATTGTCATATATTCTGGTAATAGACATATACTATTGGTTGTACGATCTATCGTAAGACAGGCAGTTGACGTTAACCCATTACCCTTGTCTAGTTTTAGATACCACCTCTTTGAATAAATCAACCGAAAAGGAGCATTAACTAGAGAAAAGGAGAACATGCTCTATTTATCACAATGGATTCACAGAGTGATTTTTACAGAGGCGTCAAAAGTCGTCAATATGAGGGAATGGGTTAATTATTACCTGTGACCAATTTCATGGGCTGCGGCGTAGTCAATGAGACCTATTCCGGGATCCTCTATCATAGATATGCTGAATCCGGGCGAGCACATCCCGCCGGTCCAGGTAACCCCTACAAAAAATGGATGTTTCGATATTACAGTTGGGATATCACGGGAGTGCAATTTCTAAAATATCTTACAAAGTTGGAAAAACAACCCAAGTCGGTGTTCTCCCTTATCGCTGAAATGGTATAATGTTGGCTTACCAATGAGTAGGTGGTAAGTTCGAACCTTAGCGTAGACTCACACACTCCCATGCTTTTATACAGTTGAACCTGTCTTAAGCGTCCATTAAAAAGGAGTCAATTAAAGTGTTTGTAAGTAGGATTGTAGCATAATGCCGGTCAAAATTGATACAGATAGGAGCTTTCTGCAATACGTTGCCCTGCATTAAGCAACCACCTGTGTTTTAAGATCATTTGTCCAATCAGCATAATGTCGCTTAAGACAGGTTCTGCTGTAATGTAATGCATTAGTTAATAAGGCATGCTTGTCCGTTATTTATAACCCTTTACCCCATGAATATTTATGAAAGAAATAATGACGTCATGGATAATTAAATTATATTTTATAATGGCACACGGGCATATGAATGTTTAGCCATGGCAGTATCTATAGTATAATATTTATAGTTTTTTACAAGCAAACAAAGAAGACTATGATCAGACGGCTCTTACAGGAGTCATCTGATCAGGGTATACTCTGTTTGCAAATGCGTATGATGGAATTTTATGGAGTAAAGCATTAATCCATCGAACGCTTGCTATTGAGCGGTAACACTTCTCTTACTCGGTGCAAAAATCAGTCCCTCACCAGAGGGTACCTACTAGGAAGAGACTGGTTGACAATATCCCAGCGCGGTACATACTCACGATGAATAGACAATTATTGAAAATTGGTTTGGTAGGTTTGGAAGAATTTATTTTGACATCAGAATAATGTTTTATGCAATAATTTGCAAAGATATAGGTAACTCAAAGGATATTTTCTCCACCCAAATCTGCTTTAAGACAACTCGGAAACTAGTGGGAAAACAACACAATATGCATGAAAACAATCACATGCGTAACAGAATACGTGCTGTTGCAAGGGGTTTGAGTATGGGCGTTTACTTACCAATCACATCACCGGACCAAGCACCAGTTTTTTCTGTAGCCAAGTTACCTCTACAACAGAAAAGAAAGTATTACTCTCCTGAATGCGGAAAAACGAGTGACTGTACTAATATTTGCAAACAGTGTAGACCCAGGCCAGATGATCCCTGAATTAATCATCTCATCAGCGTCTGCACTGTTTGCCATCGAAACTCCTATCGCAACTCATAACATTTCATACTGTATGAACTCTTATAATTAAACAATGGGAACTAATGCGTGGCATGCTACTTACAAAAAACATCGGTAGGGGTCTCAGAACATAGCGATACTTGTATCACACAGACACGATATACACTGTAACCTCTTTTTCCATAAATGCTGAATGTACAAAGCGGAATGTCCAATCACTGGTTTTAACCCTTTACTCCATGAATATTCATGTAAGAAACAATGGCATTGTTTTCTACAGGAGCCGTCTGATCTGTGTCTACTCTGTTTGTAAAGGCATCGAAATGCGTATTTATAGAGGTTAATCAATTTAGTATGAAATATATAATTTGAGAACGGATTCTGAATAACACACAGTGCATATCCTGATCAGAGGGCTCCTCTAGGAACCCTCTGATCTGAGTCAACACATTGTGCAAATGTCAATACACTCATTTAAAGTATTCAATGTGTTCTAGCAAGTATCACTGGTACGTACGGGAATAAAATGCAGAAAGAAGTTTGGTACTTAGACTTAGGAAATAATTTCCCGTTTCTCTCAACTGAAAGATCAATTAATGACGATATTAACTAGGTTCCTATGTACGCTGGTAATCCAGTTTCGATTACTTTTGTTAATAGTTTGGATACAGTGCCGATCCATTATGTAATTACCGAACTAATTGGATTAACCCTTCGCTTGCTATTCACGTCAATAAACCTACCTTTAAATAGTGAATACGCAGATGAGACAGCTCCTGCAGGAGCTGTCTCATCAGGGTCTGCATTATTTACAAGTTGATTGTGCAAACAGTGCACTCCACAGCAGTGATTGCACAGCGAAATACGTGTACACAGTGACGATATATGTAAGTATACAACAGGGCATGGGTAAAGAAGGAGAAATGTATTTTAAAATTCAGCAAGCGAAGGATTAAAGTGACACGCTCAGTCACTTGGATTAAAGTGACACGCTCAGTCACTTGGATTAAAGTGACACGCTCAGTGACTTGGATTTAAGTGACACGCTCAGTCACTTGGATTAAAGTGACACGCTCAGTCACTTCGATTTAAGTTCTAAAAGTAGGATATCCCTAGAGAGCAAAAGCATCAATGCAAAAACAGACAATAGCAGACTCGGTTTTATTGAGTCTGTTCATGAGTAGTTATTAAAAGTGCAACACTACACACGACCTCTAGCACCGGCTTAAGCGGTATTCATTTTTTAAAACTAATAACATTGAAACTAATGACCCCAAAGGATCATATAACAACACTGAGAATGAAGTACGGGGTGAGTTTTTTACGACCGCCACACAAATCACTTAATACCTGCTGTTGTGAAGTACATAAGTTCTGAAGGTAGGAGATCATTCGAGAGCAAAAGCAGCAATGCAAACAGAGAAGAATGACTCGGTTTTATTGAGCCTGTTCATGGGCAGTTATGTGTATATGTTTTCTTGTGCATATGTGCAAGATTTTTCCAATATAGTACATTTGCTGAGTCAAGTCCACCACTTCCCTCTCCTCGCTCTCAACCCCCTACACGCCCTTGGCGACCGACCCAATTAACATATAGTTATAAGAAATTAATTTCTTCGGCATACTGGGCTTACTTTGTTACTGCCATCACGTGATCATGTGGCGGAAGGTCTGCTCTGTTCAGCCATCCCCAAATTGTAAGGTCATCTAGTGCTTGATCAGCGTCAACGAGAGTCATGCCGCCACTTTCTACGATGTTTGCTTGCGTCCATAGGCTGGCAGCCTCGCTCTGCGAATATAATTATGGACGATTATTGCCTTAACCCTTACAACGGACTAATCCAAACTTCAAACTGGTTAAGCTTAATGTGAATATTTAGGGATTTTTTGAAAAGAAAAGTGTAACATGACACACAGTGCTGACACTGATGAGAGGGCTCCTCTAGGAGCCCTCTCATCTGGGTCTACACTGTTTGCAAATAGCATTAATGACTCGTGTCCCGCACAATAAGGATTAAAAGGTTAACCGACTGAACAAATTGTTGAACAGATAGTATTGCCTTCACTAGATATGCATGTAGAAATTTCAATTAATTACTTAAACATTGGATCTTAGCGTAAAATAGTTTGGGTGCCGATGAGACTGCCCAGTGTCTTGAAAAGGTCATCACGGTTTCCCTCTCATTACGCTCAACACATTTCCTTATATTGGTGACTTTTGACGCCTCTGTAAAAGTCATATATGGAAACCATTGCGATAATTGCAGAGTTGTCTCGTATATATGAGCAATTGCACTATTTATCACAATGGTTTCAAAATTAGCAATTCTAAAATGTTTCCTAAATGCTCCTTTTCAGTAGATGTATTCAAAGAGGTTGGGTTTAAAATAACCTCTTAGGGAATTGGGTTAAGGCTGACAACAATAGTGCGTCGATAAAAAGAACACTCAGTACCTTGATTAACCCTTTCCCTTATGTGAGTATAATGCATTTATATGTATATATATGCATTTTGACGCATCTGCAAACATAGTAGACCCAGATCAGACGGCTCCGTCTGAGCAGGGTTTGCTGTGTTTGCGTATGGTGTAATATAGATCTGATTCTACAGCTTCTGTCATACGCCATTATAAAAAAAATCTTATTAATATTTATGTCGTAATTAATTCTTACATGAATATTCATCAGGGAACGGTTAATAAATTAGGCATTCATCAGGGAAAGGGTTAACCCCTAGGATACTGGAATGGCACGAGTCCATTTAGTGTGAAAGGCTTAAATTCTAAAAGATCTTAACAAGAAATAGCATTGACCTTGACCCAAATGGTCCTCTAGGATCCTCTGATCTGCGTCTACATTGTTTGCAATTCCAGGGCACTTGTTTCCAAGACTGATAGCATTACTTTTCCCCATTTGGTATGAAGTTGCACTATAGATGTCATTTTCGTCAATACAATTATAAAATCGTTAAGTTTGCGTATTCTACACCATATTACAATATTAAAACATGACAAACGGTGCAGGCCCACTAAGAGTCCTCTCGTATGGGTTTACACTATTTGCAAAGGACATTAACCCAATTGCTCCCACGATCCCATATATGGGACGTAGGCAAACAGTGTAAACTCTGATCAGACGCCGCATAATGCGGCGTCTGATCTGAGTCTACACTGTTTGCGGATAGGAAATTCAATATAAAACTAAACAAAAATGAAAATTTAGACCAGACATCCCTTAGATAAAAGATAGACTAATCCAATATATAAGCATGGAAGTATCCACTGGGAGCAAACGGGTTAATGACTCGTGTCTCGCACTGAAAGGGTTAATGTACCCGACATCTATATATGTAAGGTTGACATCTATCTCACCTCAGAAAAGATGATTGCATTAATCATGAAATTGATATCCATGTCATTCGTCTGCTCGTACAGATTCTCGAATCTCAAATCCATCTGAAAATAAACACACATTTAACACTTTCGGCGCCAAATTTCTAATTGTCGTCTGCAATCCAAGTTTGTTAAATCATTCAGTAAAAAAACGAAATGAGATAAATAAATGCAAATTTCAAAGGAATAAAGCACATATATAGAAATAGAGATTGGGACAAATAGTGAAGTCCCTGATCAGACGCCGCCTTAAAAAGGCGGCGTCTGATCTGGGACTGCACTATTTATCGTGGTGCATTTATGCGACTGCGGCGGTGAAAGGGTTAAAATTGTTATAATTTTCTCATTTACTAAGTTATGAGGAGGTTTTTACATGTATATCAGTGAAACACATAAAGGTGCGTGATCAAATACTATAATCATCATTTCCCAACTAAACTCTATATTGTGACCACCCTGCAGAATCGTCTCACTAACATAGGGTTGGTGGAGAAATAAAAGATCTATTCTTGAAAATTATTTAATTTACGCATTTTTTGCTCTTCTGATTTGGGTATACATGTACTATGTTTGCAAATGCGTTAAAATGCGTTTATAGGGAGTGAGAGTTAACGTTTATTTCGATTGTTTCGGGGAGTTTATTTGCAATAACTGTTTCTCCGAACGTTATGTTGACATAATTATTATTATGATTAAGAATGATATAGAGCTTCAGTACCCGTAATTAAGAACGATGACACGCATCAATACAGCTATATAAAACGGTACTTCTAAAACACGCCCTGATTCCGAAGTTTTGAACTTATTTTCTTGATCAAGGAAACCCTTTTTTCTTAAATACTAAGTATCATCCAGTTTTTTTTTTATAATAGACAGGAGTCTGAAAATTTCGAATTAGAGTGTGTTTAAGAACTGTTTTGTTATATTATTATTTCACTTAGGAGATTGGACTTACTAATACGTAGTTAAATATCTAGATACAATTCAACCTTTTAAAATCTAAAGAATGTTACAAATGACATTCCTCTGTTTTTACTATACTAGCAACCAACTATAATTGGGATTATATCAGTACTATTATAGATCGTTCAACAATGTTTAAATCTTTTGGCGCCAAATTTAAAAGTGTCGTCTGCAATAATAATTTCATATTAAATATAATTCTAAACTAAATAATAAAGGTATATTAGTAAAACATTTGTTTTTAAAAACCTGTATGTTTCGGCTAAAATAATGCAGAAAACAGTGAATTCCCAGGTCAGATGCCGCCTTGAAATGGCGGCATCTAACCTGGGACTGCACTGTTTTCAATGGTGTCAACAGGCGACATTGGCGCCGAAAGAGTTAAATCTACAAGGCATTTGTACAAAAAATGACATGTACAGAATAATGGACAATACTCTAAATAATATTCGGCTTGCACGTCAAATGAAACATATTGACTCCACTAGTCTTTTCACGCATTTGCAAACAGAGAAGACCTAGATCAGACGGCTCCTACAGGAGCCGTCTGATTAGGGTCTGTCCTGTTCGCTAAAGGAATTTGACAGATCTGTTTATTTAGTCTCTAGAACGACTACAGCATTCCATCGTCCATATTTTATTATAACTATTTAGTCAATGAATATTCAGTAAGTACTGAAATTGGGATTAAACATAGAACAGGGAAAGGGTTAAATGCAAGGCGCAAGCACAAAACACTGATACGATGCGAGATGTTAATTATCGCCTACAGAACAGTCCTCATATATTGAGCGCTATACAAATGAAACAAATAAATATCAATTATAACTCTCACAATTGGTATCTCATCTGGATCCAAACTGTCTGCATATGCAGTCACAAATCTGCCGCTAGAGCGTGCAAACTGTTTGACATAGCTTACCATGTTAGTTAGTAAGATGAAGTAAAGTTCCATAGCCATTTCCGCCCCCACTGAGTCATTGCCAGCTCTGTCATACCAGCTGAAAAACCAGCCAATCACAATACAAGTTAAAACTCTCTGTAGTAGTTTCTAATAAGAAGGCATAAGATAAGATAATGTTTTATTATTGCGACTTGTGCATTGCATAAATATATCAATGCCAATAAATTAAATTAACTCACAAGTAGCACCGGTCCTTTGGGTCTATAAGTCACCAAACCTTTGATAATATAAAAAACTACTTTTGTAGTTTTCTAATGTATCAAGTTTCTATATACATGGGATAAACGAAAACGGCGTTAAAAATGTCACAGGCAGATCTGCAACCAGTGCTAATTCAGATTAAGGGACTCCTAACGAGGCCCCCGACCTGGATCACCCAGTATAAATCCTGGTCGTAAGACAGACTGTAGCATACTTAAAAATTCCTCGTCCACTCACAACGGGTTAAAGGTTAGCATCAAGGTCCATGCTTATAAAGCTTTTTAGTTGAGTCTGAGTTAGTTCTCAAGCTTTTGATTGGTCAGATTTGAGTTCTCGAGCTTTTGATTGGTCAGATTTGAGCGAAAGGCTCAAATCTGACCAATCAAAAACTTGAGAACGAACTCAGACTCAACTAAAAGTTTTATAAGCATGGACCCAGATAAAGGCAGTGTTGAAAACTACCATAGGCCATATCTGCATACGTTTTGTTCTGCATTAACCCTGTCCCTGATGAATATTCATGTAGGAAATAATGACATCATGAATATCAATAAGATTATTTTATAGTGGCATGTGAACACAGGACATTTTGCCTCAGACAGAAGCTGTAGAATCAGATCTATAACCATTTCCTTCATATAAACGTGTTTTCACGCATTTGCAAACAGAGTAGACCCAGATCAGACGGCTCCTATATGCTCTTTTTGCTAATGGAATTTGGTAGATCTGTTTCTTTAGTTTCTAAAATGGCTACAATGTTCCACCTTCCATATTTCATTATATATATTTTGTCTATGAATATTCAGTAGGTATTGAAATTTGGAATAAACATAGAACAGGGAAATGGTAAAACTACCAATCAATGAACCCACTTACTACTGGTATTCTGAGTAGTCTGCTATGATCACAAGTTCAACAACATTGTTGACGTTGTTCAGCTGTCTGCGTTTTCTCTTTAACAGGCTCTCTGTCATTTTGCGATCCAGCACAAGATCTCGTCTCTTGCGGGTGGATACCGGAATACCGAGACTGGACCCATCTTTAGCAATCCCTGTAAAGAAATAATGATCGTACCTAATCTGGTCACCCCGGCAACCTCGGAAAATAGGCATTTTTGGAAAGTCGTTCACAACCGGCAATGACAACAAATGTTAAACCATCTCCACACAGCGATTTTGTTGCATGTTTTATGGTGAAGGCATTCCAGAGCGACTACACATTATTATTATTATTATTATTATTATACCACATTTATATAGCGCTCTTTTCACACAGGGTGTGTGCGTTCAAAAGCGCTTCACATGATTAAATTGCATGTACAGAATTGAATATATATAATGCGTATAGAATATTTAAAACAAATGAAATTTAAGATAGAGATATCACTAAAACTATCAAAAATTGAATTAATTTAAGAATTATAGATAAAGACAAAATCATCCTTTTCTGTACATTTTATGTCAGCAATTCAAGGGAAACACCGTGACTACCGGTATATTGTGTCCGCCAACTTATGTCACCAAACTCAAATGAAACATTATATGTACAGTGTCAGTTACGACCCAGAAACATCTGGATCGGGTTTATGTATGACATACAACACTATACATAAGATATTGCCTTACATATGTCGGGCAATGGGTAAACAGAATAGGTCAATTTTGTAGCTAATGCATATAAACAAACACAATGCAATTACAACAATTACAAACAAACCACCAATATATACACCACGTATGCACACTTGGCAAAGGAGCATCGTAATATCAATCCAACCGACACTGAACGAGACAAACAATGCCGTGCCAAGCCGCGATCCAGGCGGATTCAATAAGATTGGGCTATCCCTACCATCAAGATCCACCACCCAACACAACGCGACACACACATCAAGTGCCTACGAACAGTGCCCATCTAAACAACTGACAAGATACTCCTTTGACCAATAATTTGCAAGTAACAGAATTCTCGAGATGGGAGGGATTCGAAAATGTCCCGAGGTAACAGTCATCATGATTGATAATTAAGCTACGTTCCCTTAAATTCCATAATAATTTCCTAGTAAAATATGCTAAAGAAACGCGTTTTTCAGACATCAACTGACATTGAATGAGACACATAAAATACTGTCCCGAGCCGCAATCCGAGTGGTTTCAAAAGAGACTGGGCAATCCCTACCGTCAAGATCCACCACTCCGTGGCCAATGCATCAGTCATCGCGATTGTTAATCATCAGCTACGACCCTTAATTTCCCTAGTAATGTCCTAGTGAAATATGCCATAGACAAACGTTTTTAGACATCAACTGACACTGAGCGAGACACACAATGCTGTCCCGAGACGCAACCCGAGTGGTTTCAAAAGAGATTGAGCTATCCTTACCGTCAAGATCCACCACCCAGCACAATGTGACACACAAAGTGCCCTTAAACAGTGCCCAACTAAATAACTGACAGGTAATTACTCGACTAAAATCTGCCATCCTAGTAAAATATGTTGAAGAAATGCGTTTTTAGACGTCTTTTTAAAAGATACCAGTGAGGTGGCATCTTTGATGCCAGACGGCACAGCATTCCAAAGTTTTGGAGCTGCATACATGAAACTTCTATCCCCGTATTTTACCGTCCGACTTTTTGCACAACCAACGGCACTGAACTACTTGCTCAATGTACTTGGGGGGGGGGGAGGGGGGGGGGGGAGGGGGGGAGGTCATTGTGCATGGCTTTGTACGTGAGTGTCAAAATTTTGAATTCGATCCGATGTTGATCCGGAAGCCAGTGAAGTTCCTTCAAGACCGGAGTGATATGATTATATCGAGAAGTCTTGGTTATGATACGTGCTGCTGTGTTTTGCACCCTTTGAAGTTTTTGCAGTGTGTTTTTTGAAATTCCATGCATCAATGAGTTGCAGAAGTCAAGTTTTGATGTAACCAGGGAGTTTACCATCCAATCAAATCCCCTGCGAGAAGTTTGGTGTGTTGGAAGTGGATCTACAATTTTTACGCTTTGTTAGAATAATTTACTAGAATATATACCTCAGATTTAGTGCGAAATAACAATATGCATATCAATAAATAGGTGCCGGTGATTACTTACACTGCAAGAGGATGTGACTGCACTGGGCTAGGAAGTTGTAACTAGACTTCTTACAAAATATACGAACTGTATGCGAGGGCCGTTTTTAGGATTTCCAATAATGTTTAAAAAGTCACATTTAATTTATTTGATCCATTGAACGTATACCCCTTTGGAACAAATTGCATTATCTTGTACACAGAAGAACAGCCCCGACAGAACCACCGATCTATCGCAAGCAAGCTCGAAGGGCGTGGAATATAGAACTTCCATTGAAGTAACAAATGCATGCATTGCGCAGAAATCCAGTTAAGATGCGTACCTTAAAACTTTTTCAAGAATAACTTCTTTATTTCTCCACCAAACCCTATGTTGTGACCACTCTTTTCGCCATGAATCGATTACAAACTATGCAACAAACATGCGACCTGTTTGTTTTTTGGATGAATTGCATTTTGTTAAACGTATAGTTTGCTGAGCAAAGTTTGCACCATAAAACTATGATAACCAAATATTCTTCAATTTATTTTTGAAATACGTACATGTAATAAAATTGCCCAATAGTTTTTACCCTACTGGGTTCTTAAGCGCCTCATTTGTATCTAATTTATTTGCAAAGGTAATCACAAAATGACCTATAACATGCTGAAGTTTAACCTATTTCCTCCTACAGACGCATTTTGACGCCTTTGTAAAAGCCATTTTTGAAACCATTGTGATAAATAGAGCATTTGCTCCATAGGAGCAGAGCAAATGCTCTATTTATCACAATGGTTTCAGAACTACACAATTCTAAAATATTTCCTTTTTCTAGTAAATGCTTCTTTTTGGTAGATTTATTCAAACAGGTTGGATCTAAAAAATAGTCTAGGAGGGAATGAGTTAATAGAACTGATATGCATAGTCGCTGAGCAGTTTGCCAAAAAAAAAACCCAAAACAAGAGTCGTGCTGAAAGTTACACCGTTTGACACTAATCTGAAACAACTGGAAATTGGATCAGATGCGACATTTAGACAAATTGTGTCGGCACTGTTAACAACATAGTATCGGCGTCACATTAGTAAATTTGCAAATGCATTTTGTTTTTACCGTTATCCCTCCATTCGCGACCTGATCAGCATTTGTAAACAGCGCGGAGCCAGATGAAACGCCCGGGAAAACTAACCGTCTCATTTGGATCACAGATGTTTGACACTCGGTAAATAGTTTCTTGAAAACTTAACCCTTTCCCTGATGAATATTCATGTAGGAAATAATGACGTCATCCATATTAATAAGATTATTTTTATAATGGCATATGAACAAACGATTGTTTTGGCTCAGGCAGAAGCTGTAGAATCATATCTATATTATGACATAAGCAGACAGAGCAGACCCTGATCAGACAGTTCCTATACTAGCCGTCTGATCTGGGTCTACTCTGTTTGCAGATGCGTCAAAATTCGCTTACATAAGGAAAATGGTTAACTACATATGATGCAGGTAAAATTGTAATAAAATTGCAATAAAAATTAGTTAACTTGTTATCATTCTTTATTTTCTCATTATGTCATGAGTTAGATTTTACTTGTAGGTGCTTTACCTAATGTTCTCTCATCATTCATGATTTGTTTTCCTTTGCCTATTGAAGACTTCCCTTTGTTTAGGAACGGTTCGGTGCTTGTAGGTTCGAGCGTAAACACTTCTGTTCCATGATATATCGCAGCACACTGAAAACAGCAAAGTACACCAGAACCTGTCTTAACCCTTTTCCTGTTCTATGTTTATTTCAAATTTCAATACCTACTGAATATCCATTCACAGCATAGTTATAAAGAAATATGGAAGGTTGAACATTGTAGATATTTTAGAAAAGAAGAAACAGATATTTCAATTTCTATTAGCAAAGAGAGTAGACCCTGATCAGAGGGTTCCTCTAGGAGCCGTCTGATCTGGGTCTAGTCTGTTTGCAAATGCGTGAAAATACGTTTATATGAGGGAAAGTGTTAAGAAGCCATTGCATTACCTTTGACCTGCATTAAGCTACTACCTGCCTTACGAACAATAATTAGACTTTTTTTCCTCTTAACCCATTTGTTCCCACGATCCCATATATGGGACGTAGGCAATCAGCGTAGATTCTGATCAGACGCCTGATCAGAGTCTACACTGTTTGATGTTAGGAATTTCAATAAAAAACAAAACAAAATTGAAAGTTTGGCCAGGCATCCCCTAGATATATTTTTTTTACTAATCTTATATATAAACATGGAAGAATCCACTGGGCGCAAATGGGTTAATATAGGTCCTACTGAAGACCAGATTAGAATATAAAAAACTATTAACCATTTCAAAGCAAAGACATGAGTGTACTGTCATTTGTAAACTGTGTAGATCCTGATCAGTGGGCTATGTTTGTTATAAAACTCTTTTTGAACAGTTAAACCTTTCATACTAAACGGACTATACAGTTAAACACTGTTAGATCATTCAACTTTAAAACTTAGCATTTAAAGGGTTAACCCTTTCCCTGATGAATATTTATATAGGAAATAATGACGTCATGACTATTAATAAGATTATTTTAATATTTTTTATAATGGCTTATGAACACATGATATTTTGGCTCAGCAAGAAGCTGTAGAATTAGATCTATATTACACCATAAGCAAACAGAGCAGACCCTGATCAGACGGCTCCTTTAGGAGCCGTCCGATCTGGGTCTACTCTGTTTGCAGATGCGTCAAAAATGCGCTTACATAAGGGAAAGGGTTAAATAGGGTTCTTTAGAATTATTTAGACACACAGACATGCGTGTAGGCAAGTTGACAAACAGGTAGAGAGATGTATAGACATAGACACGAACAAATAGGTAGACAGATTCGCAGAGAGACGTACAAACAGACTGGTAGACATGTAAATACATATACATGTAAATACAGACATATAAGCAGACAGTCAGATAGATCAAACAGACAGACAAAGGCAAATGGAAGACATGCAACAGTACAGGCAGACATATAATTCACCATCTACAATTGAACTTCGATAACTCGAACTTCAAGAGATTCGAGAAGAAACCGAGAACAGAAGTTCGAATCATCCTATTTCTAATCTAAATAATTTCTTAAGGCCACTGCTTAATACAGGTCTAAAGTAATGCTAAAAGCTCCTGTAGGAGACATGTGTTAAGCTGTCACATGTGTTTCTAGATGGCTGTAACGATAAATTTTAAAGCAGTTTCGTATTGTAAGTTTTGGAAGGACTTAACGTTTTGTTCGAGTTATCCCGAAGTTCGAGTTATCCGAAGTTCTAGTTATCCGAATTCTAGATATCGATGTTCAACTGTATATAAACAGAACAAGAAAATAAAACTCACCGTCTTACATTCAACCTCATCACAGGCCAGGAGAAACATGGACTCGGTGTTGTTAGAGGCATCTTGAAATACGCTGTATTGCTGAAAACAAATGTTACTGCATCAACTGCATGATAAGGAGTGTTAAACGGAGTGTATCTTCGCCAATTCAGTTTCAGAATCAAAACTAGATAATCCAGCTAAATCTATATCCCACTGCGAAAACAATGTTTGACAAATTCCTATTCGAATAAACTTTAACGCTTTCGGCGCCAAATTTCTAATTTTCGTTTGCAATCCAATATTTGTTAAACCATTTGGTACAATAAGGAAATGAGATAATTAAAAGCGAATTTCAAAGGAATAAAGCACATATGTAGAAATAGAGATCAAGACAAAAAGTAAAGTCCCTGATCAGAAAAGTCGGCGTCTTATCTGGGACTGCACTATTTGTCGTTGTGGATTTATGCGACATCGGCGGTGAAAGGGTTAAGAAACCGAGATCCTCGGCGTTTCATTTGGATCAAAGCTGTTTGAAATTGCGTGTCAAGTCCAATATATTGGGAGAAAGGTTTTTGAATATTACTTTGTCCTGGCATCGTTACACATGTCGTGGAATTGTCTGTAGGATCATGTTTACTTTACATTTTGACTTAAGTGAAGGTCGGATAAGTGTGAGTTTGGGTACCATCAGAACTATTTTAAGCATACAGTCGGCTATTTTAGCTACTGTTCCAATGCCGTTCTCCTGCTTTCACCCTATGGTCTACTTTGTTTTTTTATACGGTAAATGAGAAATATCTTTTCGTGCGTGTCGTCACGTTTTGTCTTGTAATTACATGTATACTGCTGTTTTCTATTTGAAGGTGGTTTGGTGCCATGCCCTTATGTGTGCGTGGCGCTCTCTGTAGGACTTGTTTTATCCACTTTGATACGTTTGCTCGGTTTTCAGTTTCAAATATTTTGGTATAACCTGCAGAGAATTATGTAGATTGCAACACATGATGCAGATCTGTACACAGTTTTAAGGTGTCTGTCCTACACTGATTTCAAGTTTATACCATACATAGTACATGTATAGTGTTTCTCATAGCATAGTGTATGTACACAACACATACTACTCTCACCAATCTGACTCTGGCGTATTCATGGCACTTGCCACTTTAATCATACTTTTGGAGGTAAAGTCACGTCTTTTGCCGCTTTCACTATTCTGTCGGAGAAAATATTTGGCCTTTGTCGTCTTTACCTTTCTGGTGATGGCATAATCACATGCACTGCGCTGTTGGTGAAAACGGCAGATTCTGTGAGCATGTCACCATCATAATGATAAGAACTGTATTGTATATGCTGTCATCAGAAACTGGTGAGCGGAAAATGTTGTGACTATGTAATTACAATATTAACTTTCCCGGCTATCTGACCACACTGATGGTCATATTCACGGCGCATGTAATTCATAACATTATTGTAGTAATATATTTTGGACATGTGTTATTGTTATCGTTCTGACGGCGATATGTTAACGAAACATACCATTAACCATTCTTCTGGTATTGACATATTCATGGCATCTGTCGCTCTTGCCATTCTAAGGGTAAACACAATTACCATTTTAGCCATATATACGCAATTCAGTGTCTTTGCAAACAGAGTAGACCAATAACATACGGCTCATGTAGGAGCGGTCCTAGGACATACTATAAACGATTCTATAGTTTCTGCCGTTGGCATAGCTGCTGGTGTCCAATGTGCTATTATATCAATATATCTAATTGATATTCATGATGCCAGTATTTCTTACAAGAATATTTATGGAGTAAAAGGTTAACCTCGCTTGCTGCACACACCATTCTGAATGCGTGTATTCGCGACACATTCTGCTCTCACCATTCTGATGGTGAAAAAAGAATAACACTGTCTTACTCCTCTCATCTGAACCCATTCCCTCATATTGACGCCTTTTGTAGCCTCTGCAAAAGTCACCTGTTGAAACCATAGTGATAAATAGAGCATTTGCTCCTATAGGAGCAAATGCTCTATTTATCACAATCGTTCCAAACTACAAAATTCTAAAATTTCCCTTTTCTCTAGTTAATGCTCCTTTTCTGTAAATTCATTCAAAGAGGTTGGATCTAAAAGTAGCCTATGAGGTAATGGGTTAATGATAGCGACCTATTCATGGCTCTTATAGCTCTCATCAATCTGATAAATAAATATTTATGACGCGTGTTGATCATCATACGTATTCACGACATATGTGCTTCCCCCTATCCTGATGGGGACATACTGACGATTCATACATCCCTCGCCATTCTGATGAGATCGTATTCACGGCATACAATATATTGCTGTCACCATTCTGATGAGGGCATATTCAGAACACATACCTATATCGCCATCCTGATGAAGACATATTCACGACACATTCCGCCACGTGCACAACTCTCACCCTTCAGACAAATTCATGAAACTTACCACTGAATTAGGTTCGCGAACTATTTCCTCTAGTTTGCCTTCGTTGTTCGCCTTATAGGTCTTTACATTGGAAGTCATGACCTTGACCTTGCCAAGTTTCATGTTCACCTTTTCACCATTTGCCATGCTGATGGAAAGATCCAGCTCCGTCAAATCTTTACCGGCCTTTTTTCGTCCCCACTTATTTCCCCTATTGTTCCATTTGTTAGTATCTCTTTTCATTCTATCGTTCAGCTCCAATCCCTCGATGGTAAAGTATACCGAACCTTTATGAAATAAGATATGCTAGACAAAATTGTGAAGGGTGGTGATCCCCCGAGAGCAAAAATTGCAACACAAATAGAGAAAATTGCAGACTCGGTTTTATTGAGTCTGTTCATGAACAGTAATTGAAAGTGCAACACTGCTAACGCCCCATAACACCGGCTTAAGCGGTATTCAATTTAAGTTGAACCTTAAATATTGTTCATATTTGTGACCGTAAGTGGCAGTTATCAAATGTCACTGCTTGTATCCAGTTTAATATTTTGTTATACTGCTCACGTGTAATATAACGCACACATGATGTAAGCAAGTCGGTCTGGTTGTCAGCTGTCATTGAAATATAAATAGGATTAAAGGATCTGTTTTTCTTGTTGTTCATATGCCATGTCACAGAAATAATATTACACTAGTCTTCATGTACCATTGAGTTTTACCAAGCGAGTTGACTAGAATAACTATGACACTTGGCAAACCTTGTTACCGTGCTTTATTCTTACCTTTGTCAATCAATTTGAATCGCGTTGTGTTTTAATTTCTAACCGGATTGAGAACAAATTTGGAAGACTTGTAGCATCATGTTTTTTGAACTGTGTGTCAGAGTTTCCGTTGAATTCATCTTTTAATAACGATTTCAGTCCTAAAATAATGCTTACCCTTGATAACCATTTCCCTCATATAAATCTGATTTCACGCATTTGCAAACAGAGTAGACCCAGATCGGACGGCTCCTAGAGGTCTACTCTGTTTGCTAATAGACTTTGATAGACCTGTATCTTTACTTTCTAAAATGGGTACAATTTTAACGTCATATATGAACCACATTATTCATTTTTATATCAGTGTTTAATGCATCCCTATTGAAATTGGTTCGCCTCACCTGTCATTTCTGTACATGCACATTACGCCATTTTTCAAAGGCACAGCTGATCGAAACAATACGAAGTGTTTCATTCTTAGTTATTTAATGAAATGGATGAATATCTAGCATGAGAGTTCCTAAAACATCTCAAAAGAAATATTAAATTAAACTTTAACCCATTCCCACTTAGGCTATTTTTAGACCTAACCTCTTTGATTAAATCTACCAAAAAGGAGCATTATCTAGAGAAAAGGAATTTTTCAGAATTGTGCAGTTTTGAAACCATTGTGATAAATAGAGCATTTGCTCCTGTGGAGCAAATGTTCTATTTATCACAATGGTTTCACAAAGTGACTTTTACAGAAGCGTCAAATAGCGTCAATATGCGGGAATGGGTTAATCTATCCTGAAATAAAATAAATTCGTTTCAAATCGAGCGACAAAAGTGAATGAAAAGCACAATAGTCAGCACGTTTGGTAAAACTCAATAGTAAATGAACATTCATGTAATTCCCCATATCTTACCGCACTTTGGCACAAATTGCTGCTGCCAACAATGTACATGTATATCGGAATAGTCAATATTATAAACCCCCTCTAGACCGGACGTTAAATTTAGTATAACTATCGGCCTTGGAGACAGGTGGAAGTTTAATGCAGGGTGGAAGTCATGCAGAAATCTCCCTCAGGAGCTTTCTTTATGATGGTCCCCTGCATTACAGTAGTAAAGTATCTAAATTCTGATTAATAGAATTCCGGTTTAGAGGAATTTCACTGTAAATAAAATAAAACATTCTGGAGACAATATATGCGATATTTGTGAGGTTACGTGCTAAAGAAGAGAGACAAACAACAAATAGACTAAGGGTATTATGTTAATAGTGAAATTTACTTTGAAACTTAAACTCCTGTTGATCTGTAAACGCTATTTAAAACACTCTTTAATTGCAAAACGTCCTTACACCTCTAGTTTATTAAATAGGTAAGCGTAACAAGAAAACAAGAATTCATGTCTTAATGAATAGTGCAACTCTAGATCAGTCACCGCATCTTAGATACAGTTATGATCTGGGTCCCTGCTTATAAAGCTTTTAGTTGAGTCTGAGTTTCGTTCTCAGGCTTTTGATTGGTCAGATTTGAGTTCGCAAGCTTTTGATTGGTCAGATTTGAGCCAAAGGCTCAAATCTGACCAATCAAATGCTTGAGAACGTTCTCAGACTCAACTAAAAGTTTTATAAGCATGGACCCAGGGTATATATTGTGTAACCCTTCATCTTATAAGAGACAAACGTTACTTGGTTCAATCATATAATGTTATAAAATATCAGCTCACTGCTAGTCATGCAGTCATTATCTGTTACAAATGTATTCATCAGGAAAAAGATGAACACTCGTCATATTAACTGAACACTTTCCCCCAATACTGTTCGTATAAAAGACTTAAAAGCACCATGACTATTAATTAGATTGAGTTTGGCCACGACAGAACCTGTACAATCGGATCCATATTATTCCATAAGCAAACAGAGTAGAACCTGATCAGATGGTTCCTTCAGGAGCCGTATGATCTGGGTCTAATCTGCGTGCAAAGGCATGGAAAGGCGTTGTGTCGAATACCGTATCATGTTAGGCAAGCGTTGGTCCGATGAATTCTTCCCACCAGGGAATTTGTTTTGGCTTCTGTTAGTTATAACAAAGCAACGACTCTAAATATTAATTTCTTATCATATTAAGTTTGTGAAACATGTGATTTGGGAAAAAACAGAGCTACAGATAAATGTGCGTACCGAAGTACTAAAATCGTCATTTCTCCACCAAACTCTATACTGTGACTACTGTTTAGAATCGTCTCTTTGAGACGATTTTAAAGAATGGTCACAGTATAGTGTTTGGTGTAGAAAAAGGGGCTATTCTTGAAACAATATTTAAATTTACGCTTCTTATCTGGACCTCAGTACAAAGCTTAACGTGCTGTAATGATTTACTTCAAATTTCTTTTTTCTACTGTGACAGTACCTTGATCTTCATCATTGTCAGATACTTCCAACGTGGATACCTTGTGTGCCGACATGACCACCGCGACAACAAGGGCCGTCACGGAAATGTGCAATATTCTCATGGCTACCTTCTGGTACTCCACAGAAAATAAACCCGCTGAAAATAACGATGGACAGACTTTCACTCTTTCGCAATTAGTGACAGTGGAGCCATCTGAAACGGTTTATAACTCGTTGTCTTCCCAAAATACAAACTGTTTGACAAAATGAAAATATGTTTTGAAGTTGTATTCATGTTGATTGCTGAGGTAGGCACCATAGAATCGCCCTAATGCGACCACATAATTCCTTAAAATAGAACTCTGTATAAACATATGGTGGCTTCACTTTTGCCACTCATTAACCCATTCCCTCATATTGACGTCTGTTGACGACTCTGTAAAAACACTTTGTGAAACCATTGTGATAAATAGAGCATTTGCTCCTATAGGATAATAGGATAATGTATCACAATGGTTTTAAACTACAAAAACCTAAAGTTTCCCTTACGTCTAGTTAATGCTCCTTTTCGGTAGATTTATTCAAAAAGGTTGTATCTAAAACTAGCCTATGAGGTAAGGGGTTAAGCTACTACTTGTTTTAATCTCCAAAATAAGACTTTTTTGAGTTATCGTATTAGGCAGACTTGTAGAAAAACTGTTTTCAAATCAGCAACTCGTTTACAGCCAATGCCGAATCTAGGATTACCGATTCAAACAATTTGGGTCTTGACAAGAGATTATGTATTTTGGCGCAATAATGGGGAACATTGTACTTGGATATATTACAGACAATATGTGGCAACGAAAGAGTTAAACGATCCCATCCAAATTGGTGTTATGATTTGTCGCTTCTAGAACAAGATGATTGTGTGACATGAGCAAAAATATTCACATTTCAATCGAACACGATAAAGAAGAAGTTGTTTCGGAGGAAATTAAAATGGCGGCGTTCTCGGTTAACATGTCGCCGGTCCTAGTTTACAATGATGATGATAGGATTAACCACTTCAGTGCAGGGAGAAGAGTCACTGACGTCCTTCGCAAACAAATTACATCCAGACGAGAGGGTTTCTAGAGGGGCCTACTTAACAGGATGGGCACTGTTTGTCAAGCTACTCTTTTCTCAAAACAAAAATCTCCAAATATTCACCGTAAGCTTTTTGAACAGTCTAATTTACAATTCAGAACTGAAAGGGGTAACTTCATGAACGGTACCTTAACCCTTCGCTTGCTATTCACGTCAATATACGTACCTGTAAATAGTGAAGACCCAGATGAGACAGCTCCTGCAGGAGCTGTCTCATCAGGGTCTGCACTATTTACAAATTGATTGTGCAACCAGTGCACTCAACAGCAGCGATTACACAGCGAAATACTTGTACACAGTGAAGATATATGTAATTATACAACAGGACATGGGTAAAGAAGGAGAACTGTATTTTAAAATTCAGCAAGAGAAGGGTTAAAAACTATCTTTTACAACCTTTGTCGTCGGTTCAAAAGCCCATCGCTGTTTTACCTTTTCCCTCGTATGTTTATACGAGGGAAAAAGTTGAAAATTGAAAATTTGATAAGAATAATTGAACACAAAACACAATGTTTTATGATTTTATTGAAAACATACGTTTACACGTCAAACCCTTTATATCACATAAGCATATTTTCACGCCTTTGCAAACAGAGTAGACCCTTATCAGACGGTTCCTATAGGAGCCGTATGATCAGGGTCTGCTCTGTTTGCTAATGGAATTTCATAGATCTGTTTCTTTAGTTTCTAAAAGTGTCTACAATGTTCCACTTTCCATATTTCATTATAACTATTTTGTCCATGAATATTCAGTAGGTATTGAAAGTTGGACTAAATATAGAAGCGGGAACTTTCGATACCAAGGCTGAGTCTATATTCAACCTTGTAAACAGGTTAGAGGCAGATGATGAGACACTGAGTAAATACTATATTTCTTATCAGGATCAAAACTGGTTGACACCATGATCATATTTATTAAAATCAAACCGAAGAAATTTCAAAAATGAAATATGAAGCAGACGATAAAGTGTGCAGACGACAATGCTTAGCGGCGAAATAATATTAAAATAAAGCACTACGTTGCATATTACTTACTGTGAGTGGCTCTCCCCTTAATTACAATGAAGAATCGAGTAAGAGATATGTCTTTTATATGGTCGTAAAGTATGTGTGAATCCTTTGAAAAAACGGAAATAAATACATTGACTTTGGAAAATAGTTTTAATTCAGTTTATAAGTTGCGAATCAGGCTAAAAGTATTTGAAAATAGACTCAATTTTCTGCGTTTTCTGTCATTTTTATTCGAAAAGTTTAATGTTCGGGGAAATGAGCAGAGACGGCAATATAAAAGCAGATGATGTTTGAGGTAGTCCAAAGGATTTCAGCAAGCTGGTACACTGTTGAAAGCTGGAAACATACATCATTTTGTAACATATAAAGACGAAAGGACATGAAAGATAAAAAAAATCTCGCAAACAGATTGTCGGAGATATATGGGGATAACGACACGAGAAAATGTCGATCAATGGTTGGCGTTATGTAAAACGTGTAGATCCAGACAAGTCATTATGTGACAGAGAGTAGCGGTTGAACATGCGGGAATCGAGTGTACTGTCATTTGCAAACAGTGTAGACTCGGTAAAAACTGAATTGGCTGATTGCAACACTATATACAGTAGAACCGGTAGAAGTATGACTATGGATATGTAAGGCATGTGGTAGCTTAATGCAGGTCAAAAGTAATACAGAAAGCTTCTATTGGAGTTTTTATGCCCCCAAAGCTAGGCTTTGGCGGCATATAGTGATCGCATCGTGCGTGTGTGGGTGGGTGGGTGTGTGTGTGTGTGGGTGGGTGTGTGGGTGGGTGGGTGGGTGTGTGTGTGTGTGTGTGGGTGTGTGTACCTTTTGTCCGGAGTATATTTCCTTTGTCACATCAGCTATGGATACCAAATTTGGTGTGTGAGTTCATCTTGGGATGGGGGAGTGTCGCGTACCATTTTCATGTCACTGTGACCTTGACCTTGACCTTTGACCTTGATTTTGCAAAAAGCTTGTCCGGAGCATATCTCCTTTACCTTACCAGCTACAGATTCCAAATTTGGTGTGCGAGTTCATCTTGGAATGGCAGAGTGTCGCGTACCGTTTCCAGGTCACTGTGACCTTGACCTTGACCTTTGACCTCAATTTTACAAAAAGCTTATACCTTACCAACTACAAAAAGCTTGTCCGGAGTATATCTCCTATACCTTACCAGCTAAGGATTCCAAATTTGGTGTGTTAGTTCATCTTGGGATGGAGGAGTGTCGCGTACCATTTTCAGATCACTGTGACCTTGACCATGACCTTTGACCGATTTTACAAAAAGCTTGTCCGGAGCATATCTCCTTTACCTTACCAGCTACAGATTCCAAATTTGGTATGTGAGTTCATCTTTTGATGGCGGAGTGTCGCGTACCATTTCCAGGTCACTGTGACCTTGACCTTGACCTTTGACCTCGATTTTAAAAAAAAGATTATACCTTACCAGCTACAAAAAGCTTGTCCGGAGTATATCTCCTATTCCTTACCAGCTAAGGATTCCAAATTTGGTGTGTGAGTTCATCTTGGGATGGAGGAGTGTCGCGTACCATTTTCAGATCACTGTGACCTTGACCATGACCTTTGACCGATTTTACAAAAAGCTTGTCCAGAGCATATCTCCTTTACCTTACCAGCTACAGATTCCAAATTTGGTGTGTGAGTTCATCTTTGGATGGCGGAGTGTCGTGTACCATTTCCAGGTCACTGTGACCTTGACCTTGACCTTGACCTTTGACCTCGATTTTAAAAAAAGCTTATACCTTACCAGCTACAAAAAGCTTGTCCGGAGTATATCAACTATACCTTACCAGCTAAGGATTCCAAATTTGGTGTGTTAGTTCATATTGGGATGGAGGAGTGTCGCATACCATTTTCAGATCACCGGACCTTGACCTTGACCTTTGACCGATTTTACAAAAAGCTTGTCCAGAGCATATCTCCTATACCTTACCAGATACGGATTCCAAATTTGGTGTGTGAGATCACCTTGAGTGTCGCGTACCATTTTCAGGTCACTGTGACCTTGACCTTGACCTTTGACCTCGATTTTACAAAAAACTTGTCCAGAGCATATCTCCTATACCTCAACCAGCTACGGATCCAAAATTTGGTATGTGAGTTCATCTTGGGATGACGGAGTGTCGCGTATCATTTTCAGGTCACTGTGACCTTGACCTTTGACCTCGATTTTACAAAAAGCTTATACCTTACCAGCTGCAAAAAGCTTGTCCGGAGTATATCTCCTATACTTTACCAGCTACGGATTCCAAATTTGGTGTGTGAGTTCATCTTGGGATGGAGGAATGTCGCGTACCACTTTCAGGTCACTGTGACCTTGACCTTGACCTTCGACCTCGATTTTACAAAAAAGGTTGTCCAGAGAATATCTCCTATACCTTACCAGCTACGGATTCCAATTTTGGTGTGTGAGTTTATCTTGGGATGGCGGTGTGTCGCGTACCATTTTCAGGTCACTGTGACCTTGACCTTTGACCTAGATTTTACACAAAGCTTGTCCGGAGCATTTCTTCTATACCTTACCAGCTACGGATTCCAAATTTGGTTTGTGAGTTCATCTTGGGATGGCGAAGAGTCGTGTACCATTTTCAGATCACTGACCTTGACCTTGACCTTTGACCTCAATTTTACAGTCCGGAGCATATCTCCTATACCTTACCAGATACAAAAAGCTTGTCCAGAGCATATCTCCTATACCTTAAACGTTGACAATCAACCCAGGGTCCTTTTTAACGTTGAGAATGACTTAGGGTCCTTTTTAACTAAGTTTTGACCCTTGGCTCTTTTCTTAGCTATCATAATCGTCAAAGGTTCTGTTTCTAATGTTAAGAACTGACTCCTGTGTCATTTTTAACAGCATCAAAATTTCATGTTACACCTGCATTACATTGTATTGTTTTTCCGCCAAAATGCATTTCGGTGTTTGGGGGCATTTGTCACCCGTGACGACTCTCTTGTTTTGTATTACTTTTGCCCTGTATTAAGCAACCAACTTCATTTAAACCGCATATGTTCAATAAATAAATAGCCGCTTAAGACAGGTTGTACAGTAGATGTATAGTACTAAGTAAAGGAAGCTTTACCTTGTGACGGTGCATACGTATACGTGTACAACAGAAACTCACAATAGCGACCAATGCGTTGATAACACACAGCGGTATTTTAAGTCACGTGGCTGCTTAACCCTTTACATAATGAATATTCATTTAATAAGAAATGTCAGCATGGATATTGATTAGCTGAATGTTTATAATGGCAATTATTGTATATAAACAAGGACATTTTCACCATTAACAGTAGAATAAGATTTATATTATTTCATAAGCGAATAGAGCAGACCCTGATCAGACAGCATCTTTCATGCATTTGCAAACAGAGTGACCCAGATCAGACGGCTGCTAAAGGAAAAAAGAAAAAAAAGTGAAGTTCCTGATCAGACGCCGCCTTGAAAAGGCGGCGTCTGATCTGGGACTGCACTATTTGTCGTGGTGCATTTATGCGACATCGGCGGTGAAAGGGTTAAGCTAATTCACATTCATGAGCTGATCAATTCATGCATACATTTCCATTATTAAAAGGGCTAAACTACTTGAATCCTGATGAGATGCCAGGTTACTCGACAGATGTCTATCAAGTCGCGCAGTTGCAGGACAACATTTACGTTAATATGTACTCGTATTTCTTGTTTACTATATATATTGCGCTGCCAAATATCGTTGTCTGCAAACTTTGCCGTCTGCTATTATTTTCCTTTAACTTTTCCTAATTTCTTTTAAAACATATTACTTCAGGCGCACAGGCTGGATCATGATTAGATGATGAGTTACTCAGCGTTTCATATGAAATTAAGAGCTACTTATAAAAGTGCCTACCCGTATTCTAAACTCCTCATTTCTCCACCAAACCGTATACTGTCACCACTCTTTAGAATCGTCTCGAAGAGACGATTCTAAAGAGTGGTCACAGTATACGGTTTGGTGGAGAAATAACGGAGCTATTCTTGAAAGTGTTTAAATGTACACATCTTATATGCAGCTCAGTGGATCCAAATGTCAGGGTAAGATGTTATATTGGCAGCGAAAGAGTTCAAGCAACAAGATAAAAACATTAGTAACACAGGTTTATAATTATAGCTCTTTATTAATCCAATTTAGGTAACAATGATAGGTGATGTAAATGGACTCAGAAATATATGCATGTAAAGGATAAAACATTATACTATAAAGCATTTATCCTAAATAGTGTTTGTTAAATTCTGACCTATTTCCACTATTAGAAAATGTAATCCATGTGAATATATATGTATACAAATATCAAGGTTGTTTGATGTCTGGGCATGTTCTTGAATTATAGTCGCACACTTTGGATACTGCGTCAAATAGGAGAGCTTCCGGGCATGCACGGACGTAGAGAAAACCTTCAGAGCACGTGGAGAAAAAATGGCATCCTCCACAGGCCTGGTAGTCCCCATTGCCTATATTGTCACATTCTTTCTGAAGAGTCACGCATCCGTCTGAAATGGAGACAAAAAAGTCCTAAAAACGCAAAACAAAGTTCTCTGCTATAGCTGTACTTGTTAGGTTTTTTATTTCTGTAAAAAAATCAACAAGAATGCCAAATGGGTTGTTTCCAGAAGACACACAGGGTGGCTTGATGTGCGACATGTCTTTCTCAAACTGTTTGAATAGTTGATCACTGTATTTCAGATACATTGCAAAGCACTAATTGAACAGCAATGAAAACTGTTGCAAGCTAAAAAAAATTGCACAAATTCCTTAAATTATGGAGCGCCAACATAGCGTTATCGCTTTCAACGCAGAATTTTGAACATGGACATTTCCAAAATTTAAACAGGTCTAGTTTAATGTGAATATTAACAGATTTATTTTTATAGAAAAGAGAAACAGGACAAACAGTGCAGACTCTGACGAGAGGAGCCCTCTCATATGGGTCTTCACCATTTGCAAAGGGTATTAATGACTTGTTTCCCGCACTGAAAGGATTAGTTGTTAATAAAAACCGGGATAGGGTTTATTTGTAAACCGGTAAAGGTTTAAAACTGCAGTATCCTAAGCTCGTTATGTAATTATAATATTTATAACGACTTTATTTTAAGTGGATTACATATTTGGTACAAGACCAATTTTCAATATTGTCGCATTTAAGACGACAAAGGTTAAACGTATTTCGGCTGATATCTTATGTATTTAAGAACTTGAATCTAGATAACAATAAACAATGATGTCTGCTTACTTGTGAATGTGCCTGATGGAGGTGGGGGAGTCGGTTGTATATTGTCTGAAAAAGTACACACACTCTTAACACATTTCCTCCTAGTGACGCATTTTGGCGCCTCTGTAAAAGTCACATTTTGAAACCATTGTGATAAACAGAGCATTTGCTCCATAGGAGCAAATGCTCTATTTATCACAATGGTTTCAAAACTAAGCAATTCTAGATTTCTCCTTTTCTATAGATAATGCTCCTTTTCGGTAGATTTATTCAAAGAGGTTGGGTCTAAAAAATAGCCTAGGAGGGGATAAGTTAAAGTGACATCGAAAATACACGCAGCAAAAAATGTCTTCATATACATTTCAACCCCCATTTACCCCATTTATATTCATGCAAGAAATAATGAACTCATGAATATTCATCAGCTGAGTTTTGAAAACAGTATGTTAACACAGGATATTTGACCATCGCAGAAGCTGTAGAATAATTAGCATATTCTCACCAGAAGGCTCCCACAGGAGACGTCTGATTGGGATCTACTAATTTTGCAATTGTGTCAAAAAGCATTTCATTGAGGTATAAGGTTAATTAATTTATATTATGCCAAACTTTGCAATAGTACATGTGATTTCGATACTAGTTGATCGAATGTGTTCTTGACCTATTGGATAGTTTTGGTTTGATTCATAATTCATTAAGCAACTATTTTCTGGCTGAAGCAGATACCTACCTTGAGCGGAACATATGATGTAAAAGGCTAGTTTGCCTACACAAAGTTTTATATTTAGAAACTTACAGATACACCGTGGCAGTGTGGCTGTCCCCGGCCAGACCCCTGTTGTTCGGATACAGACTCGTTTCACCAATAGTTCCTTGGTCTCGAAGATGTAACCATCCAAACAGTTAGCAACACACACTCTGCGAAAAAAGTAAAACCGCTCAGACACAGCAAATAAGGAATACACATATTAGGACCCAGCTGGTATAAAGATGTTTTACACACATGTCTGCAATGGCATGTTTAATGAAATACGCATTGTGATTCAAACTTGTTTAAAATTCTTTATCAATGAAAAGTATTCTTTGCCCAGTAAGATAAAAGGGTGTTTTAAATCTTTACTTAATGAACATTCAATTTAGAAAAATTGACATCATCAATTTATATTAGCTGAATCTTATTAATGGAATAGACAAATAGGTTTGCTTGACAATGGCAGACACTGTAGAATCAGAGATATACAATCCATACGTAAACAGAGCACTTCTGATAAGATGGATCCTACAAGAGCAGTCTGGTCTGGGTTTACTCACTCTGTTTGCGAAGGTATAATTGTGAAAGTTCATAATGTGTGAATACTCACAGTCTGTCTCCCATCTTTTCACAGTTAATCATGCCATTGGACGGAGGTGACAGTGGTGAACACATGTCAGCGGGTGTGGCTGTAAATAGTAATCTCCAAAGTTAAACCTTTACCTGATGAATATTCATCTCAAACATAATGACGTCATAAATATTAATGGCGTCTGTCACAGGAGTAACGAAAAATGTCAAAAAGGCGTATCTACCGATTAAAAGGTTTTAATGTAACCAGGTTAAAATCACCATCCAGCTCTAAGTGAATATTTATTTTCATGTATGTTGTATGCATTTAATTTCAAGAATAAGGTACATTATGATTTGATTGAAACTCATCTTCGCAGCCATACTTACAGCGAATCGAAGTAAGGCAGTTTGCATTACCGTAACACTATCATACACATTTGAAACGACTGAAGAATGGATACATAAAAATATGAACGTCTCGGAGAATCAGACTTGCAGAAACTGAGTATGAATATCTGCGGGAACCGGATATATTAGGCCTTTTCTAACAGTGTAGACTCCGAACAAAGGACTGCTTCAGGAGCCTTTTAATCAGGGTCTGCACTATTTGGCATAAAAATCAATCTCGTCAGTGATAATTTTATATACAAGTTTTTGTTTAATTAATATTCAGAAAGGGAGGATCCAGTTGTAATTATTCAGTAGATTAATGGTTAACAATGAAAGGTGTTAGACAGAATCACTGTATAATTTTGAATATCCCAGTCTCGCATCTGGAAACTTTTGAGGAATAAATTGAGAGCCAATTTACTTATGAAAGGTGTGTGATATAACTGACATAAAATTATACAAGTAAGAAAAATATGTTAGTTTTTTAAGAATTCATCCAGGAAATCAGAGAAATGTATCTCATTAAATCCAGCAAACCAATATTCTGAGCTATAGATATGAGTCGTATTTGAAAAATCTGAGTAGAATAGTTTTGAAATTTCTCCGAAAAGCTTATCTTCCTGCTATCACATTAGAAGCAACTCTGCAAGATGTAGGTACACTGGGTCCATACTTATACGTTTAGTTGAGTCTGAGTTCGTTCCCAAGTTTTTGATTGGTCAGATTTGAGTCTTTGGTTCAAATGTGACCAATCAAAATCTTTAGAACTCAAATCTGACCAATCAAAAGCTTGAGAACGAAACCCAGACTCATCTAAAAGCTTTATAAGCATGGACCCAGGTCTACTTCTGCTGATATTCCGAGATATACGTAAAATGCGTACTGATCTATCAAAAGCTTTGATCTAATTTCTCAGCCACATCCGATCTTGCTGCTATACAGTATATATATTACTTACTTGGTATTTTGAGGGCATAAATTACTTACCTGGTATTTTGATGGTATTTTAATGGCATACAGTACTTACTCGGTACATTGATGGTCGGTGCCAGGGTTGTAATGGGTTTTGTAGGTACCAAGACAGAAGGCGTGCTATCCGCAATACCTGCAAACGGACGAAAAAGCTACAGCGGACTTAGGATTATAACAACAGTATATCCCACTTAAATATGCTTAGCAAGAAGCGTTCCAGGACAAAATGCTTTATTCAACTACTTATGCAAAGTCTAAATGAATCCGCTGTGCAAAATGCAACCTTAAAATATAGCAAAATACTGTAAAGTCAGCGTCAACACTGTTTGCAACAGTTATTGATAAGCGACAAAGACATATTTATAATTTTGTCCACGTAAACACATGTAACATGCACGTTGTTGACCAAGTTAGAGTTATTATCTAAGTTTAATATGGGAAAGAGACCATTCAACCTGAGTCTAAAGGTTATACCTTCAGAGACGTAACTATTAATAAATGATAAAGTGATTTTATGGACGTGCAAATGTCTGAACTCTTCCCTTACTGAGAAATGCTTCGTCAATATATTTTTTATTAAATCTTATCTGAATCCAAACTGCTTAGAAAGTAATCACACCCTGTGGGGGAGTTTATTTTAAGACTACATTTATATACTTACAGGCTGGGTCAGTTCCGTCCGAATCACAGCCCAGTAAGTCAAACCTCATGGCAATGTTTTCATGCCAAGCCAATGGGTTTATCCTGACGAATCTGGCGTTGAATGGACAGGCGAGAATGTTTGTCTTTGGTGAATTGTTGTCTGTATTGCCGTCTAAAAACTAGAATCGTATAACAGAGGTCCAGATAAGATGCGTAAATTAAAACATGTTAAAATAACTTCTTTATTTCTCCACCAAACCCTATGTTGTGGCCATTCTTTGAAATCGTCTCCTCGAGACGATTCTAAAGAGTATCCACAACAACGGACTTGATGGAGAAATGATGATTTGTTCAGTGTTATGCTTCGTCTTAATATTAAATGACATTGCGTACATTTTCTCATTGAATGGTTACACGAATAAGCCGAATGCAAAGTTTAAAGTCTAGATAGAGAGTGTCATCGTAGTACGAAGCCTTTATACTAATTGCCATTTGCTTTTACCTGCAATTTCTGTATACTATAACAATAGAACTTTTCTGTAGCCACAACTTAATTCAGGTGGAGTGTAATAGAGAAGTATCATATGGGAGCGCTCAGTATTAACTTTGCCGTGTATTAAGCACCCGCCTGCTATTTAAGACTGAATTAATAAATGGCCGCTTAACCATTTACTCCATAGATACGCATTTTACATCTTATATCTTACCTGGTCAATGACTGTCTTAGTACTGTATGATTGCCAGTTGGTCCCATCCTTACTGTACAATATACGGTAGCGAGTGACAAATTCCCTTGCCGTATCTCCGGATGGCACCGCCCTCCCTTTTGTAACCACACCCATTATACGTTTGACTGTGTTTAATTCTACCTAAAATAAAGGAATCATTATTGAATACAAATCGAGAGAGAGAGAGAGAGAGAGAGACAGAGACAGACAGACAGACAGACACAGTCACAGAGATAGAGACAGATAGAGAGAGAGAGAACACTACATATATAGGAAACAAAATAGGAACAGTGAACAGTTTGTCAATACTCAATAAAAAAAATGTATGACATGACCATTGATTATTTATTTCATTAAGGAAATGATAATTTTATGAATATCATTTAAGTTCTGTTTTAACCCTTCTCTTGCTGAATTTTAAAATACATTTATCCTTCTATACCCATGTCCTGTAGTATAATTAATATATCTTCACAGTGTATACGTATTTCGCTGTGCAATCACTACTATGGACTGCACTGGTTGCACAATCAACTTGTAAATAGTGCAGACCCTGATGCGACAGCTGCTGCAGGAGCTGTCTCATCTGGGTCTTCACTATTTACAGGTAGGTATATTGACGTGAATAGCAATCGAAGGGTTAATGGTATATGAACAATATGGCTTGTTAGCAATGGCAGTAACTATAGAAACCGATCTATATTATTCGATAAGCATATAAAAGCATATAAAATAGTTTCTGTATGAGCTGTCTGATCTGTATCTGCTCTTTTTGAAAATGCACAAACTGTGTGTATACGAAGTAAAATGTTAACGAAAGAAGCCTCTAATACTGGCTCTTAAAAAACTCTTTACTCCATGAATATTCAAGAAAGAAATAATGCCACCATGAACAGTATTTAGCTGATTTGTTTTAAAACAGGTGGTATAGGTAAACAACAAGCAGCGAGCCGTGAATGTTCTTTACACTTTGGTACGTTCCACGATTTAGGGGTGTCGGTGGTTTTGCCGTCCATCTAACTAAGGTGAAAATTACGATTTTCTCATGCATGTTTTAATATATTAAACAGACAGAATGCTGATTCATCCAAACAGTGGACTGTGCTGATTTGTATGGTTCACTGCTCGTTGTTTACTTATACTTAAAAGTAGAATAACAATAATAATAGTTCTAATGCAGAAGTATTTTTAAAAGATGTTTTTTCATTACTTTGACCCTTCCTGGAGCAATTCTTCACTATTAAGCCTAACATATTTCACTCATTGGTGGTCTTTCAGTTCAGTAACGCAATACTATGTACATACAGAAAGTTGTGCATATGTATATATACTTACTTGTATGTACTGATCCAATGTATTAATGCTTGACCTCCATCCACCGCTCTTTACGATGCCGTCAACGACTTCCACGCTAGACGACAGCAATGCCCTGCTTGGGTCAAAAGAGTAGCCTTTGACTCCAGTCCAGTACGAGGAGGCGGATATCCTAGAATCATTCAACGAATTGACCAAAGACGTCCAGCAGTTACTCTCTAGAAAGAGAAATTATTTTTTAAGTGCAATACAGATCAAGCTTAAGTGTAAAACAGATCAAAAGATTCCAGAAAAGTTTCGAGAAAGTTACACTAATGTCTCGTTTATATGACCACTCAAAACAGGTTTAATTCTGGATTGTGTTAAAACAGGTATTAGTTTAATGCAGGACATAGAATATTCAGAAAGCTCATATAGGAGCTTTCTGTATTACTTTTGCCCTGCATTAAGCAACCACCTGCTTATACAGACTCATATGTCAATAAAGTATGCGGTCGTATTAGCGAGACTTTATTGTGTTTTCTTTGAAAAGATATACATGTACGTGTATCAGAATAGGAATAGTAAAGCAATATCATTCCAGCTGGACTAATTGAACATTTATGAATGGACGTATAACTTCATATACAGTAAACTCTAACTATTCCTCACACTCAAATAAATATCACCGTCGGTTTTAAGACAAATGACAGCTTAATACAGGGAAAACCTATGCTTTGGGAGCACTCTGTATCACTTCAAACCTGCACTAAGTAGCCACCTACTCTATATTCATGTAATTAATGAATATTGTATGTACTGTATGTATGAATTATAATAAGCCTATTTATTATAATGGCATATTGACAAGAGTATGTTTTGCCATGTTTTATGCTGTAGCATCAGATTTATATATTTCCCTGATAAAACGGAGTGTGTTTGCTCCTACAGAAGCTGTCTGATCTGGGTCTACTCTGTTTGCTAATGCATTAATATAGATATGATTCTACAGTTTCTGCCATTGTAAAACTTCCCTTCTTCATAATGTTATGCTTAGTAAACGTCAGCTAATTAATGTTCATGTCATTATTTCTTACACGAATATTGACAAAGGGTCCAGTCGGAAGACACAATAATGATACCCGTTAATGATAACTGTACTATTTACACTTTGTTAATGATGATGATGATGAACATGAGGCTGCTGCAACTGCTACAGCCCACGATGATGCATACTTACTGAGGCAGTTGGGAAATACATTATTCATTGCCTGTGTTGCAGAGAGGTCATTGCACAGGAATGTAATGGATGGTTCTCCTGTTTCAAACTTGTAACCTACATTACACGTTCCGACACATGTTCTGTAGAAAAAACATAAATGAAACGTTTCATTACAAACCAGTATTAGTAAATTACATACGATGTAGATCACGACCTGCCACCAAGTCTCCCATTCTTCGAGTTATCTGGATTCCCACTTGGTAGCAGTAAAACCTCTCTATAACGGCCACTAAATAACACTAAGTATTTTGTGTTAAAGGCAGGTGGCTGCTTAAAGCAAGGTGAAAGTAAAACAGAACGCTCCTATAGGAGCGTTCTGTTTTACTTTCACCTTGCTTTAAGCGGTCACCTGCCCTAAATACAAAATAATTAACACATTTTAGTGGCCGTTATAGAGAGGTTTCAATGTAGCAGAAATGTTTGTAATGTTGACAAGTAGTAACTATTCTGATGCTAATCACGACATGATTGGCACTTGCAAACAGCTTACGTCACGATGAGACGGCTTGTGACTGAGTGTCTCATCAGGATTCAAGCTATTTGACCCTCGGTCAGTAAGCTTCTCACAAGCTTGAACAAATTATAAGTCAGTTATTGATAAGTTTGGAATAAGATGTGTCTACACATCAGACACAAGAACGTAGTCTCGAAAGCGTTAATGTTATATTCATACTATTTTGAAAAAAAAGTTCTCGAGATATGAATGTTAGGTTGGAGGACAGAGAACATCAATAACAGTCAGGGCATACCGGCTGGGCAACAGAGAACGTCAATAAGAAACCGACCGAACTGCCTAAAGACATAGAACACCAATAACAAAGCAGAATAAATAATATAGGATGTATTGAGAGACCAAACGATCAAGAACAAATTATGGCATATTGGTTAAGCGAGGTGAACACCAAGGAAACCCCTAGGCATGCAGGCTGGGGGAGAAAAAACTTACAAACCAGGACATTTAGGCTGGCTTGGTAAGAGAACACCAAGAACAAACCAGGGCATACTGGTCAAGGGAGATAGAAGCCACTAAGAAACTAATGCATACTGGGTAAGGAAAGAGAAGGCTAAGAACAAATCAGAACACAGTGGCTACAGGAATAGAATGGAAAGAACGGTTAGGACATACAGGCGGGATAGAGGGAGGCGGACATAACAAACAGGGGCATACTGGCTGAGTGAAAATAACGAAAAATAAACCAAGGAATAACGAAAGGAAATATGAAACAAGGGCATACTGATTGAGGGAAAACAGATAGAACAAAAAGGAATAACGAAAAGAAAGAACAATCGCATACTGCTTGATGGCGAAGAACGGAAAGAACAAACCAGTGCATACTAATTGATAGAGAAGAACAGAATGAACAAACTAGAGCAAATCAGAGCATACTGATTGAGGTGTAAAAACGAAGAGAACAAACCAGGGTATACTGGTGGAGAGAACGGACAGGACAAACCAGGCCATACTGACTGAGGGAAAAGAATGGAATAAATAAACTAGTGCATATTGACTGAGGGAAAAGAACTGACAGAATAAATCATAATATACTGGACAAAATAAGATTCTATGAATCCAGAATTTCTAAGTATAATAAGTTTTGACAACACAAAAGATATACACGTAAATGTCTCAATATAGATTACTTACAGAATGGTGTCGCCCTTGGAACATCGAACCATGCCATTTGCCGGGGAGGCAGGAGATTGACATATACCGGCACCTGCACGCGCTGTTGCTGTATGAAAAGATATTTCACCATAATGAATAAAAAATAGGGTATTGTACAAGTACGGAAAAAATGAACCACCACTAAAATGAGATCTGATACTGGGTATACGTGGTGGCTTAATGGAGAATGAGATTTATTCTAAAAGCTCCCATGGGAGCTTTCTTTATTACTTTCGTCGTGCATTAAATAACCACCTGCGTCAAAAGGCATCCGTCTTAAATGATCTATTGGTCACTATAATTGCCACAAAGCTCTGCACTCATATTCTCGTTATTCCGTATAATATTGGTAATATGTCCTTCATAATAACATATTCTACAACTTACAATTTCGTTGATGACACTACGCTATCAAAACTGATTATTCTTAAATTCCAAATCATATATTAACAATGATCTTCATAATCGGCGGTTGAGCAGGATCAAAAGTGTTTGACACAAAACCAAAACGCCTAATTATAAAATATCAAAAACACTGCAGACACATTTTTGAGCTGTATATTTTCATAATCATATGTGTCAAAACTTCTATTTCATGAAAATGATTTAACGCCTATCCTGGTATAAAAATGCTGTTTGCTAAATCTAAGATTTACTGATGTTTTTATTTGCTTCTGATTCTTTCAAACTTTCGAAAACAATAAACCCTAATGTCAAACAGCAATTGCATGTCACGCTTTGCAGGAAAATGGTTTAAGCCTGTCCCTCATGTGCTACTTTAGATCCAACCTCTTTGAATAGATCTACCGAAAAGGAGCATTTATTACAGAAAAGGAAAATTTTAGATCTTTGTAGTTTTGAAACCATTGTGATAAATAGAGCGTTTGCTCCTATGGAGCCATTGCTCTATTTATCACAATGGTTTCAAAGAGTGACTTTTACAGGGGCGCCAAAAGGTGTCAATATGAGGGAATAGTTTAAAATAAAATCAATTAATAAATTTAATAAATAAAATTATATTAGAGAAACAAACTCACCTGCATGTCCGCCACCTAGGCACAGTCCTGCAAAATAAATGAAAACATTATATAGTGAAATTTAGATAAAAATCATGATTTCAATAGCATTATTAATTATAGTGTAAAACAGAGTAAATTATTTAGAATTGTCCCATGCCAGAATGTCGATATAATTTAATTATTATTATTTCAGGTTTTACATATACGTGCATATAAAACGTAAATATGAATATATAATCGTACCTATAAATAGAATAGTAAGAAAAGTAGTTTGCACCATGTTTGAAAATGTACCACACATTAAAATTCACATTTAATAGTATCACGTGACTAGACTGGTTAACATGTCAGTATTGTTTATCTCGTCCTACAAACAGTTAATCCCCGAGTCACCTGTGTCAGTCCCAGCCCAGATACGTCGTTATGTAGGGTGGACACATAAGATTGCACATCTGCTGGGTCTGAGTCAAGGCAGTTCGTATAACCACATATACTCTAACTACACTAGGCGTTCAGACGCCCATTCTCCCGCTCTCTACCAGCTTGTTCTGTTGAATAAATCAGTTTGGAACTATTTGTGCAACTTAGACCATTCCCGCATATTGTCGCTTTTTGACGCTTTGTCACATGGCTCCTGCTTTGTCACATGACTCCTGCTCTGTCACATGGTTCCTGCTCTGTATGGTTCATTTCTACTATGGCTGAAGATTCCCTGTAAATGTGTAGTTACAAAAAAATAATCTACATTAATATCCATGATTTTATTATTTCTTAAATGAATGATCATGGAGTAAAGGGTTAGCCATTTATCTGGTAAGCACGACTTGGTTGACATTGCAAACATATTTGATCCATATCATAAACCAAATATATGTAATTGTCAGTATAAAGTCTTATATTTCATAACCAAAATTGAATTGGATATAGTAATGTTCTACTACGCTCATGCGTTTCTTAAATATTATTTATTTGGTAATTTTACAACATCCGATGTCTGTCTATAACATGTGAATCACATCTTAACTCTTTCGATGCCAATGTCGCATCTCTGATTACCTATGTAAACCGTTTGGATCCAGATGAGACTCCAAGTAACTCGGTGTCTCATCAGGATCCAAACTGATTGTTACTGTGACTGTTAAAATGAAGAAGAATAAAAATGGAAAGTTGTAGCAGATGACAAAGTTTGTAGGCAACAAAATTTGGCTTCGAAAGAGTTAAAACATATTCAATCAATTGGTTATTGATGTGCTCCATTCTTTAAGGATTAAAACATAACCCTTATAATACTAAGCGCATTCCTACACAACTTAGACCCCTATTAGTTGCTACGTCATTCGGCTGCTCATCAGGATAGAAAATGTTCGCTGCTTAGTCAGTGGCTTCTCAAAAACTTGAACAAATAAAGTACAAATATCTTCAGATCTGAGTTTAACCATTTACCTGATATAGATGCATTTTTATGTCTTTTGAAGCTCTTTTTGACTACTGTACTAGCTAGCCGTCCGTAGTTGCTACACTATTTAACATTTATAAGCTTTTAAAATAATTGTTTTTATCCAAACGTGTTTATTTTTCTTTCAAACTAGATCTTATTTTGCTTACTCTATAATATACAGCATACAGTGTTAGTTTTGATATTTGCGATGACTCGTAGAATCTTTGTTTGATTAATATTGTTATCAGAAGAGGCAATATGATGTGTAATGTCATTATAAATTTGTATCAACTAGTCAATGTTTGTGACAATTTTTCTAAAGGACAAAATTGTCTTTGTTTCTTGTTTGGATATTTTCAACCGAATGAAACACCTAGATGTAGATATTTATATTTGTTTATACTATCATTGAAATAAACCCGTGCGTCAGTGTGTAAAATTAGTGCATAGTAAAACATCGCTAATTCAAACACTCAAATACGTATCATCATCGGACATTTAACCCATTCCATCATATTGACGCCTTTTAACGCCCCTGTAAAAATCACATCATGAAACCATTGCGATAAATAGAGCATTTGCCCCTATGGAGCAAATGCTCTATTTATCACAATGGTTTCAAAACTATATAGTTATAAAATGTTCCAATATCTCTAGTAAGTGCTCCTTTTCGGTAGATTTACTCTAAGAGGATTGGTCTAAAAATAGCCTGCGAGGTAATAGGTTCAGACAGGAGACAGCTTAATGCAGGATGACAGCTATTCAGAACGCCCCACTGCGAGTTTTCTGTATGACTTCCATCGTGCTTAAAACACCCAGCTACCTAAAATATTTCTCAATTCTTTTTTTCTTCTTAACTTTCGGATTAGAGATGTTTTACTGTAATTCGAAACTAGCAGTATCTCTTATAAGACACCTTGCCAGCCAACCTAACACTCTAAATGACCAAATTCCTGATACGCACAAACATACAGAATTTGTCAGATTAACGTACGTTGTAGATTCCAAACTATCCAATTAAACAATGTGATCCTTCTAATGCTAAGGGAGACTGGGTTTGCAATTTTGGAAACAGCTTGGATCCAGATGAAACACCTAGTAACTCGGCGTCTCATCAGGAGTCATGCAGTTTTACATTCTGTCAGCAGTTTCTAAACTCTTAAACGAATCTGATGTCAGTAACAATGTCAGCTGATCAGAGTTTGAGCAGAGATTATTTTTTCAGCAGGACAGGGGTATGTTGTTAATGATAAATAGTGAAAACCTAGACGGTATGGTCCAATGAGATACTTTCTGATCAGGGTCTGTACTATTTTAAGCCATGATTATTAATGTAAGAAAGCATGATACCGCAAACATTACACGTAATTAACGATGTTTTTGGCCATGGTAGAAATTAATGAATCAAATCTGATTTATAGCATAACCAAAGAGAGCAGATCCTGGGTCCATGCTTATAAAGCTTTTTAGTTGAGTCTGAGTTCGTTCTCAAGTTTTTGATTGGTCAGATTTGAGTTCTCAAGCTTTTGATTGGTCAGATTTGAGCCAAAGGCTCAAATTTGACCAATCAAAAACTTAAGAACGAACTCGGACTCAACTAAAAGTTTTATAAGCATGGACCCTGGTTAGACTACTCCTACAATAGCCATCTGAGCTGGGTCTACTCTGCTTGGAAATGCGTTAAAAGCAATGACTATGAAGTAAAGTGTTAATTACAACAACAGAAATTTGTAACACTTTGGCAGAAATTTTATTCTTTCCCTGTTGAATATTAAAGTTAGAAATAATGACATCATGAATACTTATTAGGTGACTGTTTATGGTGGTATATGTAGGTCTACATTATACTTGTTTTTGGTAATGTTAGTAACTATAGAGTCAGATTTATTATAATCTAATAAGCCAACAGAACAGACCCTAATCAGACGGCTTCTGATCTGAGTCAACTATGTTTGTAAAGATGTGTAAATTTCATTTATATGAAGGAAAGGGTTAAACAATATCCAATGAAATTACATACAGTAGCTGAAATGTTTAATTGTGTTCTAAACATGCCAACGACTGTGTCCGGTGAATCAGTTGGCTTTTATCCATTTATCCCATTTTTGTTTGTTCTCTCATTAACTGATGTCATGCTTAACCATTAGTCTGCTGTCGTCCCGTATGTGTGGTGATTTATGCAAACAGTTTGGGTCCAGATGAGACGCCGAGTAACTCGGCGTCTCATCGGGATCCTAACTGTTTGATACTCTGACCGTGTTGTTGAAGAAATTCAAAATAAAGTAACTCTGACAACTGAAGCCGATGACATTTTAGCAATGAAGGTTTGATCAGCAGGTTAAAGATGTACAAAATGTCTGCGGTATATTTAACTCTTTACCTGATAGAAGCGGCTTTTAGCGTGTTTGATTTATTCCTCCGCTGAAGAAAATAGTTCAAATTCATACAGTCATGAACATATTGCATAATAAATATTTTCTATATCCTAGTAGGTGGTAGCTTAAAGCAGGCTGAAAGTAAAGCAGAATGCGCCTTAAGGCGCATTCTGCTTTACTTTCAACCTGCTTTAAGTGGTCATATGTCTTCAAAACTAGAAACAGGCTATTGGGTAAAGGGTTAAACTATCCAGATCATGATGTCAAACAGGCTGGCCCCGATGAGCGACCTAGTAACTCAGTGTCTCTTTATCTGGATCAAAACTGTTAGTAAAAGATATCAGGAATTCGCCATTAGCGTGTTAAATGTTTAGTCCGCGCACTCATTAATTGTTAGCAATGCTTTTAAACGTATGTCCCCGACACTGCTGGAATGGCGAAAAGTCAGCCATACCGGATTAAACGTGATGGAGAGAAGCATTGCTTTCGGGGGTAATATTTACATTATTTACCAAACATGTCTTGCTATCTTTAAGTATATAGGTTCATATCACTTGAATGGTTGTATGATTGTTATGATTACAAACATAATCAATGTATATGTTTACTTTTAACCATTTACACCATGCTTATTTGGGAAAGAAATTCGGACATCATGAACATTAATTAACTGAATTTTTATAGTGGAAAACGAACACAGCCTTTTTGTTATGGCAAAAACTGTAGATTCAGCTCTATGTAATTCCATCAGCAAACAGAGCAGAACCTGATCAGACGGCTCCGATCGTAACTGTCTTATTTGGATCTACTCAGTTTAGAAATGTGTTAAAAGACGTATTAATGGATTAAAGGGTTAAGCATTACCATGTTAAACCCCAGGAGGCTGTCATTTGAAAAGAGCTTGACTTCCGATTTGAGAGGTGTTCTCGTACATTGTTTTATGTTTGCTATTTGTTCAATAATTTATAAAAACGAAGCGGTATAAGGTAAACAGTGCTACATATTCGTGTTTGAGAAGACAGGTTCGTAATGTACATGTATGATGAACGTTAAACCTTCTTATGACAATCACGACATGGCGTGCTTTTGCCAAAAATAAATTTTTGATAAAGATGAAACGCTGAGTAGCCTGGCGTCTCGTCAGGTTCGGAGCTGTTTGACACTCGGTCAATAGTTGTAAAGGCTTTGATTGGTCAGATTTGAGCTATGGCTCAAATCTGACCAATCAAAAACTTGAGAACGAACTCGGACTCAACTAAAAAGTTTTTATAAGCATGGGCCCAGCTTAGATTCAGATGAGACTTGGAGTCTGATCAGGATACAAGCTATTTGACACTCGGTCAATAATCTTAAAAGTGTGATCGGTGAATAGTTCAGCAAATCAAAGACTGGGCGGACATTTTTTTCCTAGATAAGGTTATTTTTGATAACAATGATACGCAACAGAAGCCAATTGTTGCTGACGTGGAATGAATAAAGTGGCTCCCCTCTCATGCAACCACCAAAAAGCGGTCAAAGTTTGGGTCGTAGAGGCAGGTGGACGCTTAATACAGAGCAAAAATATACAGAAATGTGGTTTGCTTAATGCAGGAGGAAAGTTATACAAAAAGCTCCAATATAAACTTTCTGTATAAGTTTCTTCTTGCATTAGGAAGCCACCTGTCTATAAAGGCATCCATGCTAATACATGAACTGGTCACTTTAAAAGATTCTACTGAATATGACTGCATATACGCCTATTCTCTTTGATAAGTCTATGTAAATAGTGTTTACGAGGATTGTAGATAAGTCAATTACCGTGTTTATATTTCTCCACCCAAACCCTATATTGCTGCTTGCTACTCATAAGAAGCGATTCTAATGAGTAGCAGCAAGATCGGGTTTGGCGGCAAGATAAGAGTTTTAATAAGTCCACACACATCTTAGTCCATGCTTATAAAACTTTTAGTTGAGTCTGAGAACGTTCTCAAGCATTTGATTGGTCAGATTTGAGCCAAAGTCAAATCTGACCAATCAAAGCTTGAGAACTCAAATCTGACCAATCAAAAGCTTGAGAACGAAACTCAGACTCAACTAAAAGCTTTATAAGCATGGACCCAGATCTGCAACCCTGAATTACTTTATTTTTTATTTCAGTTCTATTACTCATCGCAGTTGTAAACGGTAAGTCAACTTAACGATTTGGCCGAATAGTTTTGTAATTTTATTCGGCCTCTTGATTAATCGCTTTAACCCTTTCGCTGCCAAACTCTGTCGTCTGCTAACTTTGTCGTCTGGATCCAAACTGTTTGCATACGGTCTCACAGATCCGGCATTGGCAGCGAAAGGGTTAACAGAAGGTGTTTTTTTTCATTATTATATCAACATTTTACCTCATTTATATTTAACAAGAAATAATTACTATATGGATATTAATTGCATAATGAGCAAGATAACATTTCACAGAAACTGTCGAAACTGACAGAAACTGTAGAATCGCATCTGTATTAGATGAACAGACCTTGATCAGATGACTCAGACAGGAGGCGTCTAATCTGGGTCTACTCTGTTTGCAAATAGATGAAAATGCGTTTATGTCAGGTAAAGTGCTAAAGGGAAAAAATACATCTACTTCAAATTAACCCCACTTTGCTCTAACGACACCATCATCAGCCTATTAATCCTTTACATGTTCAATGTTCATGTCAGAAATAATGACATCAAGAATGCTAATTTCCGAATTTAATGTAGATTCATGAAGATTCTGACATTCGCAGGTGATGACGCGCTTTGCCACGATCAGTTGGTAAAACCCCTTCCCGTCAGCCACCTGTCATCATCAGACAACCGAGCTGCCACGGGGTTGTACACAGGGCCCGAGCGTGGCCGACTGAACACCACAGAGGTCAAGGCTAGTAATGGTACCACTCTCGAAGGAGCCTGGTCGCCGTCTTCAGACAGCTCTTCATCATACATACAGGTAAACTCTATGTCAAGAACAATAACTCTAGATGATGGATGGAATAACAATTTGGGACGATAACTCCTGGTTAGATATATATATAATACAAAGTTCTCGCTAGTTTGAACTAAGTAAATAAGAACTGAGGTCGTTTAAGGCTGGTGGCTGATTAATGCAGAGTGAAAGTCACACAGAAAGCTGGCTGGGGACTTGTTCCATGCATAAGTTTCCCTTGTTTAGATTAGCGAGGTTTTACTGTATTTTGATCAATATAAAGCATGTCCGCTGATTTTGCGACGGTATGATATATTAAACATGCATGATAGGCTGGGGATTCGATTCCGACAAGGTCAGGTCATTGATATTGAAGTTTGTACATTTGTGCACGTGTCATTGCCACTTGATTTTCAAGAAATGTTGCGTTGACGTCTAGTTTGCCTGGTCAGACTGGCATGAGGAGTTGATTGGTTATGATTCTACATGTACTCGATGGTTAATACGAAATCACAATACCGACATGTAGCAATGTGTCCGATGTACAACATTTTATTGGCTAAAATGCCGAAGTATAATTTTCTTACAGCCATATAATATGTCGGATACATTACGGAATATGCCGAAGTATGTCAATGTTTGGATTTCGTATAATATATTAGATACTTTAAAAATTTACATTGCGTAAAAGGTTTACCTAAAGTTGTAATAAACATTGGAAAAAGTTTGCTCGAACAAATTGCCTGTATGCTATTAAAGCATTAGCCTTTTGTAAAATATTTTTAAGCCTCTACTCCATGAATATTTATGTAAAAAATAATGACGTAATGAATATTAATTAGATTAAATGTTATGATAGTACATGGACACATGGCATTCTGGCTCAGGCGGAAACTGTAGAATTATATCTATATTATAGCATAAGCAAACAGAGCAGACCTGGATCTGTTTGCAAAGACGTAGAAAAGCGCCCACAACAAACTCAAGCTATGAAAAGTTTGTCTACTAAAATGTAATGAGAAATCACTCATCTGTTTGCAGCAGTCTGACGTTAAGCTTAGTAGAAACTCGGTAAAATGTTATTTCAGTTCTTTGCCATGGGTGCACAAGGTCGTTTGATATTTTTAAAGTACAGTGTATAAATTGTTTAGTTTTTTAAAATGCATGTACATTACAATTATAATGAAACAAATATAAGTAAAATCTTGCTAATACAGACACTCAAAAGAAGTATAATTCTGGATTTTTAAAACAGGCGGTGGCTTACTGCAGGACGAACTTTATACAGAAAGTTCCTATAGAAGCTTTTTGTATTACTTTTGCCTTGCAATAAGCAACCACTGCTTTTACAGCCTCCCATATTTGTAAATTATCAGCGAGACTTTACTGTACAAAGATTATGTAATATATATACTGTACAAAGATAATGTAATATCTTAAAGCAAGGTGAAAGTAAAACGGAACGCTCCTATAGGAGCGTTCTGTTTTACTTTCATCTTGCTTTAAGCAGCCATCTACCTTTAACACAAAATACTTGATGTAATTTAGTGGCCCTTATAGAGAGGTTTAATTATAATTATGAATGTGGTTGTCAGGTTTATATAAAATGCAATGGTACGTAATTATGTCTCACGTCTTAATATGATATTCTTCTAGTATATAAAAACAAAGAATATATGCAACAAAATGTCTCAATTTGATTTAGGCCATGTTTGATGACGTTACTATGATCAATAGCATAATGACACAAGGTCGTAACCAAGGCAACGAGTTTGTGAAGTTGTACACAATACAATACACAGAGGATGGAACAACGTGGAAGACGGTAAACAATGATGTTGGTGTGGAACAGGTGGGCTATCGTCCGGTTATATTTCAGTTTTTGAAACTCCGGAAACTATTTATACTCTTTATTTCAGATATATGTTGAATTTGCCATCATTCTAATTATCACCAGCTGCATCATCTTTAAGATTATCTTCATATTATTCTTCATTTTCTTTTCGAGTTTTCTTTTTTTATTTTTCAAATTTTCCATTCTTTGTTTTTCTTTCTTTCTCTTTTGTAAGCATGATACTTTTCATTTATTCACCAGTTCATTGTTCTTCCTTCGTCATTTTGATAGACTACTCACAGATTGCTTTGATTTAAGTTTGTAACACCACTGAAACTGAATGCAACTCATTCATTCCGCTTCGAATGTTGAGTGAGTTATCCCTTCTTATACATCGCATGGGTGTTTCAAAACCTCTGTATATAGAATTTTTCAGTTTAGCTGTGTCCGGTTTGATTATCCACATGAAAACACATATTAAATTCTGAAAGTAGGAGATCCTTCGAAAGCAAAGGTAACAATGTGAAAAGAGAAAATTGCAGACTTGGTTTTACTAAGTCTGTTCATGAGCAGTTATTAAAAGTGCAACACTACTCACACTCCCTATCACCGGTTTAAGCGGTATTCAATTTTCAAAACTAACAACATTGATTATCCCGAACAACTGATGATCTCGATGAACCAGAAGATATAGCAACACTGAGAATGGAGCTCTTAATACCTGCTGTTGTGAATTACATAAATTCTGAAAAGAGAAAATTGCAGTCGTGTGACAGTGATAATAACCGCATGCGACCGAGGTTGCGTTATACTTCAAGAAAGCAATATGTGGATTAGATAGAACCAAATAAATACAAATGTTGTTAATAGAACATGTTTGTTAAATATAGTTCCTAAAAATTCAGTTCTGTATTAATTATTTACCTGATAGAGACGCTTTAACAAACAGAGAAGACCATGATCAGACGGTTCCTTTAGGGGCAATTGACCAGGGTCTGCTCTGTTTGTTATGGAATAGTATAGATATGATTGTACTGTTTCTGCCATGACTTAAGCATCCATGTGTTTACATGCCATTATATATAAAGCATCGATTTCTTTTTCATGATGTCCTTATTTCTTAAATACAGTAAAACCCCGCTAATGCGACCACCAAAAAGGGGCATAATTCTGGGTGGCAGAGGCAGGTGGTAGCTTAATGCAGGACGAAAATTATGCAGAAAGCTCCTCTAGGAGCTTTCTGCATAACTTTCGTCCTGCATTAAGCAACCACCTGCTTTAAATGACACCAATGGTTGTTTATTAAGTGGTCGCATTAGCGGGGTTATACTGTACATGGATCTTCATCACGTAAAGGGTTAAAGTAAAACTGCCTTATACACTCAAACTATGTGTGTTTTTGTAAAGAGCCTACTCTGAATTTGTACTTAAGGTTTGAATAATTTTGTTACAAAACCTAGTTATCTGACAATTAAATTTCGCACACAAATTGTCTATAGACTTCCATATATTTTTTCCAGATTTTTCCAGGGAATACCGATTCAGACACCATTCAAGACAGTCCTTTGGATTGTCCCATTTTCGCCAAGGGAATACGGATTGTGCCAAAAGACTGGCAGAATCACATCGCCCTTAGATTTGATGTCAAAGGCTGTAACCTTGACAACAATGCACCAGGTATCATGATTGTTAAACTAAACAAATACAAAACGTTATTTCGATATTGCGTATAAAACACAATGAGAAACTGTAATGTCAGGACAGTTTGTACAATGTAGAACCACACAATCCTTCATGTTAAAGACAAAGCGTCTGCTAGAGGTCTAGATGTTTTTCAGTATATTAATATCACATCCTATGAAGAGAGACAGCACGTACTGTCAACCCGAGGTTGGTTATGTCCACCGAGGCGTTAGCCGAGGTGTACATTACTACACAGAGGGTTGACAATACGTGCTTTCGCTCTCCATAGGATGTGATATTTATTTTATTATACCGAACAGCACAATCAGTTTCGTCAGAAAAATATTTATTCAATGACAATAATAAACAGTTTTAAACAAAAGTTATATAGAGCTACTCGGTGCTTAAAAATCGCGGAACAGCTTCACATTTCTATTCATTACACGTTATAAGTACTGGCGGAGCCTATTTCACTGTCCAATCTTGACAGAGCCTCCTCCGAAATAGTCTAATAACGCGACATTTCTCAATTATATAAACAAAAACAAAGCAATTATCATAATGACGTTTGTTGATCAAATTGCAAGCGTCAGATGACGTCAGTCGATGACGTCATCGGATGACATCACGCACACACTTTAATAAGCCTCACTGATCTAGAAATTCCGTGCCTATGGTAGCGGGAGACAGTATTTTTCTGACAGTATTTTTTTCCGCTGGGCCTGACAGTATTTCTATGTCACGGTGGCTATGGGAATTTAACATTGTAAATGAAATTGAGGTATAATATATTTTGTACTCTTTGTGATTTTGATAAACATTATACCGAGCTACAGATAAGATGCATAAAATAAAACGTTTTCAGGAATAGCGTCTTTATTTCTCCACCAGACCCTATGTTGTGACCATTCTTTAGAATCGTCTCTTCGAGACGAGTCTAAAGAATGGTCACAACACAGGGTTTGGTGGGAAAATGAAGATTTTAGTATCTGAGTACGCAGATTGATCTGTTTCTATGATTATATAGGTCATTTATAAGGTTTTACAGTTTACAATGACCAGTATGTACTTATTTTGCATTACAGGTTGCGAATAGAAACACATTGATATATGTATTGGAACTATTGTTTAATAATACAATTGCTCAAGTTTACTTAACTGCTGTAGTTAAACGATACTCCAACTCTGTTCACTGTTTTGTAACAATATGCACCATTTTTCATGTACATGTACATTCAAAGATTCAGAATTATGTAAATCTTTTCATAATGGACATGTCAAGTAAACCACATACATGTACATATATCAGCATCATCATAATTAATTAACTGTCATATTATACTGGCATGAGACTAAAAGACAAGCAGAAAGCCCCGACCTGCATTAATTAACCCTTCGCTTGCTATTCTACTTGTAAAAAGTGAAAACCCAGGTCTGCACTATTTACAAGTGCTGGTGTAAATTATCGTTAATATAATGCAACCTGGCAAACGTTATCCGTATACTTTAACTATAATGTAATATAATTATGTATTCAGATGTGTTGTTTCGTCCGCATTCTGTTATCTACAGCTCCTGGAAGTTGAAGAAAGGGAACTCGGACACAGTGGTGTCCCTTTTAAGATTCCCTAGTTCTTTAACTCTTTCACAGCAACACATTATGTCTGCTTTAATTATCATGTTTATGTTGTTTTTTTACTTACTTTTCCTTTTTTTCTTTAACCCATTACCTCATATGCTATTTTAATACAACATCTTTGAATAAATCTAGCGAAAAGGAGCATAAACTAGAGAAAAGGAAGGTTTTAGAATTGTGTAGTTTGAAACTATTATGATAAATAGAGCGTTTGCTCCTATAGGAGCAAATGCTCTATTTATCACAATGGTTTCACAAAGTAACTTTTACAGAGTCATCAAAAGTCGTCAATATGAGGGAATGGGTTAAAGATATAATCGTTGTATCAAACAGTTTGGACCCTGATTAGACGCCGTGTTACTCGGCGTCTCATCTGGATCCAAACTATTTGCATATATAAACACAGATTTGCTATTTGTCAGCGGAACAGTTTAACATGTCGAGTATAAACCATCTTACACAACGGGGCTTTAATCGATACAGTCACAGGATCACCTTGTCAAAAGTTCCTGGCACTTCCTCAGAATACTGATCAATCATCGAGAGAGCATATTACGATTTTAGAGTATTAACCCTTCGCTTGTTAATCATGTCAATATACCTACCTGTAAATAGTGAAGACCCAGATGAGACAGCTCCAGCAGGAGCTATCTCATCAGGGTCTGCACTATTTACAAGTTAATTGTGCAACCAATGCACTCCACAGCAGTGATTGCACAGCGAAATACGTGTACACAGTGAATATATATGTAATTATACAACAGGACATGGGTAAAGAAGGAGAAATGTATTTTAAAATTCAGCAAGAGAAGGGTTAATAGGCTGGTATCAAACCTGCGACCTTCTGACTGGATCTTGAATGTCTGAACTATAAGCCAAATTGCATGTCGTAGTTATGTATTAAGTGGTGTGTGTTGTATTTCGTTATAAATCAACCAACAGAACGCACCCCAAGCCCAGAAGCACAATCGTACCATATTTGGATGTTTGTTTTTTTGTGTTGCAGATGTGTGGGGTGCGTTTTGTTTTATTTGCTTCTTTGAAATTTCAAGATACTGTTTCAACTAAAAGATATGATAATAACTAAAAATCTAAGAAAGTATCTTGATACTGTAGTGTATAAAACATAATTATATGCATTGTTGCAGCTATTCTGACCACTATGGCATCAGCTAATGCAACCCCAACCTTCCTACCCGGGATACAGACCCCGTTCTCATTGACAACAGCAAAGTCAACCACTGTGAACCTGCGTAAGTCGTCATCGGACATATCTTTGAATATTCTTAAATGAGCCGCTCAAAAGAACTCGTGTTTGTCTGTAACCCATTCCCTCATAGGATATTTTTAGACCCAACCTCTTTGAATAAATCTTTAAAAAAGAAGCATTTACATTAGAATTGTATAGTTTTGATACCACTGTCATAAATAGAGCGTTTGTTTCTATGGAGCAAAATCTCTATTTATCAAAATAGTTTCAATGGTAAACAGTTTCTGTCAGGACAAAATTTTCTTATATTCATATACCATCATAAAGATAATCTAAATTAGTATTCATAATGTCACCATTTCTTTTATAAATATTTATGAAGTAATGAGTCAATAACTAGGTGTAGGATGCCTTGCATCTGCATAATTTCCAATACTGTTTTAGAGTAATGGATATAAGTTTCAGAATGTGGCAGAATCTGGAAACGAAACAAATATGTTTGAGAACAAACTTAAATTTTGAGTCTGAGAATGTCTTAAAATTCAAATACTTTTCTTAACCAATTCCCTCATAGGCTATTTGGACTCAACCTCTTTGAATAAATCTACGAAAAAGGACTATTTACTAGTACTAGACAAAGAGAAACTTTTAGAACTGTGTATTTTTAAACCATTGTGATAAATAGATTGCTATGGAACAAATGCTCTATTTATCACAATGGTTTTCAAAAAATAAATTTCACAGAGACGTTGAAAGGCGCCAAAAAGCGTTAGTATGAGGGAATGGGCAAGAAGGGCAACTCTACATAGACAATGTGTCAGGTTAAGATAAAAGTTATCTATATTTAACGCCATTGCATGAGATGAATTAAGATTGCCCAGACTCGGCCTACAGCAGCTGCTCGCATATTATTGCTTTATCTCTATTTTATAGAATGAGATACATTCACAAAGTTCCATTTTTAAGAAATTAAGTCAGTCTGATTAAATGATATATATCTGGCAACGGAAGAGCCAGTCTGTTTAAATGATATATATCTGGCAACGGAAGTGTTAAATTCTGAAAAAGGAAAGCGCCTGCATCGATTTTGATTTACCGCCTCAATACTGAATTTTCAAATGGACTAGGCCCTATTGCAAAAAAACAGATCATACCTGCCGTGATTATTTAGTGATTTTTTAAAAATGAAATGTGTAACATGACAAACAGTGCAGACCCTGATGAGAATGTTTCTCTAGGATTTATCTCATCTGGGTCTACACTGTTGCCAAACGACATCAATGACTTGTTCCCAGCATATATGGGACGTATGCAAACAGTGTAGACTCTGATCAGACGCCGCATAATGCGGCGTCTGATCAGAGTCTACACTGTTTGCTAATAGGAAATTCAATATAAAACAAAACAAAAATGAACATTTAGACCAGACATCCATTAGATAAAATATAGACCAGTATATAAGCATGGCAGAATCCATTGGAAGCAAATGGGTAAATGACGTGTTTCCAGCATCGGGGGTTTAAAAACTTTCTTCTACATTGAACCCTGATCCTGCTTTCCACGGCGTGACTAGTGATTTCAAACACCTTGGATCCTGACGAGACACCGAGTAACTCGGCGTTTCATCAGGATCCAAGAATTTTGCCACTTGGTCAATAGTTTGTCAAATTAGTGTTCAGATTGGAAGTAGGCCTAGTCAAACTTGCAACAGATCAACATTTGAGCCTACATTGTTTTTTACAGTGGGGCAATTGCAAATGCACCACATATCTTAAACACTTACTGTGCGGGACACGAGTCACTAATGTCCTTTGCAAACAGTGTAGACCCAGATGAGAGGACTCCTAAAGGACCTATCTCATCAGGGCCTGCACTGTTTGTCATGTATTACACGTTACTTAAGGAAAATACTTACATATTCACCATAAGCTTGGCCCGTTAGAATTTTGGAACTGTCCATTTGAAAATTCAGCGTAGTAAGTGTTACATCCTAAGAGTTAACTTTTTGACGAGTTTTTAATAAAGAGAATATTTACTGTACATTTTTTTTGCAGAGACATTAATTCAGTGGTTTAAGACAGGCCTTAGCAACGTGTCTGCAACTACCACACCACTGACAACCGTGACGACACTGGCCAAGACAACACCTCCGTACATTTTTCATCCGGGCATTCCGTCTAACCTACTTCCGTCGGGCGTCACACAGCAGCCTTTCACACCTATGACGACAGTGCCACCGTTCAGGCCAGGGATTCCCCCGGGACTTGTTGGATAAACTTGAGCACTGCAATAGAAATTTTTGTTCATATACCCTTTTAAACCTTTATCATGCTGTGTAGGACCTCATTGTCAAGAGTATATTCTTCTCAACTGAGAAAGTTGTGATCATCTGAAACGAATATGACCGATGCTTGTTTGTATGCGATGTGGACTCACGCTCTCCTAAGGGCTAGTTGTTTTTAAGAGAATGTTTTGGACCTGAGAAGAATATTATCTTAAAAATGAGGACCTACAGTGCCGTAAAATGAGGTCCTGTCTGAGCAGTTTATACTTACTTCCAATTCTTGCAAGGTTTAGCGAATGTTTTTGACTGAGTGTCGAACAGCGCGGGTCCTGATGAGACGTCGGGTTACTTGGCGTCTGATCTTGATCCAAGTTGTTTGTTAATACGAACCAGGTCAGGTACATCAGGATAAGAGATGATAACAATGTTTCAATAGTTTACTGTTCTTTCAGTGGATAGTAATATTTTGAAGTTTTGCGAATAAATGGATTTCAGAACGTATAAACGTGCTTCCATTTTCAATTCGATACAATGTATAGAGAGCGACGACGTAAAAAACAAGACAAACTATGTTAATAAGTTTAACCCTATTCTCCATAAATACGCCTTTCTATGCCTTTGCAAACAGAGTAGACCCAGATCAGACGGCTCCTATAAGAGCCGTCTGATCAGGGTCTGCTCTGTTTGCTTATGATATAATATAGATATGCCATTGCCAAAAGTCCCGTTCCCATGTGCTATTATAACAAATTAACAATATAAATATTCATGATGTCATTATCTCTTACATTAATATTCATGGAGAAAAGGGTTAAAGATCTGTAGCAGTCAATCAATGTTGCATGCGAAATCATTTCATTTTCAAGAATGGTTTCAAATATACATATAAGACAGAAACAGTCAAGTATGTGGACATCTAAGAAATTGATTAGGTTTGCTCAAACAGATATAAAAACAAAATGAACAGCTCAGAGCGCTTGAAAAAATTGAGCGTCATATTCCGATACGATCAAATTTTCAGTGATATTCAATATCACTGCTTAAAACCGTACATTGGAACTCAAAATTGCGACTAACCGTGATCAAAATGTCATCGATAGTTCATATCACTGCGTAAAACCGTACTTTGGAACTTCAAGTTGCGACAAGCCGTGATCAATGTTTTCAACGATATTTTATATCACTGATCAAAACCATACGTTGAAACTTCAAATTCTCGTGTATGCCAGGAAACGATTTTGAACAATGTCAGCAGAACAATGAATATGGTAGAACAATGAATATGGTAATGGCAACGGTCGATGTTCATCGAAGATACTGCCTTGTGTTTTTGTGAAAGTCTGATTCTGCATTTCAAAAGCAGAGGCCTAATTCCATATATCTAAAGAAAATAATCAAATATACATATAGATGTTTTATAATTTATTTTGCCCACATTGATCTTTAAATATTACTTATTCAAGTACACATACACATTGAAATTTGCAAACATATTAAGATCCAGATCACAAGCCGAGTGGCAGATATCGTTTTGAACCAATTGGTCTTTTTCTTCATGAATATTCGTGTACGAAGTAATGAAGTCATGCTGATTTTTAATATGGCATGAGAACACAGTATTATCTTACCATGACAGAAACTGCAGAATCAGATCTATATTATTCCATAAGGAAACAAGAGGTCCATCTCAGGCGGCTTCTACAGGAACCGTCTGATCTGTTTTCTCTGTTTGCAAAAGGCATAAAAGTGTGTATATATGGAGGAAACCTTTTTATGTGTTTTGAAATCTCCAACAAATATGGGAAAAACATAAAAAAGCTGAACAGTTTGAGCTAATGATCCATCTAGATAAGGTCGTTGGCTTCTTTTCTTTTGCCATCGACAGCTTGACCAATCCAGTGAATGTGGACAACGAGTCACTTCTATTTGCAAACAGTGTAGACCCAGATCAGAAGTACATGTAACTAGCAGAAACCAACAAGTTGTCATTTAAACTCCCACAGGAAAGATAAATATCACTATATAGAATGGAGATCTACCTTATGATGTAACGATGGAACAAGGCGTGTTCGAAAGGTTAAGAGAGGTCAAGATAAGATGCGAAAAGTAAAACAATTTCAAGAACAACTTTTTTTTTATTTCTGCACCAAACTCTATGTTGTGACCACTCTTTAGAATCGTCTCGAAGAGACGATTCTAAAGAGTGATCACAACATAGGGTTTGAAGAAGAAATGATAATGTTAGTGTATGAGTACGCGCCATGCAGCAGCTGCCGTTCACATAAGTCATATCTTCTATGGCATTTGTCACATAAACCACATGTTGCCTTAATAGATGACGAAAGCCATGTGCTGCTGGTCCCCAGTGTAAATCATCCGGCAAAAATGATATAACCAAGAAACTACAGTAAAACTCCCCAAAGGCGACCACTAAACTGCCCAATCCTGTGTCTTAAATGCAAATGGTAGCTAGCTTAAAGTAATACAGAAAGCTTTTTGCATCACCTTTGTCATGCATTAAGCAAACATCTGTTTTAAAGACATACATGTTTATTCGCTAATTCTTTACATCGTAGATACGCCTTTTTATCGCTTGTAAAGGGAAGCCCCGTGATAGGACGGCTCCTGTAGGAACCGTCTGACCAAGATCTGCTCCCTTTGCTTTAAATAAATAAATAAAAAGAGTAAAGTAGTAGTTATAGTCTACTTTCAGTCCGAATGACCGTTCAGCCGACTGTACATTTACTCCCCTGGTCATTGAGTCATTGGCCTACAATATTGAGCACTGCTAACATATGGCGCAATCATGCAGCCGCAGTACCGGCGAGTGACCCTCACAGGTACCCATTTTAACCTCTGGGTGGAGAGTATGTGCGGGTGGGAGACACGGAAAAGCGTCTCTGAAATTTCCGGGTGGGACCGGGATTTGAACCCCGGACCTCCGGACTGATAGTCAAGCGCGTTACCACTAGACCATCGCCACCTATAAATCTGATTCTAAAGTGTATGTCACGGCCAAAACAGTTCATATGACAATATAAAAACAAATAGTTAATATGTAAGCGTGTTTTTTTTGTAATTTTTACATGATTATTCATGCGGTAAATGGTACTGGTCGCCTCAGAGAAGCTCTCATTTATCTAATCCATTGGCGCATTGGGTCTTGTACAGTGAATAACCGGGAGAGTTCGATGTCATCTTTGCTTAACATTTTCCCTCATGGATATGTATGCAAGAAATCGTAACTTCGTGAATATTCATTATCAAATCTTGTATATTTGTCAATGAAAATAGATTTTAGTCATTTCAGAAACTGGAGAATCATATCTTTATTATTCAAAAGGCAAATATAGTTGTTCTTAATCAGATGGCTCCTACAGGGGTCGTCCGACTGGAATGTACTTGCAAAGGTGCCTTCGAGTAAGTCCGTCTATATGAGGGAAAGGGTTAAGTACATAGGACTGTGAATATTCATGGACAAACTATATAGTTATAGGGAAATGTGGAAAGTGGAACATTGTAGCCATTTTAGAAAGTAAAGAAAGATATATATCAAATTCCAATAGCAAACAGTGCAGACCCTGATCAGACGGCTCCTATAGGAGCCGTCTGATCTGGGTCTTCTCTGTTTGCAAATGCACGAAAAGACATTTATATGAAGGAAATGGGTAAGACAGGTGACACGCTCCTTTAATGTAATTAGCGAAAGGAATTATAAAGTCATTTCTATATGTTCCATGGTTTGCCATCATGTGCTACATGTAACTATAATTAATGTAATTATAGTTTGATTTGAATACATGTAATTAGCAAAAAACGCAAATATTTGCCTCTTACGTGTCAAACATTAAACAATGTTTTAAGTTATGGGTTTTACTATTTCAGTTTGGGTAACAAATCAATTATGCCCTTTACAAACAGTGTATACCCAGATGAGAGGGTTCATAGACTAGACATCTCACCAGGGTTTGAATTGTTTGGCATGTTACACGTTTCTAAAAGCAATTCCCCGAATATTCACGGTAAGCTTGGTCTTTTTTAATAATAGAACAATCCATTTGAAAGGGTTGAGACGGAATTCGCAGAGTCGTTATGTGATATATCACCATTCTCTACAAAAGGCCTTCAGTGTGTCAAACAAGTTGGTTCCTAATAAAACAAACCTTCAACTTGGCGTCGTATTTGGACCTAAATATTAGTACAGTAGAACATGTCTTGAGGTGTCATTCATTTATTGAACGTAGGTGTCTTGAAAAACAGGTGCTTGTTTAATGTATGATAAAAGTAATACAGAAAGATCCTGAACCTCTTGTTGATGGCTCCCTGTGCCGTGTTTATTCAAATGTTCATGGACAAAATGGTTATAATGCAATATAGACGGTGAAACGTGGTAGCTATTTTAGAAACTAAAGAAACGAATATATCTAATTCCATAAGCAAACAGAACAGACCCTGATCAGACGGCTCCTATAGGAGCCGTCTGATCTGCGTCTACTCTGTTTGCAGATTGCGTGAAAGCACGTTTATATGAGAGAAGGGGTTAAGATATGTTCTACTGCAAACCCAAGATGTTTGTAAATTCAACAGCAACAATGGACAGCTGCAGTGTAAAGATAAAGGTCAATGTATTATTCCATATATATATAAAGGTAAGGTATACGGGGTTCAATAACTATGACAGCTATATATCGCCAAGGGTATACCAAACAATGGTCTTACATACTTTATCCACCGTGTCATAGTGACAGGCCAGCTGTGTACGCTCTCAAAGATTAAAGAATCTTGCGAAATAGATAAGGACATTGACTTCGCTGTTGATAACTATATTATTACACTTTGCTATCGCGCGAATATGTATTGAATAGAGTAATTGTTTTAAATAAGCTAAGGTAGAATCTATATAAGGCACTATTAAGATGGATATGCTAAGATGTTTAAAAAACAAACTAAATTTTCATACGCGATTCCATCTACATAGAGTCGATGCTAGCCTTACAAATGAAATACACTCAAAATGTATATGCCTGACCTGAAGTATTAACAATCTCATTGTAATTCTTGAACATTCAGATAAAAAGTCAGTCCTTCTATTACTATTGATGACTTTTTATATATTAACGAAAACAGAAGCGCATTCTCCATGAGTTCGCTTATATTTATGCTTTAACCCTTTCCCTGTTCTATGTTTATTTTAATTTTCAAAACCTACTGAATATTCATGGACAAAATATTGAAGGCGGAACATTGTAGCTTTTTTAGAATAAAGACACAGGTCTGTCAAATTCCAGTTGCAAACTGAGAAGACCCTGATCAGATATGGTAAAACCTTGAAATATTATAGACCCTATGCTAACCATAAAGTAAAACTTTCATTCTACCAGTAACCATATGTATCTTTAAAGATGTATGTAGCTTTTACTAGATTGTTTTTAATGTGCTTGTATATATGTTACTGTTGAGGGCCTCATGGAAGATTGATTTTATCAAATGAGTTCTCTCGTTAAATAAAGTCTTTATTATTACTATTATTATTATTATTATTATTATTATTATATGTTTATATAAGGAAAAGGATTAAGAAGTTCGATTTTGTATGAAAAATATTCAGTAAACTAACTCTTCTCATGCTAAGCGCGTCTTGACTGGGATTTCCCAACAACTTGTATCTAGGCGAGAGCCGAGTAATCCGGCATCTTAGTAGGGTTCATACTGTTTGACACGTTTTTATCAAATTGGAAGTCAGTTAATAGTTAAAGGTTAAGCCGATCAGAAATTGGGCAGACATTATTTTTTCAGCATAAGGAGGGTTAACATTAATTTTATATATTAATTGTTTTGGCATATGTACCTCAAATGAAATCTTTGTTGATATTTTCTTAACCCTTTCCCTGTTTAACGTTTGTTCCAAATTTCAAAACCTACTGAATATTCATGGACAAAATAGTTAAAATTACATATGGAAGATGGAACATTGTAGCCATTTTAGAAAGTCAAGATATGAATATATCAAATTATGTTAGCAAACAGAGCAGACCCTGATCAGACGGCTCCTCTAGGAGCCGTCTGATCTGGGTCTACTCTGTTTGCAAATGCGTGAAAACACGTTTCTATGAGGGAAAGGGTTAATCCAGACAAAATTTGACGCATTCATAGGCCCGAATTCTAAGAACAATTAGCGAAAATCTAAGACAGTCATAGGTCAGAAAATTTAACTTGCATCTAGTTAAAATTCGTGTAGAATGTTAAACTGAATTTGATCCTAGCTTAAATTTGCCTTTAACAGTGTTCGATATTACTGTCATTTCCTTCAATATGTACATTAACACTTTACATGTTAAAACACATGTTGACGCCTTAGCAAATATGGTGGACATATATCAGTTTGGCCCCTGTAGGTGCTGTCTGATCAGGATATGTTCTGTATGTTTGTCAAATAATATAGATATTATTCTATACTTTCTGCCATGGCCGAACATTATCAGTTTATTCAGTCTCAGTTTAACTCGTTCAATTAAGCCAAAGCCCTGCACTGAAAGTAGCCATCAGCATAAATGTAATAGCATAAACAATTCACAGTGCCACATATAGAAACGTCTAAGCATGCGAAATACATTTTGATATCAGCGCCATCATATATACTGGTACACATGTACCTGTTGGTACAAGACGCCCAGCGAGAGAACGATTTAATAGATACATACTCATTGACATCCGCATCATTTCATTTAGGAAACCTGCTAATTAGTATTGATGATGTCATTATTTCTTTCATTAACCCATCACATCATAGGCTAGTTTTAGATACAAACTCTTTGAATAAATCTACTGAAAAGGAGCATTAACTAGAGAAAATATTTTTGTTTAGAATTTTGTAGTTTGAAACCATTGTGATAAATAGAGCATTTGCTCTATTTATCACAATGGTTTCACAAAGTGACTTTTACAGAGTCGTCAAAAGTCGTCAATATGAGGGAATGGGTTAATAATTACAATGTGAAGATTTAAGGCATTGATAATTTGATATATTCCCAAAATAAAGACGGTATTCAGAAACTGATTGCGAGGTTGCCGATACAGCTCCTATGACAGCATAATGCGATCTCTATTAAATGATTTCCCAGGTATGGTCATTTGGAACGAGGGAAAAGCATTTGAAAACAAAACAAAACATGTTAACCCCCACCCTCTAACCACGACCAGTGTCGCATTGGCAAACATCTTGGGATCCTGTGATACGCCTAGTAACTCTGTGTTTCATCAGGATCTAAGCTGTTTGACATTTGGTCCAAAGTTTCTCAAAAGATTGTGCTATGACACAAACAAATCGATTCGGAAGTAGTCGAGATTGCATAAGACCAAGTTTAAGCAGATATATTTTACAGTCGGTTAACGATTAATTTGAAATAGTTAACCATTAATCTATAAATAAATTAACCTTAACCCTTCCGCTGTTCTATGTTTATTCCAAATTCCAATACCTACTGAATATTCATGGACACAATAATTATAATGAAAAAAGGAAGGCGGAACATTGTAGCAGATTTAGAAAGTAAAGAAACAAATCTATCAAATTCCATTAGCAAACATTAGCTGCTATAGGAGCCGTCTGATATGGGTCTACTCTGTTTGCAAAGGCGTGAAAACACGTTTATAGAAAGAAAAGGGTTAAGCATGCATTGACTGCTATCCTTCTCTTAAATTGCTGTGTCACATTTTAGATACCAGCCATAGGCCTACACGCTTTCTATATAGGTAATCAGTATGACAATTCGCATGTATCCTAATGACCAAATATATGAAGTTTCATTGGAATCCAAGTTATTTGCAAATGTCAACAATGACTCGTTCAGAGCATCTGAACTGTTGGTCTGCACATATTATCGTCTTCAAAATGTGTGGTCTGCTATAATCTGCGTTTGTTTATTATTCCGCTTTCTTTAAATCAAACATTACCTAAAAATAGTTTGGATCATGATGGACGTCTCATCGCGGGTCAATAATGCTTGCATAACTAATCACATATGAGACATTGGCAGCAAAAGAGTCAAATCTTATATGAAATTGTTTGTTGTTGTACCGATTAACGCACGTTCTGGAAACTATGGACGAGAGAGGACAGATATAAGAAACCCGGGCTCAATGCTCTACTCTTATCATTCTTGTTCAAATTTAATATATCATTTAGCACATGTCCTTGGTGACCTGAAATATGAAGCATTTGGTTGCTTTTTGCAAAAAAGTCAGTTGGGCACAGCATTATTCTCAATACATGTGCGTCACTAATCATTGGCATCCTGTTCCAACTTTGCAGGGTCTAAAATTTATAACACCGTACATATTGAAATGACATCGTTTTGCTTGACTAATTTTAAAACTACTAAAACTAAAAATTCAAAATATATATGTCCGTACATATTGCAATGACATGGTTTTGCTTGACTAACTTTAAAACTACTATAAAACTGGTTAATGCCCAATATTTACTGTATTATATGCCACCCCTATCTTCATATAAACGCTTTTTCGCGCCATTGCACACAAAGTAGATCCAGATCAGACGACTGGTGTGAGGGTCATCTAATTATAAACATTAATGTGATAAATACCCACACAGTCGTTATTTCTTACATGAATATTCATTGAGTAAAGGGTTAACTCGAATTGGTTAAAACTTTTGATAAATTGTTGAGCAAATATTCTGGTCTGGATCTACTCTGGTTATAGGTAACGGTAAGTAGGATATAGGTTCAACCAAAGTACTACATTTCGTCTTTGTAACCCAGTGAGATAGCGAACTAGTAACCCGTATCCTGCTGTAAAAAAATAAAAAAATAATGTCTGCTCACATTCTGCTCGTGTACAAATTATGCCGTCTTCAGATTTTTTTAAAGAGTTTTGAGTAACTGCCCATTGGGTGCCAAACTGCTTGGATCCTGATGAGACGCCGAATTACTCGGCGTCTCATCTGGATCCAAGCTGTTTGCAGCTGCTAGACAGGTGTCGATTAGCATGATAAGAATTGATACTGGCAGGTTTAGAACCCAGTTTGGATGATATACGTTGATAATTCTACCGAATGTTGGTCAAAGATAAACGACACCTTGGTCTGTGACTTTTGCCACCTGATCTGTGGTGGAGGGGGTCACCATCTTTTGAGATCGTTTGGAATTCAATTCAATTCAAATAACTATTGCGTGAAAAAATGTATATGTTTAGAACATGTACATGTTTAGAGAAATTTTGTGGTATAATACAAAAAAAAAATCCTTCATATACAGGTTGTCACGTATAGGTGGTCTATTGGCACATGTTTTTTCTGATGAGCTTTAAACCATTTTAGTGAGGGAAACGGGTCAATAATGTCCTTTGCAAACAGCGTAGACCCATAATGCTGTAATGTTTGCACTGCCTGTACTGTTTGTCATGTTACACCCTTCTTAAAACATACCACTGAATATCGACTGTAAGATTGACTGTTTTGAATTTTGGAATAGTTCATTTGAAAATTCAGCGTTGAATGGATGAATATCAGTCATCAAGATATTTTAAGCAATTGATCAAATAACACGTTTAGATATTTTGCCACAGCGTAATACAGAGTTTAATTGTTAGGTGTGATAGGCTTATACATACGTTTTCCTACATATGTACTTACACATTATTATGTTTCCTCTTTCAGTTGGTACAAATACCTAATGTGCATTGTTGTTATATCACAAATTTACCCATTAACTCTTTCCCTCCAAGGCTATTTTAACACACAAACTCTTTGAATAAATCTACCGAAAATGTACATTTACTAGAGAAAAGGAAACAATAAGAATTGCATAGGTTTTAAACCATTGTGATAAAAAGAGCATTTTGGTTGGTATGGAGATGCTGGTGATTCTTGTCCATGAAACTGGGGGAGAGGGGGGAGGGCTTCCGTATTTGTCCTGGAAATTGAAGACGGGCCTCAATATGACACAGTGTCTCAGCAGTGATAAAGGGCCGGACGAAGTATACATGTATCATGCCCTCTGCCAGAATAATCATTGCCACTCTGTCCTCTGTCTTGAATTTGTGATTAACTCCTATTTACATCAGCGGTGAAGAATGCTTTCTTTCATAGCAGGTAAGAACTAACATATAGTTTATCTATGTTTATTTTATTCCACAGGGAATATTGATTTGATAACATTATACACTTTGTGTATAATGTTATATTTTATCGTTCATGTCTTACATTTAACTCGTTGCTTCACAGAGACTCTTAATGACACCTTTGCAAAAAGTAGCCTGAGATCAGACTCTGCTCTGTTTGCATATACAATAACATACAGGTAAAATCTCGATTATTCGAACACTAAAATACCTATTATCATCGATCTTTAATACAGGTGACAGCTTAATGCATGGTGGAAGTCATGCAGAAAGCTAATCTAGGAGCTTTCTGCATGAATTTCACCATGCATTAAGCAGCCACCTGCCCAAAAGGGTCTAAATTCTTCTATACAGAACATTCAAATAATCGAGATTTTACTGTATACATGTATGTATGTCTACAGTTACTGTCATGGGTACATTGTAAAAATTCCCTTGTTTATTATGTTGTTTTAAAAATTCAATTCAGTAATATTCATACAGACATTATTTCTGTTATATGATATTCATAGAGTAAACGTGTTACTCTTTCGCTACCAATGTCGCATCTATGATTATGTACATGTATGCAAACAGGTTTGGGTCCACATGAGAAGCCAAGTAACTAGGCGTCTGGTCTAGATCCAAACTGTTTGTTATTGCGGTAGTGTGTTTTGATAGAAAATAGGAAAGCAAACAAACGAAAATTATAACAGATGACAAATTTAGCCAACGACACTATTTGAGGACAATATTTGGCAGCGAAAGAGTTAAATGACATAACTAGAGGAATGGTGTTATCAAGGGCGTAACTCTCGTTACGCACATACGCACGCGTGTAACAACAATATGAAAGTTAAAAATATTATTATGGTCAAACTGGAACGAAAATTCAAAGGCTAAGGTTGGTAGACTGATAAACGTTCTATCTTTTCATGTAAGCTTTAACCTATTTCCTCATATTGACGCCTTTTGACGCCTCTGTAAAGGTCACCTTTTGAATTCGTAGTGATAAAAAGAGAATTTGCTATAGGAGCAAATGCTCTTTTCATCACAATGGTTTCAAAACTAAAAAATTCTAATTTTCCCAGGGGTTTGCCATTGTGCATGTGTAGGGACATCAAACATAAACAGACACCATTAATATCATTATACATGTAGCAGCAGAGTTTCTGGAAACGGGTGGAGATGTTCCACAATGTAACTGAACACGTTATTAATGTTCCTATGTAAGGAATGCCAGTTGGCTAATTGTTTATAATGCCATACGAAAACAGGGATTTCGGCCATGACATAAAATTCCTTACTCCATAAATACGCCATTCTACGCCTTTGCAAACAGAGTAGACCCAGCCCAAATGGCTCCTATAGGAGCCATTTGATCAGGGTCTGTTCTGTTTGCTTATTATATAATATAGAGCTGATTCTACAATATCTGCCGTGGCCAAAACCTCCCGTGTCACTGTGCTATTATAGCAAATCAATTTCATTGATATTCATGACGTCATTATTTCTTACATGAATATTCATGCAGAAAAGGGTTAAGTAAACAGAGTAGACCCTGATCAGACGGCTCCTGCATTAGCCGTCTAATCCGGGTCTGCTCTGTATGCAAAGGTATAAAAATGTTCTCAGGAAAAGTGTTTAGCGGTTACTACTCATCAGAAGTCTTATCGTCAGTCTTAGAGACATGTTGAAGCTTAATGCAGGATTCAGGATGAAAAAAACTCAGAAAACTTCCGAGACCAAAATTTCTCTCAGCATTAGTTTCTTTAGGCATTAACCGGTCGCCTGCTTTTAAAGGCATCCAGGCTGTATTAATATCTGGATTTAAGAGATTCTACCGTATCTGCTTGCAGCTTCCGTTTTGTTGTGGAGTGCCGATGCCTTGCTTTTCCCGAATAACAACGGCAACGGTAAGTGTCTATATATTCTACATTTAGAGTAAACCAATATAATACCTTTTCATGTTTAAAGGGTTTAAAGACCGACTTGTTACAAGGTTTACTTATAATAAATTATGCGATTTGTTCAAGCCTTTCAGAAATTACTGAACAAGTTTCAAACAGCTTGGATCCTGATGAGATGTGGAAGTATTTGAGGTCTCATCTGGATCCAGGCATTTTAGAAATTCCAGGACGTTCCACTTAGAATGACGTTATCAAACGGATGTACCGTTATTTGAAAACGGTGTAGGTCCAGATCAGATACCTCCTGGAGGATCCCTCTGATCAGGGTCTGCACTATATGTCATGCAGAATCCACTAACACAGTTAAGACTTTTACGCTGAATTAACTATATCGTTAAATAATGATGGGCTATTCCACGATGATGATTCAGGGTAGATAGGGATAGGCCTTTCTTTCATATAAACGCCTTTTCACGCCTTTCCAACGAGAGTAGACCCAGATAAGATGGCCCCTAGATTTACATTATTTCATAAGCCCGCAGAACAGGAGCCGCCTGACCTTAGTCTACTCTGTTTGCGAAAACGTAGAAAGGAGAAAAGGGTTAACTTTTAGCCTGCTATGGGCGGATGAGTGAACTCCTGTATGCATACCGTTTTGATCCAGATGAGGCGCCGAGTAATTCGGCGTCTCATCAGGGTCCAAGCTGTTTGACACCTTGGTTGCATTTTGGTAGACACATTGATTATAGCTTGAATTTTGAAAATGCAGTAGGTGAACAATTCTGTAAAATAATTTGCTCAATAGGCTAAAGGGTTAAATCCCTTATTAACAAAATGTTGTGACAGAAAGGTTCTAATCTACTTGCTTGTCTGCTGTTCCAGAGCCTGAACCAGAACTATTAATCGCCTGTCCACCCCCAGCAGCACCACAGTTCGGAAGCATCAAATGCGATTACACTCTTTTTGATTTGTAAGTATTGGGCAAGATTTATACCAGAATCTTTGGACACCATATTTTCTGAAAACAATATGGTAATACTTTTTATTGTCGTTTGTGTGTTTTTTATTTTGCGTGCAATTTTGTAGTCATCGAAAAGATTTCCTAGATAAGCACGAAGTCGAGTATCTCGCACAAACACTGTTGTATCCCAATATTTAACCTTTTCCAGAGGTCCAGATAAGATTCGTAAATTAAAACATTTTCAAAAATAACTTCTTTATTTCACAATGGAACCCCATGTTGTGACCACTCTTTAGAATCGTCTCTACGAGACATAGGGTTTGATGGAGAAATAACGATTTTCGTACTTGTGTACGCACGTTTATCTGTTGCTTTGCCTTTCCCTTTTGAATACTCATGTAAGAAAAAACAACACCAGGATGTTTTGGTATTTGTGGAGCATGTAGAGTCAGATCTATGACATTACCATAGACAAACAGAGCAGACCCAGGTCGGATGGTTCCTGTAGCAGCTGTCTGAACTGTGTCTCCTCTGTTTGCAAAGGCATGAAAAGCAATTATTTGAGGGAAAGGATTAACACTTTCAAGTTATTTATTATCGTTTTTAACTATGATGCCACCTTTCATCTCATTTGAATAACCCACACGTTGTACACGATGAGCTTTCAGCATGAAAGTAAATCTGCATTAACCCATTCCCTCATGTTGACGCCTTTTGACACCTCTGTAAAAGTCACTTTCTGAAACCATTGTGGTAAAAAGAGCATTTGCTCCATAGGAGCAAATGCTCTATTTACTACAATGGTTTCAAAACTACACAATTTTAAGTTTTTTCCTTTTTCTGTAGTTAATGCTCCTATTCGGTAGATTTATTCAAAGAGGTTTGATCTAAAAATAGCATATGAAGTAATGGGTTAAGCTTCCATTGGTCTTGTACACTGACATAGATACATTTTGGGTATACCACAGTGACATAGTTTTTCTGTATGTTGAATTGTGTTTTGTTCCAGGGCATGCACAGTTCAGTGCGACTCAGGTTATCAGTTCGAATCGGGAGCAAGTGCAACATCTTTCAAGTGTGACTTGTTCGAGGGAAACCAGACCCCAGCCATATCAAAATGTGTCAGAATCGGTGAGCTCCTAAAATCCTCTTACCTCTTACACTATATCAGCAAGGCGGTGTATTTAACTCATTTGCTCCCACGATCCTATATATGGGACGTAGGCAAACAGTGTAGACTCTGATCAGACACCGCATAATGCGGCGTCTGGTCAGAGTCTACACTGTTTGCTGATAGGAATATCAACAGAAAACAAAACGAAATTGAAAATTTAGGTCATGCACCCCTTAGATAAAAAATGGAGTAATCCAATATATAAGCATGGAAGAATCCATTGGTAGCAAATGGGTTAAGTTTTTGTACACTAAGTAACCTGTCGTTAGCTACATTTCGCAAAATTATTATTTTCCATTTCTTCTTGTTACTTATCTGTAAAAAAATAGAATGCAAACGGAATGTCAGTCTGTTTAGATCTACATGAAAACTGTTGGTGAATGTTACCACGAAATCATCGCTGGTTGACATTTGCAAACAGAGGAGACTCAAAACCTGCTTCTGAAGCAAGCTTCTGATCAGGGTATACATGTACATCATTTTAAGCCTTCCCCTGTTCTATGTTTCTTCCAAATTTCAATACCTACTGATTATTCATGAACAAATTGTCATAATGAAACGTGGAAGGTAGAATATTGTAGCTATTTCAGAAAGTAAACAAACAGATCTTTCAAATTCCACTAGCAAACAGAGCAGACCCTGATCAGACGGCTCCTATAGGAACCGTCTGATCTGAGTCTACTCTGTTTGCGAATGCGTGAAAACACGTTTATATAAGGGAAGGGGTTAAATAAATTATCCCACTGTGAAAAAAATGTTGCGTGGTAAAATTGTAATCTGGTGACATTTGACTACTTGCAAATTGAAGAAGCTTTTGACAAACCATTGGCAAAGTGTTAAACAGATTGGATCCTGATGAGGCGCCGAATTATTTTGCATCTCATCTTGATCCAAGTTCTTTGTAAATACGAGTAAATTAGCGAAAAGCGGAATAATGGTTGAGCTTAGTTTTTCTATCTCATTCTGCATAGATTCTGCTGTTAACCAGTGTGAATGACAATTCCTATTCTAAACTTTACTATTCAAATGGCTAACCTTTTCTATGGTGGCATATTTCTGACACTGCTTAACTAGTTAATTATCATGTTATTTATCTCACACAAATACTTAACTAGTTAGTTTTCTAAAAAACATTCGCTTTATTTGTCAGATAAATATCTGAAAGTTGAACTGGAAACGTTTGGCAATAACCCGATAACTATCATAAAACGAATTTTGCAATGCTACTACTTTAACTCATTCCCTTTTAGACTATTTTTAGACCCAACCTCTTTGAATAAATCTACCGAAAATGAGCATTAACTATAGAAAAGGAGAATTTTAGAAATGTGTAGTTTTTAAACCATTGTGATAAATAGAGCATTTGCTCCTATGGAGCAAATGCTCTATTTATCACAATGGTTTCAATAGATGAGTTTTACAGAGGCGCAAAAAAGCGTCAGTAGGAGAATGGATTAACTGTCACCACTAAAATGAATTTATTTTACATACTTATTTATCTCGAAAACAGATGATAATTAATCAACTAGAACAGTTTCTTGTTACCGCTTGTCTAAAAATAGAAAATTATATTCGGATAACTGCGGCAGTTGTCCATTAATGTGCAAGAACTTTGAACAGGATATATGTTTTTAGATAAGTAATCAAGAAAGTTTTCGAGAAATGTTTTGCATTATTCATATCATGCGGTGGCAGTATATGGCACTAACACATCATTTTGACGCGATAAGAGAAGTTTCAGGTTCTCATAAAAGTATTCCACTTTCCACTTATTCGATAATTATGTGAGATATTAACTGGAAACTTTTCCCGAAAGTTAAATGGTAAGTAGTGTCAGAAATATGCCACCATACCTCTTTCCTCATAGATACGCTTTTTGGCGCATTTACGAATAGAGCAGATCCAGATCAGGGTCTGCTATGTTTGCTTATGGCACTATAGAGCACGACTTCAATAGTTCCTGGTATGGCAAACCCTTCTCTTATAAATCATTAAATAAATATGGTCAATAAATATTTTTGAAGTGACATACTATTAAGTAATAATTCATATACTTTACTCCTTTAATATTTATGAAAGAAACACATGTAATGACATCATGGATATTATTTAGATGATTTTTTTATGATTGCACATGAACACAGAAAGCTTTTGCCATGACAGAATGTGTAGAATCAGATCGATATTATATCATATGCAAACAGAGCAGACCAAGATCAGACGGCTCCTATAGGAGCCGTCTGATATGGATCTTCTCTGTTTGAAAAGGCGTAGAAAAGCGTATTAATGGAGTAAAGGATTAATTTATCCAGCTAAGCGTGCAACCTGACTGGCATTTGCTAACAGTTTGAGTCCAGACGAGACGCCGAGTAACTCGGCATTTCATAAGGTTCCCAGGTGTTTCACACTCGACAAGTATATTTTTTAAATGCTTCAACAAATTGCAAGTAAGGGAAATAACCTTAGATCATAGTTGGTTTTTTTAATGCTATTAACCCTTTCCATCATATAAACGTTTTTCACGTATTTGCAAATAAAGTTGACCCCGATCAGACGTCTCCTATAGGAGCCATCTGATCAGTGTGTGCTTTATTTGTTTCTGACGTGATATAGATCAGATTCTACATTTTTTTTTCACAACCAAAATTACCTTGACAACTTTATATTACACAAATTCAGCCATTGAATATTCATGATATAATTATTTCGACAATGAATATTGAAGCAGGAAAGGGGTTAAGCATGCTATTGGTTCTGGGTCCATGCTTATAAAACTTTTAGTTGAGTCTGAGTTCGTACTCAAGTTTTTGATTGGTCAGATTAAAGCATTTGGCTCAAATCTGACCAATCAAAAGCTTTAGAACTCGAATCTGACCAATCAAAAGTTTGAGAACGAACTCAGACTCAACTAAAAAGCTTTATAAGCATGGACCATGGTGTGCAGTATCTTTATCACAGCAAATTAAGAGGATTTTCTTTTCTAAGGAGGCACTATTGTGAACCCAGCAACATCGGGCCCAGTTACATCGGGCCCAGTGAACCCAGTCACCGGACTGCCGTCGACAGCTGGTAACTGCATCCGATCCCTCAATGATTGTCTCAACCTGAAACCAGGAGACTACGCCTACTGCGATAACTGTCGCATGTTCGCCACGTGCGCCTCAAGCGGCTTCTACGTAAGAGACTGCCCAGGCATCTCCGTCTTCAACGCCAACATCGACAAGTGCACCGAAATTACAGACGGCGCTTGCAGAATTGTATAACATCGAAGATTAGTTTCTTTTATTTTGTCGCCATTTGATATTTTAGTAGATCATAAACCGAGTTCATCTTTTCTTCAGTATGGGTTTTAATTTTACTCGGCAATAAATATAGATTGATATATGAGTTTTATGTACTTAATTTGCTACCGGCCCACTCTTTTCCACGTATACGGGTACATTTGTATTGCGCCTTCTTTCATTGTGTTATTCCGACAAGACTGGCCAGCAGCCATGCATTCGGTAGTGGCACAACTTGTGCCTTGTTTAGTAGGTTAGCTACTAGGCTAAGGCGAAGTTGCATAATTCTACAGACAGATCATACACGTTTGATGCGTAACAATTATAGCATACAGTTTTATTAGTTTCGAAATGTTCCCAATAATTTTTTACTTTACTGAATAGACTGCTGCTGTGCGTATAGTCATGCATAACGCCCACAATTATTGGTCTGACCTGGGTCTGCTCTGTTTGCTCATGGAATAATATAGACACAATTCTACAGTGTCTGGCGTGGTCAAAGTATTTTTGTTTTTCATATACCAATATAAAATTTCATGATGTTATTTCTTACATGAATACAGAAAAAACCCCTCTAATGCGACCACTTAATGAACAAACATGGCTGTCTTCATAAGCAGGTGGTTGCTTAATGCAGGACGAAAGTTATGCAGAAAGCTCGTATACGTAGCCTTTGCCATTGTTAATTACGCCCCGTTTCGGTGGTCGCATTAGAGGGGGCTTACTGTATTCATCAGATGAAAAGTTCAAATGACAATAAGTTGACTACATTTGACATACAGTAGAAAATGTCACCAGCAACTATTCATTCATTGAACATAGGCGTCTTGAAAAGCAGGTGGTTGTTTAATGTAGGGCAAACGTAATGCAGAAAGCTCCTACAGGAGCTTTCTACATCACTTTTGTCCTGCATTAAGCTACCACCTGCCTTACATACCCTTAATTAGACCTATGTTTGATGGCCTCGTAAGAAAGGTTATTCTATACCATTCCAAATATGTTTTACGAGATTGTAATGGGCGTTTCTGTGTTTTGGAATATCAATTATACAGATCAAAACTATAATATACCTTTACACCATAATCATGCCTTTGAACTCACACATGAGTCGCCTGATCTAAATCTATCTTTTAGCAACACAGAGTAGACCAAAATTAGACAGCTCCTATAGGAGACGTCTGATCAGGGTTTGTTCTGTTTAGATCTGAATTTGCATTTTCTATAATAGCAACAGATCAATGTCTTCATATGCCGTTTGAGCAGATTCTTATCAGACGGCTCCTATAAAAGACGTCTGATCTGGGTCAACTCTGTTTGCAGAAAAGACGTTTATATGAGGGAAAGGGTTAAAGCATTATTTGAGTATTTGTATAGTCCCAAAAAAAGTAGAGGGCATGCAGAGAATATTTTTTTTCACAAAAAGTTTTCCAAGTAACATTTTGCATTTTGAACACTGTCAGTATGATTAACCATTGCCCTCATACAAACGTGTTTTCAGGCATCTGCAAATAGAGCAGACCCAGATCAGACGGCTCCTATAGTGCTAATGCTCTATTTATCACAATGTTTCAAACTACAAAATTCTAAAATTTCCCTTTTCTCTAGTTAATGCTCCTTTTCGGTAGATTTATTCAAAGAGGTTGGATTTAAAATAGCCTATGAGGTAATGGGTTAAAGAATCAGGAGCAGACCGTTTTAGCCCATTTGTTACTATATTTGGGATATAAAAAACAAACATGAAAACTTTGTCTATCAGTCGACAATTGCCAAGCGTGGTAAATGTCACATTAACTTTAACATCACTCACATGAATAATTCGTAGTTAAGAGTACAATGTGATATATAATGCATTTACGGTCCCCTGCACGTCGAAGACCTGTATTGACAGCTTTTTGTGTTGTCGTCCCACTTCAAATTCAATGGACAAGGTCGTTTCCAAAAGCCGTTCACTGCGCATGTCATGTAATAGCTACATCCGGAACAGGACTGGTAGTCACCTTCCTTTCTGAACGCACATTCTGATGACCTCGATATGCAACCAGCTGAAATGTGAGCAAAAGTTTTCGCAATGTCTATCTTTTATCCCACTGTGAAAAAACACGTCTGCTGAATTTTAGACCAGACCCCGAAGTTATCAACTTTTTGCTTCAGTCTGAGATCATTCTCACGCATTTGATTGGCCAGATTCTGAGCTTGATCTGACTCTGACCAATCAGATACTTGAGAATGATCTCAGACTCAGACTCAAAAGGTGTATAAGTTAGGGCCTTGGTACAAATTTGACAAGTTCCGAATTGATGAAGGTTTGAGAAACTATTGACCGAGTGTCAAAGAGTTTGAATCCTGATGAGACGCCGAGTTACTCGGCGTCTCATCTTGATCCAAGCTGTTTGAAACGTGCAAGTCAAGTCGCGGATAGTGGGGTTTGCAAATAGATAGAAACCTGATCAGTCGATACGTAACTCGGCTTAAGTCAGTATCTTAGCTGTTCGATATTCGGTCAGTAAGTTTTTCCAAAGTTTGAACGAATCGAAGTAAAGCAATGGTTGCTCCAGATCAAGATTTGACCAAGCACCATTTTTACAGCAGATTAAGAGTTAGCACAAGGCAGTTATATTTCATACACCTAAATGATCAAAACCATTGATCATGCTTTAGAGTAATCGAATGTTTGAAAAGCAGAAATACACAGCAATGCTAAGATTGTTTTGTCGAGAAGGGGCTGTTATACTATTTTTGAAACAAAATACTAATAAGTGATATGAACACATGATATTCAGTTTCAGGATACATTACGAAACCGCTACGTCGAGTGCGGCTCCGCTTAAATGCGGTCTTAATCCATCCCCAATAGTCAAAAAATTATTTCGTGCTAAAGCATAGCTTCAATTTATGACCACGAAGAAAAAAAGCAGATAAACTAAACAATGCTGGGAGTTGTGGGATTTTTTTGCAGAGAATAGGCTTGTAATACTGTATTTTGTAAAACAAAATGTAAAACATAAATAATATTACCATAAAACGATTTTATAAAGAAGTATTGACATCCAATGTAAGGGCTTGTTAAGAAACCGGCACATGATAGTGATTGCTAAGTAAACACTAGCTCCACACATTGGACCAATGAAAACGAGTTCCAGATCTTGTGGGGAATGTTAGTATATTCTAGACTTTAAGCAGGTACAACTTTCGTATTGAATGCAACAAACCAACGAGTCGCTTAGACCAAGGGAGGCAACCAGAAAAAGATTTTGCCAACATTTGTGAGGCAATTAATTAAATAATAAGATATGACTAGATCGTTCACGGAAGATGGGCAAAATAAATATGCCCAAAAGATGTATGAATTTCGATGAGATCTCATTCAAAGCGGATTAAAGGGTTTTACCGTACTCTAAATATCTTCTCTTAACCAATGGCCAAAGCTGAATTATACAACTTGACCCCATTATGATATATTTATATAAGACTGACATAGTAGCACACATTTCAGCCCCTGATCAAACTTTTGATCTAGATCTACACTAGTTGCCTAAGTATGTCTGTCCGAATGCTTACGGTAATTAGGGCAATGGTAGTACTTACTATAGAATATATTACTGCCCGTGCTGACAACTGGTAACCCTGGTCTTGTGGGCACAGAGTTCACAACTGGAATAGAGAAAACACAACCTTAACCTTTGACCCATTACCTCATAGGCTATGTTTAGATCAAATCTCTTTGAAAAAGCTACCGAAAAGGAGTACTAACTAGAGGTTTTTGTCAAAAAAACGGATGTCTCCCCTCTAATAAAAACAATATGTAAAGGGAAATCACTAAAAATGTTATGGTCTTGACGAATGATACTTCCCCTCATTATGCGTTTTCCACACTACATTTTTCAAGAAGAAAATGATAACAGCTAATAACTCCAAAAGTACTGATACCAGATTTATGGCCCTTGTGCATGACACTTACTTTCATCATGCTCTTCCCAAAAATAAAATGTCATTCCAATAGCATCAGTCAATAGGAGTTATTGATCGGCCAAAAAATGTAACAAAGGGCAATAACTCCAAAAGTATTGAAGCCAGAATTATGGCCCTTGTTCATGACACTTTCTCTCATCATGCTCTTTCCATATATGAAGTTTCAATACGATGGCAAGAGCCATGTAGGAGTTATCGTCTGGACAAGAAAGAATTAAACAAATGTACAAGGGGCAATAACTCTAAATTTATTGAAGCTGGAGTTAAGGATCTTATGCATGACACTTTCTCTTATTATGATTGTTCCATGTATGAAGTTTCACTCCAATGGCATGTGTCACATAGGAGTAATCATCCGGACAAAAAATTGTGATTGTTTTTAAAAAGGGCAATAACTCCAATATTAGTGAAGCCAGAGTTATGGACCTTGTGCATGACACTTCCTCTCGTTATGATCTTTCCATATATGAAGTTTCAATCCAATGGCATGAGCCATATAGAAGTTATCGTCCGGACAAAAAAGTGTGATTTTTTTACAAAGGGCAATAACTCCTATATCAGTGAAGCCAGAGTTATGTACCTTCTGCATGACACTTCCTCTTGTTATGATCTTTCCATATATGAAGTTTCAATCCAATGGCATCAGGCATATTGAAGTTATTGTCCGGACAAAAAATTATAGTATTTTTTACAAAGGGCAATAACTCCAATATTAGTGAAGCCAGAGTTATGGACCTTGTGCATGACACTTCCTCTCATTATGCTCTTTCCATATATGAAGTTTCAATCCAATGGCATCAGGCATGTAGGAGTTATCGTCCGGACAAAAAAGTGTGATTTTTTTTTACAAAGGGCAATAACTCCAATATTAGTGAAGCCAGAGTTATGGACCTTGTGCATGACACTTCCTCTCATTATGCTCTTTCCATATATGAAGTTTCAATCAGCTGGCATCAAGCATATTGAAGTTATCGTCCGGACAAAAAGTGTGACAGACAGACGGACAGACGGACAGACAGACAGACGGACAGACGGACAGACGGACAGACAGACAACTCTCACGAAAACAATATGTCTCCCCCATATAAATATGGGGGGAGACATAACTAGAGAAAATGATTTTTTTTAGAATTTTGTAGTTTTAAACAATGGTGATAAATAGCAAATGCTCTATTTATCACAATGGTTTCAACGGATGAATTTTGCAGAGGCGTCAAAAGGCGCCAATATGAGGGAATGGGTTAATTAACTCTATAAGTACGCATTTCTACGCCTTTGGCTCCTGTTTGTTGAAGGTATGATATTGATTTAATTATGCAGTCCCTGCCTAAGCCAAAATGTTCCTGTGTCCCTGTGCATTTAAGAACATTCTCCTGGTTATTATTTTTTACATGACTATTCATGTAGTAAAATCACAAAATTGTTAACTGGCATAGAGGAATCAAACTCTTTAATTTGGTCAAAGCAGACTAAGAGTCAAGGCATGGCTTGGTGACTTTCCAGATGCTAAATAACAACTCCACGAACTCTGCTTACTATTAAAAGTCTTAACAAGAACTTACTTGTCGGTGGTGGCTTTCTTGTTGTGGTAGATTGTGATTGCTGTGTGGTCGGAGTGGTCGGTGGTGGGACTGTTTGTGGGGTGTTCACCACTTTACTAGGCTTGTTGATTGGTGGTCGCCAGTCTAGTAAATATATATCATAATAATAGTTGTACATATTTTCAACAAATTAGAATTTATTTTCATTACACTGTACAGTAAACCCCATCTAAACCGTAATTCTAGTAGAGAATAATTTAGATACTCTTAGGTAAGTGACTGCTTAATGCTGGGTGAAAGTCATGCAGAAAGCTCAAAGAGGAGCTTTCTGCATGACTTTCACCCTGCATTAAGCTGCCACCTGTCTCCAAGATCGATATTTATAATGAATTTAACGTCCTAATTAGAGGGGTTCTACTGTACATAGCTTCCAACTCATTAGCTTTTATTATTTCATTGTACCAATGTAATAAATGTTGCAATTATTGGTCTATAAATAGTCTCGAATACATCTATACCTATTAGTGTTGAGACTAAGGTATTCAACTTGGTGTTCGTGCTGGTCTGGTAGAAAAGCATTTTCGAACAGAAAACGCGTCTTATCAGCATCCAATCAATATTAGACAAAACAAATACAACCTAATGCACGCCCCACAAGACTATTCATAGGTATACAAAGGCCATTGTTTTTATTGGAGTATATATTTACACTGTTAAAGTTCTGTTTTAGGTAAGCCTACAGTTACGAACTCTTTTCTAGTTTGCACAAATATTCTGAAAATGGGTAATCCTTCGAAAGCAAAAGTAGAAATGCAAAAAGAGAAAATTTCAGACTCGGTTTTATTGAGTCTGTCCATGAGTAGTAATTAAAAGTGCAACACTATTCACGCCCCCTAGCACCGGCTTAAGCAGTATTCAATTTTCAAAACTAATAACATCAAAAACTAATGATCCCGAAGGACCAGAAAATATAACAACACTGAGAATGAAGTACGGGGCGAGCTTGAATTTCTGCTTTAGGCAACAGTTGATTGCATTTTATGTTTAGAACAAATACCCTTTAATCTAAAGTTGTTCATACTTTATCTTTCGCAAAATAATTCTACTTTAGATTAGGTCTACAGTTGTATAAACTTTACGATTCGCATAGTTAAAGTTCTGCATTTGGTTTCAGTTGCAAACGCCCCGTAGCTCACATATCTATTTTCTGCTTTATGTTTCAGTTGCAAACGCCCCATAGCTCACATATCTATTTTCTGCTTTATGTTTCAGTTGCAAACGCCCCATAGCTCACATATCTATTTTCTGCTTTATGTTTAAGTTGCAAACGACACATAGCTCACATATCTATTGTTCTGCTTTATGTTTCAGCTGCAAACGCCCCATAGCTCACATGTCTATTGTTCTGCTTTAGTTTACAGTTTGTGCACGTTATGTTTTTCACATTTAAAGTTTCACTTTATGTTACAGTTGCGTACACGTTTCTCTTTTGACCTCCAATCAGACGGCCTCTATATGAGACGTCTGGCCTGGTACTACTCTATTGTAAAACAAAGGATTAACGCATTCCCTCCTACTGACGCAGTTTGACGCCCTGTTAAAGTAATTTCTTGAAACTATTGTGATAAATAGAGCAATTCCATAGGAGAAAATGCTCTATTTATCACAGTGGTTTCAAAAATATACAGTTCTCAAGTTTTCCTTATTTAAAGAGGTTGGGTCTAAAGTAAAGAATAGAAGAGCATTAGTTAAAAGTACTAAAGGAAGCACTAAAGGCTACCTATACGTACATTTGTCTTTCTCACAAATGAAGTTGCGCTTTAAGTTACAGTTGTCATCGTTCAGCTCCCTATTCCAGAGATCACCACAGTGCTCGCCATACCCTCCATTGTCTGGCTGTCCCTTCTTCCACGCCCTGAACATTGTACAAATTGTATGTTAGCACATTACACCATTAACGACTGAGACCCATACATGGGACAAATGCAAACAGAGTTGACCAAGATCAGAGGGTTCCTGAAGGAACCCTCTGATCAGGGTCAGCACTATTTGCTATATCAATCAATGGCAAATGGGTTTTCCATTTTTAGTTTCAGTGGTCCTTGCAAATTAACTACATGCATGCAAGAGAGACGTTTGACATCGATTGATATTGTAAACCGTGCATATCCTGATGAAAATGCCATGTGATCCTAGTCTACATTGTTTGCCAAAATACCATGTATGAGATCACTGTAGTTTATATGTTTAACGCATCTATATACAAAAAGAAACGCACAGTTTTCATCATAGTCTTATTTATATATAGAACATCTCATTACTACACTCAGTGCAAAGTGAAAGCTTTATCGCTACTTATGCTGTAAAAATATTATTTGTACTTAAAGAAAGAACTCTATTTCATCATCTTCTGCAGGGGAAAGGGTCTCTTTTGGTACATGTTACCATATGTGAAGTAAACACTATACACCCTGATTAGGTAACCATTTATTCTGATATGTTTTACACGGTTCCCCAATGTCTTTTAAGGAATACTAGGAATAATGGACTATTGCCATTCCGTGTAACAGAAAGTCTGTGCTGATTTAGATTTATACCATGCTTATCATTTCGCTATCATGAATGAAAAATATTTACCTATAAGATTACTACAGGTGACATATAGGCCCTTTGGGTCGGATACTTAATTTATTTAACTAGATGTTTATGTACATGTATTGTTGTAATACGCATGCCACTATAATAAACTGTTTACATGTACTTTTTGTGTGCATGAAGAGTTGTGACACTGATGACATTGCTAACAAGCGGGATTGGCTTACGCACAAGCCAATTACACCCTAATCTACCTCGTTGTGGAGGAATGCGAGTGTATCGAACACATTGCAGGGTCTTTACTTATTATTACTTACATAATTTTTGTGTCCAAATCTTTTCCGTTGGTCCATTTATAGTCCTTGGTGTCTTTTCTCGGTGTATTGCTGAGTCCAACCCACCACATGCTGATAGAAGGATACCGGGAAATCTCTTGTAGAACGAAGTTCTATAAAGATATCAAAGAAGAACAGATTTCGTACCGATTAATCACGCTACCTGACACATATTTGCAAACAGCTTGGATCCAGATAAGACGCCGGGTAACTCGGCGTCTTATCAGGATCCAAACTGTTTGACACTCGGTGAAAAGTGTCTCAAAAGCTTGACCGAATCGGAAGTAGACTAAATTCCATCACATTCATATTTGAGAAGATATTACTTTTCACACCTGGGTTAGGATTTAACATAGGAAATCGTTCAAACAAAGGGTCCGTTTTACTAAAGGTAGTACAGTGCTCCCTCCCTACAACGGCCCTCCCAATAACGATTCCCTCCTTACAACAACGCATGTCACTGTTTCCGAAACAACAAGGCTCCAGAAACAACTTGTTTCCATCGTATTTTATTTATGCCTCCATCAAACCCTATGTTGTGACCACTCTTTAGAATCGTCACAAAGTTGTGACGATTCTAAAGAGTGGTCACAGCATAGGGTTTGATTTAGGCATAACGGTTTTAGTTCTCGAAATACACCTTATCTTGCAAGCTAATTATGTTTGATTTTCCCTCCCTATAACAACTCCCTCTGAACAACACATACAATATTCGTATCCCAAAGGGTGTCGTTGTAGAGAGGGAGCACTGTACAGTCAAAACTCTACGTCCTAATTTACGAACACAATCGCTACTAATGGGATAGCCAAATTCATCGAACATTCTAGTGTGCGACAAATAACGGATAACCCTTCTCTTGTTGAATTTTAAAATACATTTCTCCTTCTTTACCAATGCCCTGTTGTATAATAACATATATATTCATTATGTACAAATATTTCGCTTTGCAATCACTGCTGAGGATTGCACTGGTTGCTACATCAACTTGTAAATAGTGCAGACCCTGATGAGACAGCTCCTGTAGGAGCTGTCTCATCTGGATCTTCACTATTTACAGGTAGGTATATTGACGCGAATAGCAAGCGAAGAGTTAGCTTCGTGCGACAAATATTATCGTAAGCTCTAGCATACGATGGTCGTAACTTGTAGTTGCGATCGTGGTTGTTTAATGACTTACGATACTTTAAGTCGTATGATCTTTAGTAGAACGGACCTTATGCGGTTGCGATACGCAGGACAAAGATAGGACAGAACGGTCGTATTTGAGCTTAAGTGTGACAAAAGTCATTCATTCACCTCAACCCATTCCCTCATATTGACGACTTTGTACGACTCTATAAAAGTCACTCTGTGAAACCATTGTGATAAATAGAGCATTTGCTCCTATAGGAGCAAATGCTCTATTTATCACAATGGTTTCAAACTACAAAATTCTACAATTTTCCTTTTCTCTAGTTAATGCTCATTTTCGGTAGATTTATTCAAAGAGGTATCTAAAATAGCCTATGAGGTAATGAGTTAATAGGTATGTAATGCCTTAACCAATTACCATATGAACATTTATGTAAAATATTGACATCATGAATATTAAGTAGATGCTTTTTATAATGGCATATGAACATGTGAGATTTTGGCCTTGACAGAAACTATCAAACAGGACAATCCCTGACTAGACGGCCTCTACAGGAGCTTTCTCGCTTCTCAGTCGTGCTAGATAAGCTGAGTTACTAAAAATAGCCGTACTAGAAATCCTTATCTGGAACACCCCGTGACTAGTGTATTCATACGCGCGATTGGGTAAAATCAATACAAGGGAAGGACTTCTTACAGAATTATACCAACATTTCTATAGGCAACAACCTTATGAATTGAAATTAATATAAGTAATTAGCACGAATATGAAATTCTATTTATCATATAAACACTTTAAAAGCCTATTTAATTAACCGAAGACGTTGTTTTGTAGTCACTCAGTCATTTATATTTACGCCAAAACGTAACGTTTGTGGTTGTCATAACAAATGACGTCATTAGAGGGTTAATACACGTTTTTTTCGGGCAATAACAGCAGTGTCTCGAGGGACTGTTGTTGGCCTGAGCCCGAAGGGCGAGGGCAACAACATTCCCGAGGGACACTGCAGATGTTATTGCCCGAAAACAAACGTGTATTAACGCTATTCTTGCATAAAACCAATTTTCTGCTCTCCTGCATCAATTTAATTCTTCAAAATACAGGCAAAACAACGGCAGCAAAACTATACACTTCTTTGACACTTCGGCGATTTATGCTGTTTCTGGGCCACTGTTTTTTTTTCGACGTCAATTCATGATTGTATCAAATACCGTTTACACGGAATTTCATTCAATATGTCTATCACTAAAAACAGTTCATTGTCGGTGCTCCTGGAAATACTCACACCCCGGCGTTCACCTAGCTTAGGTCAAAACGCTGTAGCATTCGCGTCCATTGTTTACCTTAGGCCCGTAATAGGTATAATTAAAACCGGTCAACAACAGCGCGTGAGCACGAGAATCGCCTTGTTAATACATGGTCTAGCGGGACTACAACATCACGTTTTATGCAAGAATTTGGTGTCACGCCTAAAGTTATGCTGCGGTCTGTTGCTATTAGATATGGAAGTCGTATTACGCAATGTAAAGTAGTACTTCACAAATTCGTTACTTTTCTTGGTTTTAGGGCGTATTTCAGCGAGAAAAATAATCAAGCATGGGATTTGTTAAAGCCGGGGGGTTCTATACCCTCGGTTGGTCTGTTCCTATCGGAAACTCGCTAAAGCTCGTTTCCGACTGGAACAGACCAACCTCGGGTATAGAAACCCCCGTCTTTAACAAAACCCATGCTTGATTCTATTAATCTGATTTGGGTATTCAGTGTTCGCAAAGCGTTATAATGTGTATAAAGACAAAGGCACAGACTCTCTTTTAATGGTTGTTTAACCCGTTTCCTCAATTTCAATCACTTTCAATTCGTTCAAGCTTTTGATAAGCTACCTATCGAATGTCGAACAGCTTAGACCCTGTCAAAAAGCTGGCTTACCCTTCATTTCCTTGGACCTAAACTGACTACAAACGCATGCTAGGTCACCGTTAAGATAATTGATAACCCTTTCGCCGCCAAAAATTCGTCTGTTAAAATTATAGTTTGCCTCTGGTTTCAGTATAGAATTTTTCTAATTTCAGTATTCAAAAGATAAACGGTAAAGGGCATATTCCACGTGACTGACCTTCTCCTGTACTGTGTCTATATCTACAAGGTGTCCTTGGTTCAGGGTACATCTCCTCTGGGCGCCATCCCACGTATCAGTTGTACTGCCGTTATAAAACATGTAGCACTTGTTGCTACCCTTCAGTTCCTTCCATCCTGGACCGCACTTCCCTACGTCAGCTGAAAGCGTAAATAAGAATGGTCAGATCATTAACCCTTTCCTTTTCTATGTTTATTATAAATTTCAATACCTACTGAATATTCATGGACAAAATAGTCATAATGATATACATGTATGTAAGGTGGAGCATTGTAGCCATTTTAGAAAGTAAAGAAATATATCTATTCAAATTATTTAGCAAACAGAGCAGACATGTTTACATGGGGGTGGGGAAGGGTTAAGGTGTATTTAGCTGCATTTCACAGCGTTTTAAAACTATCTGATCAGTCAACTGTGAAATATTTTGCATTGTTTACAAATATTGACTTCCGATCAGTCCATTACGAATTACATTTGTTCTGGCATCTCATCAGTCCCTTATTAATTATTTTCCTACATTTTATAAAGTTTTGTTGTTATTGGTTCATTTCATTATGACATATTTCTGCTACATTTACAGCTTTTGCTGGCGCCTGATTAGTTCATTATGGAATAGCTTGCTATGTTTCACAATATTTTGCTGGTGTCTGAGCAGTTCATTGTGAAATAGTTTGATACTATTTATAGCTTTTGCTGTTACCTTATCAGTCCATTATGAAATACTGATGTACTTTTTGTAACAATTGCTGATTTCTAATCAGATACCGGTATTATGCAATAAAGTGATGTTTCTGACAACATTTTGCTGTTGTTGGATCAGTCCGTTTTGAAAACGTTTGCTACATTTTACAACATGATGCTGGTATTTCGCCAGGCTGCTTATGAAATAATATCGATCTGTGTTTTAGTTTCTGCCAGGGCCAAAATTATTTTCTGTATATTGGCCTATATAAAATGCATATTCACGAAGTCGTGAACTCTTGTATAGATATCCATGAGGTAAAAGGTTAACCCTTTCCTCAATAAATACGCCTTTCTACGCCTCTGTAAAAGTCACTTGTCGAAACCATTGTGATAAACAGAGCATTTGCTCCTATAGGCGCAAATGTTCTATTTATCACAATGGTTTCAAACTGCAAAATTCTAAAATATGCCTTTTCCCTAATTAATGCTCCTTTTCGGTAGATTTATTAAAAGTGGTTGGATCTAAACATGGCCTATGAGTGGATGGGTTAAAATGTAGCCAGACTGCTACGCATTCAGAGTGCTAGGTAATTCGGTGTTTCATCTTGATCCAAACTGTTCACACGTGTTATTGAGGGATAGTCTACAGCAGCGAAAGAGTTAGTGCTGTAACAAGTTTCAGTGGAACGAACGAGCTTGACTTACTGGTCATTGCCTGGCAACCGAGTGCGTCAAATCTCAGTGACACATGACCGTACCAGTTTTGGGGAAGTATCCTCAAAAATCTAGCGATGAATGGACAGTCGAACATATGTGTCACTAGAGAATCCTGGTCATTGTTTCCGGTAAATATCTGAAATTTCCAACAGAGTACTTCATTGTTTAAGCTGCATTCATCGTATTTATAGAAGAATTGACAGACACCTGATTATAACCATGGCCTTAAGTTTTTGTCAATGGTGCTTTGCAATCTGTTTCTAATGTTAATATTACAAGTTCAATAGATTAAATAATGGTGGTTATTAGTTATGCATTAACCCTTTCTTCGCCAATGTCGCAAAAATGCGCAACGAAAAATAGTGCAGTCCCAGATCAGACGCCGCCTTTTCAAGGCGGCGTCTGATCAGGAACTTCACTTTTTGTCTCAAACTCTATTTCTATATCCGTGCTTTAATCCTTTGAAATTTGCATTAAGTTATCTCATTTCCTTACTTTACCGAATGATTTAACAAAATTGGTTTGCAGACGACAATTAGAAATATTTGGCGTCAAAAGAGTTAATCCTTTACTTCTACGCATTTTAACGTCTGTGCAAACACAGTTGATGCAGATCAGGCGGCCCCTGTACGAGCCGTCTGACCTGTCTGCTTAGTTTGCTTATAAAATGATAAAGATCTGGTTCTGTAGTTTGTGCCAAGGTCAATATGTTCTCCTATGTTCATAAGCATTTATAAATCTACAGAAGAACCTGTCTTAAGCGGCCATTTATTTATTGAATGTAGGAATCTTAACAAGCAACTGGTCGCTTAATGGAGGGCAAAGGTAATGCAGAAATCTCATATAGGTTTCGGTTGAGAACATTTATTGCTTGTGTGATTTGTATGTGAATTTGTTAATGCTGCCCACTAAACTAGGCCTTAAACAGTTATTGAAATAAAAGTTCAAAGAAATATAGAAGCTATTTTTGAAAATGTTTTAAACCTTTCGGCGCCAACTTTCTAATTGTAGTATGTAATCCAAATTTGTTAAATATTTCGACAAAATGGGAAATGAGATAAATAAACTTAAATTTCAAAGGAAAAAGCACATATATAGAAATAGAGATTGAGACAAAAAGTGAAGTCTCTGATCAGACGCCGCCTTGAAAAGGTGGCTTCTGATCTGGGACTGCACTATTTTTCGTGGTACATTTATGGGACATTGGCGGTAACAGCTTTAATTGTCTCACATGGGTCTATGATAAATTTAGTACACATTTACAACTGGTAGTGTTTTCTCGCATTTGTCTTCTATAACTGCAAAGTGTAATTTCTTAGAATTACGTACCGCATTTTTGCCACTGTTGTCCTTTACTATGTGCCACGAGAGCCCATCATTACTCCACTCCACCTTATAGTCGGTCACTCTCTGTACACAGCAAAGGGTCAGCGGGTTAATGTGCCTGCCTTGGGTAACCACGCCGCGGACAAGGCTGGGTCGCATAAACTCCACCTGTAACAATGACATCATGAATATTAATTAGCTGAATGTTTATCATGACATATCAATAAGGGAATATTCTACTTTGGCAGAAACTGTATAATTAGATCTCTATATTTTTATATGCAAACGGAGCAGTCGGCTCCTGCAGAAACCACCTGATTTGGATCTACTCTGCTTGTAAACTTTGTAAAAGGTCTACTCTGTTTGCAAACATTGAAAAGGTCTACTCTGCTTGCAAACATTGTGAAAGGTCTAACTCTAAGTTGTAATACTTAAAATGTCTAATATGTATCTATTGAGTAAAGGGTTAAAGACTGGTTGTAATTTTCCGTGACGAAATGTATTTCGACGATGACAGGCTAAAATGCAATCTATGAGCGGGACATTATGTATGAATCTTACTTGTATATACTGGTTCTTATCGTTTGCTCCTGCCTGCCACCCTCCTCGGTAAAATGTGCCGTTCCCAAAGTCATAGGCCGTTGTGAAGAGTCGTGCACGGTCGGGTCCATTGTTATCATTGGGAAGGTGGGAATTCCACACACTTGAAGCTGTCAGATGACTGTCTGGCACGCCATGAGGTCCAGAAACTAGGTAATCATGACAGACGTCGGCTCCTAAATAATAAGAAATATTTCTTCAGATTGCCAATATAAAATCTAGATTGTTATAAAAGTAACCCTTTACTTCAGGAATTTTCATATAAGAAATAATGATGTTATGACTACCAGTTAGATTACTTTGTATAATGACTTGTGAGCACAATGGGAAACTATATAATAGAATAAGACTTGTAATATCCCAGAAGCAAACAGAGCAGATCCTGGTCATTTTATGTGTGATCTAGGTCTACTCGTTTGTCAAAGTCTAATAAGCAAGCACGGATTTGAATTAGCGACGCTTTATCTAAATGACAGATATGTTGAAACAGACTGGAAATTGTTGTTTTTCATCATAATTTTATTTATAAGAAAAGCACATTCGATGACAGAGTAGAATACGTTATTTAATAAAAATATACTTAAAGCTGGGTTTGTTCTGTTTTCAGCGCTTTGCCTAATAAGTGCGAACTGACTGGCATTTGCAGAGCTTAGATTCAAATGACACTCGTCTTCTCATCAAGACCCTTGTCATTTGATCAATGCTTTCTCGGGGTGTTTTCGGAATCAACCCATTTGTGCCCGCGATCCCATATATGGGACATAGGCAAACAGTGTAGACTCTGATCAGACGCCGCATAATGCGACGTCTGATCAGAGTCTACACTTTTTGCTGACAGGAATTTCAATATAAAACAAAGCGAAATAAAATTTAGGCCGGGCATCCCTGAGATAAAAAATGGACTAATCCAATAAATAAACATGGAAGAATCCACTGGGCGCAAATGTGTTAAATAAGTACATATTGTAGCTGATCAGAGTTTTATCAAACATCTTGTTTTCAACTGGCTAATGGATAACAGTGAATGAAAGAGTCTCGCTAAAGCAACCACGCTATTTCATCAACCCTTCGCTTGCTATTCACGTCAATATACCTACCTGTAAATAGTGAAAACCCAAATGAGACAGCTCCTGTAGGAGCTGTTTCATCAGGGTCTGCACTATTTACAAATTGATTGTGCAACCAGTGCACTTCACAGCAGTGATTGCACAGCGAAATACTTGTACACAGTGAAGATATGTGTAATTATACAACAGGGCATGGGTCAAGAAGGAGAAATGTATTTTAAAATTCATCAAGAGAAGGGTTAATATGGAAGACTGTAAAAGCAGGTAGGTACTTAATGCAGGGTGAACGTGGTGTAGAAAGGAGCCTTCCATATCACGTGTGTCTTGCATCAAGCTACAAACTATTTCAAAAATCCAGAATTAGACTTGTTTTGTTAGGTTGTATTAGCGAGACATTATTTTAACTATAATCAAACCTGGAGGTGCATTCGACGGTACGAGGAATGGAATATATGGCGGGAATGTAGTAGTTGGTAACGTTGTAGATATCGTTGTGGAAACCGTTGTCGATGTAGACGTAGGAGTTGAAGTCGTGGTTGGAGTTGTTGTTGTAGTGGATGTAGTTGTGGGCGTGGTGGTGGTCGTCGGGGTGGTTGTAGTTGTCGTTGTGGTCGGTGTTGTGGTGGTAGTCGTAGACGTTGTTGTTGGAGTGGTTGTAGTGGTTGGGGTGGTAGTAGTCGTTGTGGTAGTTGGCGTGGTGGTGGTGGTGGTAGTGGTTGTCGTTGAAGTTGTGGTTGGTGTAGTTGTGGTGGTAGGTGTTGTGGTTGTCGTTGTGGTGGTTGGAGTTGTGGTGGTCGTCGGCGTAGTTGTCGTTGTTGTGGTGGTTGGTGTGGTTGTAGTTGTTGGTGTGGTTGTTGTTGTTGTTGGTGTGGTTGTAGTTGTTGGTGTGGTTGTAGTTGTTGGTGTGGTTGTAGTTGTTGGTGTGGTTGGTGTAGTTGGTGGTATCAGCGGATCACAATGGTAAGTAACCTGGTAATAACAACAGAAAAGTTCTACAATATAACCCATTCCCCCATAGGCTATTATTTAGACCCAGTGTCTTTGAATTAACCTAGCGAAAAGGAGATTTACTAGAGAAAAGGAACATTTTAGAATTGGATTAAAGTGACATAGGATTAAAAAGCCGTGTATGAGAATACAGTGACAACCCTCTGAAGCGGTCTGTCTAATTCTTGGTCGTAGAGACACTCGATTGTTTAATAAAGAAAGCTCCCTACAGAAGCTTTGGGCATTACTTTCTCCCTGCATTACCCAAATCCCCCATAGACTATTTTTAGATCCAAACTCTTTTGAAATGAAAGTAGCATTAAAAGTTTTACTAGAGAAAAGGATCTTTCATTTTTATTTTTTTTTAGAATTGTGTAATTTGGAAACTATTGTGATAAAATGTTCAATTTATCACAAAGGTTTCAAAATATTCCAAACTCTTTTGAAAAAATCTAACAAAGGAGCATTTACGAGAGAAAAGGATTGTTTTTAGGGTTGGTTGTTTTTTTTAAATTGTGCAGTTTTTACCAAGGTTTCAAAATATGACCTTTTAAAGGGGAGCAAAAAGCCATCAATGTGAGGGAATTGGTTAAGCAGCCGTCTGATCTTCAAGACACCACTTTGCCGCTTAAGAGGGGTTCTACTGTATACAGAAACAAAAGCAAAACAACTACAGAGATCCAGATAAGATGCGTAAATTTACTAAATAATATTATTTTCAGGAATAACTTCGTTATTTCTGCACCAAAACCTATACCGTGACCACTCCTTAGAATCGTCTCTTCGAGACGATTCTAAAGAGTGGTCACGGTACATGTATAGGGTTTGGCGGAGGAATGGCGAGTTAAGCATTTGGGAACGCACTTTTATTTGTAGCTCTTCATACTAAGTTTACTAGTACACTTACCCGTAAGTACTTGTCTACACCTGGACATGGGTCTTCTCTCAGCCATAAGGGTGAGGAATATATGATGCATGATGACTGCGTATCGCAGTAGTTATGCACCGTCTGAGAGCTTTTGGTGCCCCCTACACAAGGCAAGCCCGTATACGCTTTGTTTGTAGGATTACAGACCTGCTGACTGGTACGGCCATAAAACACAGTGTTGATCTTGATCTGAAACCCGGGCTTACATCTGAGGGTGTTGTGAGTTGGTGGACAAACGAGCGAAGAAAACACACCTGTAGAGTGGATTTAAAGGTTGGTAATGCTATTAACCCTTCTCTTGCTGAATTTTAAAATACATTTCTCCTTCTTTACCCATGCCCTGTTGTATAAGTACATATATCTTCACTGTGTGTACACGTATTTCGCTGTGCAATCACTGCTGTGGAGTGCGCTGGTTGCACAATCAACTTGTAAATAATGCAGACCCTGATGAGACAGCTCCTGCAGGAGCTGTCTCATCTGGTTCTTCGCTATTTACAGGTAGGTATATTGACGTGAATAGCAAGCAAAAGGTTAATAAAGGTCCCAAGACCAAACATAGTATATAGCTGCTTTAACTCTTTACTCCATAAATAAGACTTTCTACGACTTTGCAAACAGAGCAGACTCAGATCAGGCGGCTTCTATAGGAGCCGTTTGATAAGTGTCTGCTCTGTTTGATTATGGTATAATATATATCTTACTCTACAATTTCTACCATGACCAAAAGTTCATGTGTTTCTATGCCATTATAAAACTTTTGTCTTATTAATATTCATGATGCCATTATTTATTAAATGAATATTAATGAAGTTAAAGGTTAATCATATGACAACTGGTACCACAGTAAAGTGTCACTAATACGACCACTCAAAAGAAGTTTAAACCCTGATTTTAAAGCAGGCGGAAGCTTAGTGCAAGAGCTTTCTACATGACATTATACCGCCATTAAGCAATCACCTGCTTTAGCACATACTCATGTTAATAAATTATGTGGTGGCATTAGCGAGACGCTGCTAGATTCGCAGTTTTGCACAATCTAGCATGCAGTGGCCATTTGTATGGCTGGTCCCTAGAGCACAGCTACATGTACTGAGACGACGAGAATCTACATGTAAGAAATAAAAGTCTCTCTTTTTCAGGCAATTCTTATAAGTGCAAACACTATAGTGTTTGACTGTAGAACATTTTGATTATAGACAAATCCACGTAGAGTAGACCCAGGTCAGACGGAATATCTATGCATCAGATGAAACTCTGTAACTCGGTATCTCATCAAGATATAAACCGTTTGACACACCATTTACGTTTATTTTAGAGAAGTAAATGAAACCCTGAAATTTAAAGCAATCGACAAATTGCAGACGACAATCATGAAAATATTATCTCTTCACTTTATTTTAAGAAAATATATTTATTAAGTAAATACTAACGGTCATCGCTATTTGTAATACAGTAAAACCTCTCTTTAACGGCCACTAAATTACATCAAGTATTTTTGTTAAAGGCAGGTGACTGCTTAACGCAAAGTGAAAGTAAAACAGAAGGCTCCTATAGGAGCGTTCTATTTTACTTTCGCCTTGTTTTAAGCAGCCACCTGCCCTAAATACCAACTAATTAACACAATTTAGTGGCCGTTATAGATACATGTAGGTTTTACTGTATTCGATCCACTCGTTCTGAGTGTACAAAGGACTGGGCCAGATTTGGTTTTACCTGGTGGAAGTGTGGTCGTTATCACAGTAGTGGGTGTGGGTGTTGTTGTGGGCGTGGTCGTTGTTGTTGTGGGCGTGGTCGTTGTTGGAGTCGTAGTTGTAGGCGTTGTAGTTGGTGTTGGTGTTGTTGTTGTTGTCCGAACAGTTGTAACTGTCGTCGTCGTCCGAGAGGTTGTGGTGGTAATCTTGCACTGGTAACTAACCTGTAGGTATTTTGGAATACCATTACATGGGTCTGGACCGAGTTTATGCCAGTCATTAGTTACCGTACACGTTTGTTTCCCGTTGCAAATGCTATCCACGTGTTTCCTGGCAGTTGGTCCACCTTGACAGTGGGCACCAGCCACGGTGCTTTTGAATGGGTTGCACAATGTTGCTGGAGCCGGTGGCAGACGACCCCACAGGACGTGTGTAATAAGAAGATGCTTCCCCAAGGGACAAGTAAATGTTGCTGATTTTTGCTCACATATCGTGGCTTGTGCTAGAATGAAGAAAGTGCAAAATAGCAGCCCAATTAGGTTATCAAAGTACGTCTTTATTTCAAAGCATGAACTGAGTGTTAAATAGTCCGGATCCTGATTCCGAGATTATAACACTTCTGAACTGGAGTCTTAGATCATTCTCAAGTACTTGAATGGACAAGTTAAAACTGACCAATAAGATACTTATCAACGAACTCAGACTATCAGAGCAATGGATGCGTTTCGATCTCGTTTACAGCTTAACCCTTTCCCTCATAGAAACGTGTTTTCGCACATTTGCAAACAGAGTAGACCCAGATCAGACGGCTCCTAGAGGAGCCGTCTGATCAGCGTCTACTCTGTTTGTTTATGGAACTTGAAAGATCTGTGTCTTTACTTTCTAAAATAGCTACAATGTACCACCTTTCATATTTGATTGTAACTGTCTTGTTCATGAACATTCAATGGGTATTAAAATTTGGACTAAGCATAGAACAGGCAAAGGGTTAACCAAATTCCTCATATTGAAAGCATTATCGGTCTTTCAAACAGGTTGCAGTTTAACACTTTACTCCATGAATATTCATGCAAGAAATAATACCATCATGAATACAAATTAGATTATGTTTCACGATGGCACATGAATATACGCATTTTTGGCCATGACAGAAACTATAGAATCAAATCTATAATATTTCATAAGCAAACCTAGCAGACTTTGATAAGTTGGCGCTTCCTGATCAGGGTCAACTCTGTTTGCTTAGGCATAGAAATGCGTATTTATGGAATAAATGGTAATGCAGGATGGCAGCAATACAGAGAGTTCCTCGTGAAGCTGTCTGCATGACATTTATCCTACATTAGCTACCACTTGGTGAAAAGTTTCACAATTCTTCTTTACTTGAAGTTTGGATTGAAGATGGGTATTAATTAGATTAATTATTATAATGTTACATAGACATGTAGTAATGTTTAGCTATAGCATAAACTGTAGAATCATATCTATCGTTAGTTCTAATCGATCTAATCGTCAACTCGGTGAAATGGGGTTGCATTAACCTATGAATTCCACATGCAGCCTTTTTGCACCAGAGCCAACGATTTTATTTTTGAATTTCAATTTCAATTTCCCATTGCAAGCAATGCAGATCCTGGTGAGAAGGATCATACAGGAACTCACTCATCTGGGTCTACACTGTGTGTGGTAAAAAATCGTGCTTAGCACATTATAGGTTAAATCAGATCTGTTTATCACCAGTGCAAGGTTGGTGCTTATGCAAAATTATTATGAAAGCATTACAAATTGTATTTATGTTTTCTCTCTGTTGAGGGCCTCATGGAAGATTGGTCATAACCAAATGAGTACTCTCGTTAAATAAAGTCTTTATTATTATTATTATTATTATTATTATTATTATATCTATACTATAGCATAAGCAAACAGAGTAGACCCAGATCAGGCGGCTTCTATAGAAGCCGTCTGATCTGGGTCTACGCTGTTTGCAAAGGTGTAAAAATACTTATTTATGTAGTAAAGGGTCAAATACCCTTATTAGACAATTCATTCATAATTATGTGGTCTACACTTTTTGAAAATCTTATATATTCCCAAATTTTCATATCTGTCAAATAATTTTTGCAAGTGGTACTTACACGTGCTGGCCGATAGTGTTGTGGTAGCATAGGTTGGGGTTGTTGATTTCGTTGGCCCTTTGGTTGTGGTTGCAGCTGTAGTCGTTGTTTGCGCAGCCGTCGTTGTTGAACCTGTTGGAGCTGGTGTTGGCACGGCACAGTCATAATCTATTTTGAGAAACTTCGGTGTGCCAGGACAAGGGTCTCCTAGGATAAGGTATGTGTTTGTCACGGAGCACTTGGTTTTGCCTGCACATTGTTTATTCACATAGGTTGTGGCGTTGGCGTTCCCTACACATTTGAAGTTCATGGTCGAGGCATGAAACTGATTACACGTGGATGACGGTAAAATGTGCGTCCGTCCGTATACAACCGACTTAATCTGTATGTTTTTGCCGGGGGTACAGCTCAGCTGACCTGGGCCAGTTGTTTCACAAACGGTGATGGTTTTCTGTGCTGCTGAGCAGCTGGCCAATGTGACGACCGCTAGCAAATAAGAAACACATTTAATACAATTGAACTTCGATAACTCGAGCTTCAAGGGACCATACGAATTATATCGTGATAACAGAAGTTCGAGTCATCCGATATCTAATCAGAACAGTTTCTCACAATCTTACAAGAGTTTTCAGCATTACTTTAGCCTTGTATTAAGCTGTCACATGTGTTTCTAGATATGCGTAGTGATACATGTTAGATTATTATTGTATTGTAAATTTTGTAAGGACCGAACATTTTCTTCGAGTTATCCGAATTCGATATATATATGTTTAACTGTACGTATGGAACGTTGGTGTACTATCCACTCTGAACATTTGCATTCTTGAAGGGTTACAATCTCATGCAGTTATAAATGAAGGTGGGTATAATAAGCTACATGTACTAGATTCACAATGTTCTAAGCTGTTTCGGGAATTGCCATTCGAATGATTTGAACACGGTATAAGTTGGCATAACATAGTATGTTGTTAACAGCATCAGAATTGGGATCAATACAATACAGTAGAACCCCTCTAATGCGACCACTTAATGAACAAACATGCGTGTCTCTTTAAGCAGGTGGTAACTTAATGCAGAACAAAAGAAATGCAGAAAGCTCCTAGCTTTCTGTATTACTTTTGCCCTGCATTAAGCTACCACCTCCATCTAGCACCCATAATTATACCTCTTTTAGGTGGTCGCATTAGCGAGGTTTTACTGTGCAATACATTGTATTGTACTACATTGTATTATATTTAATTAGGATCGAATTTACATTTGGATTTTGAAAGAAGCTGTATTAACTCTACCTCATAATAACGTTTTTAATGACTTTGCAAGCAGAGTATAGTGTAGACCCTGATGAGACAGCTCCTGAAGGAACCGTCCGATCAGGGTCTGCTCTGTCTGCCTAGGAAATAATATAGATAAAATTCAGCAAGAGAAGGGTTAAAATACATTTCTCCTTCTTCACCCATGCCCTGTTGTATAATTACATATATATTCACTGTGTACACATATTACGCTGTGCAATCACTACTGTGGAGTGCACTGGTTGCACAATCAACTTGTAAATAGTACAGACCCTGATGAGACAGCTCCTGCAGGAGCTGTCTCATCTGGGTCTTCAGTATGTACAGGTTGGTATATTGACGTGAATAGCAAGCGAAGAGTTTATAGTTTATACCAATGCTAAACCTCCTTTGTACAGGTATACCATAATAAAATTCATGAACAAGAGCCGCGTGCGGCACCAACGCTCGTCTGATTTGAGGCTTTATAGCTAAATTAAAACGTTTTGAGAAAAACAATTCCGTTTTGGGCTCTTTAGTCTGTGTCTTCACCATTCACAGTCTCTGCACATAATGGGTTAAACTCGGGTAACATTACTGGTACATTTATACACAGTTTGCAAAGGAGATTAGTGACTCGATTCCCGTTCTGAAATGGTTAAACAACCAAAATGATGTATAGCAGAATGTACCTGTCTAATACGGATAGTAATACAGAATGCATAGTAAAACAGAAAGCGGCTCTGTGAGCTTTCTGCCATACCATCCGCTTTCAAGCCCCAATAATAAGCTTCTTGTGAGTGGAAAATGAAGAAAACGGACCCACATATTTTATTTTATTAACTGCTAGACTTGGACAAAAAAGAGAAAAATGCTGTGCTTATCGTGCAAAGACATATGATAGGAACATATTTTTCTTTAAACAAGTATGTAACAAAAGTTTCATCATCCTGATTTTGAAACATTTACTTCATAGATACGCCGTTGTAAGCTGAGTATTCCCAGATCAGACGGGTCCAGGAGGAGCCATCTGATCACGATCTGCTCGGTTGGCTTAGGAAATAATATAGCTCCGAGTCTAAGGCTAAAACGTCACGTATTCATATACATTGTATCGTTATAAAGTATCATACAATTAATATTCATTTAGTCATGGTTTCTTTCATGAATATGCATTGATTTAACCCTTTCCTCCATAGGCTATTTTTAGACCCAGCGTCTTTGAATGAATCTACCCAAAAGGAGCATTTACTAGAGAAAAGTAACATTTTAGAATTGTGTTGTTTGAAACCATTTTGATAAATAGAGCATTTGCTCCTATAGGAGCAATTGCTCTATTTATCACAATGGTTTCAAGAAGTGGCTATTTAAACAGAGGCGTAGAAAGGCGTATTTAAGGAGGAAAAGGTTATATGGTTAAGTAGTGCATTCAGCCTCTTTTGAGAGATCGGGTTTTAATAGCCCAATCGGAACACCCCGACAAAGTCGGTGTTGACTGATAATAACCAAGTAGTGTCGTCTTCACTGCGGTTAGGGTAGACATGACATCCGTCAATACAGTAATAACTGATAAGGTTAATCCAAACAGGCTACTTGAACCTTTGGCTGTCTCAGGACACTTGATCGATATAACTACTAGCCGACGGATGACGTCACATGCCTAAAATAGCTGCCTATCGAATATTTAATACAATCTTAGGTTCTTCAGTTAGTAGCAATGCACGACTTTTTATCAAATCTTTCAAGGTTTTTTTTTCAGAACAGAATATCCCATCAGGTTTAACATATTCCCTCCTACTGACGCATATTAGCGCCACCTCTATACAAGCCACATTTTGACACCATTGGGATAAATAGAGCATTTGTTCCATAGGAGCAAATGCTCTATTTATCACCTTTTTTCAAAACTACACAATTCTAAAAAAAATCATTTTCTCTAGTACATTCTATTTTTCGATAGGTTTATCCAAAGAAGTTCTTTGGTCTTAAAATAGTGCTTAAACTTACTAAAGGATTTCGAATGACAAACAGTGCAGAGGAGCCCTCTGATCTGTGTCTACATTGTTTGCAAATAACAGTGATTGCGTGCCCCGCATTGAAAGAGTTAATCAGTTCACACCCGATGATAACTTGCACTGGCTAGTCATCTTGGTTATTGACAAACTCTAAAAGACAACACAAACTCTGCTTCTAAACATGAATAAGTAGATAATTAACCCTTTCCTTGATGAATATTCATACAGGAAATAATGACGTCATAAATATTACTAAGATTATTTTTTTTATTATTGCTTATGAACAAATGACATTTTGGCTCAGGAAGAAGCTGTAGAATCAGATCTATATTACACCATAAGCAAACATAGCAGACCCTGATCAGACGGCTCCTATAGGAGCCGTCTGATCTGGGTCTACTCGGTTTGCAGAATGAGTCAAAATGTGCTTACATGAGTAATGAATAAATGAATAGAACAACAGGCGCATTTAATTTTGTAAAATAAATGTCCGTATACATGTGCTTCTCAAAAGGGGTATGAAACCTAAATGCATTTATACAGCTAGTTTGTACAAGAAAGATAAAATATATTTCTGGCAGAATATACTTTCAAACTTCTATACACCATTTCTCTCCCTTTACACTTATCATAACAATCCATTGAATTTTTGATATTTTGATAACCTATGCGAAAACATAGATGTCTGGTCTCTCTGTGCTGGGTCCATTTTCACTTAAGTCTGATTCGATTAAGCTGTTAAATCTTTACTTCATGGCTATTCATATAAGAAATAATGACGTCATGAATACTAATTAGATTAATTTGCTATAACAGCCCATGAACATTAATTTTGGCTATTCTAGAAACTGTAGAATCATATCTATATTATAGCTTAACTAATCAGAGCAGACCCTAACCAGACGGTTCCTATAGGGACCATCTGATCTGGGTCTACTTTGTTTGCAAAGGCGTGGAAATGCGTATTTATTGAGGAAAGGGTTAAGCTTTTAAATAACTACTGACTGAATATAAAAAAGCATGGATTCTGATCAGACGTCGATCTATTCATTTGACACCTCATCTGGATAAAGCTCTTTACACATGCCAGCCAGATCGTGCTTAGCACGATAAGGGGTAAGTTATAGTAATACACGTACAGTCAGTTCTCGTTATAACGACGACCACGTTTGTTCTAGAGACCGTGTCGCTGTATTGACATTTCGTTGTAATAAACATTAACCCATTCCCGCATATTGACGCCTCTGTAAAAGTCACTTTCTGAAACCATTGTTATAAATAGAGCAGTTGCTCCACAGGAGCAAATGCTCTATTTTATCACAATGATTTCAAAACTACAATTTTTTTAAATGTTCCTTTTCTCTAGTAAATGCGCCTTTTCGGTAGATTTAATCAAAGAGGTTGGATCTAAAAATAGTTATGTGTAAAAACAACATCTGTGAGACATGTGGCAGCTTAATGCATGCTGAAAGACATGCAGAGAGCTCCCAGAGGATACATCAGACTTTGAAAACCGAAGTCCGGTGTATCAATGTCGATAATAAGAATAGGGCATCGTGCCCGGATTTCTCTGTACCCGCTCCACTCTCTATGTGGCGTCCAATTAGTCCAGAGTTGGCAGAAACGGACGTTAATCAACACAATCACACGAAGCATTAAGCAGTCACCTGCCTAAAATGATCTAAAGTTTTTACTTAAATTTCTGTTTAGGGATGTGTTACTCTGAACGTTTTCAAAATTCGTGTCGGTATAATGGTTATTCCGTTATATCGAATGTCGTTATAACGAGTGTTCGATGTATATATCTTATTCCCACCCGCTAACCCGTCCTAAAATGTGGGCTATTAAATACTTCATATTAATTAAGTATTCGTCTCTGGTTTTATTTAACGTTATTCCGCCAATCGTATTTGCAAACAGCTTGTATGCAGATGAGAAGCCGAATAATGCGGCGTCTCATCCAGATCCATGGTGATTCACACTAAATCAGTAGTATTCTAACCCATTCCCTCATACTGGCGACTTTTGACGCCTCTGTAAAAGTCACTTTTGAAACCATTGTGATAAATAGAGCATTTTATCCAAGGGAGCAAATGCTCTATTTATCACCTTGGTTTCAGAACTACTCAATTTAAAATTTCCCTTTTCTCTAGTAAATACACCTTTACAGTAGATTTATAAAATTCGAAGAATTTAGTCTTAAAATAGGCTATTAGGTAATGATTTAATATCGGAAGTAATAAAAATTACTAGATACTAATTTCAGCAAACATTTTTTTCGCAGTACAGTAAGGGCTAATATTAAACTGTTCAATATTGGCTGAATTTTGAAAAAGAGCATAATATCTTTATGTACAAACATAGTGTTTGCATTGGTGGAAGCTGCAGTGTCAGATATATTATAATTCATAAGCAAACAGAGCAGACCCTGATCTGACGGATCCTACAGGGGTCTGATCTGGGTCTACTCTGTTTGCAAATGCGCGAAAATGCGTTTATATGAGGGAAAGGGTTAAACTCATATTACATCCTTACAGTCCAAATACAGTAAAACCTCTCTATAACGACCACTAAATTACATCAAGTATTTTGTGTTAAAAGCAGGTGGCTGCTTAAAGCAAGATGAAAGTAAAACAGAACGCTCCTATAGGAGCGTTTTGTTTTACTTTCGCCTTGCTTTAAGCAGCCACCTGCCCTAAATACCAACTAATTAACACAATTTAGTGACCGTTATAGAGAGGTCTTACTGTATACATGATACATAAAGTTAACTGTTTATTCCATGACTATGCATTAGAAATAATTACATGATGAATATTAATTAATCGCATTTTATAATAACATATGAACACAGAAATGCTTGGCCATTGCAGAAAATGTACATTTAGATCAAATATAATTTCATAAGAAAATAGAGCAGATCCTGATATAAGCTGTCTGATCTGGATCATCTCTGTTTGCAAAGGATTTAACATGTCGCCTCTATGGACTGTGTGGCTACTATTATGTCTGTAAGACGTATCTATAAAGAAAATGGTCAAAAGAATATTACTTTTATTCCAAACGGTGGGCATTCAAATTGTAATATCAAAATCTGCACGAAGTCTAAAAGGAGATCGTATTTTGCATTTGTAATTTTATTTCGTACTCATGTTATATTTTTACATTCTTGCCGTATTTATTTGTCCATATTGGTACCAAATTGTGAAACAATTTCAATGGAGACTTTCCGTTTTATCGTAACAAAACTCAAAGAGTAATTCATTTATTAAATGAATTGAATAATATTTAAGTCTTAATATACACACATACTTTAAAAAAGAAATACAAAAAATGTTGACTCACCCAAAATAGCCTTAAATATTATCCCCCGCATTCTGATTTACGTAATGGACCTCTTGTAAAAGATACCTTTCAATTTATAGCCAAAGCTTTGAAATTTCTAGGCATTAGGATCCGGGGGTTAAATGTCAAACTCGCGTATTAAAAACCTGTTATGGCCACCAAACAGAGCAATCGAGAATTTACAAAATTCCACACTTTGCGAGATATTGTAACATGACAGGGAATGTCTTTGGACATAGTGGATGTTGTAAGTGGTAGGTTTACTGACTAAAAGATAGGCTCGTTTGTACGGTATCTAACCGTGTGGCAAAGAATGGATAAAAGGATGGGTATCCAATGGGAAACATGTCCTGCCTATCCTGATCTAGAAACAGGCCAGCATTACCAGCTGTACAAGTGTCCGTTTTCAACTCATTGGTTTTATATTTTTTAATCTAAATCTGTCTCAAAGTGTGGTTGAAAATCTTATTCAGAAATGTTCATGATTTAAATGTTTTATAAAAGAGGGTTTTCTTGTAAAGGAACCTGGTAGTAGGCTAAGGGCCAGAGGCATTGGATACATGCATGTATATATAAACAATGGCACTTGCATGTGTCTGAAATATTCTAGCCACGCCTAGTTTCGGGACCGTGACCTCTTGAATGATGCCTTCCAGCCAATCTAAAATTACTCCTATTTCTGCCATAAGTATTTCGGACAGGCAAACTTTATTATGATAGTCTAATCTAGATTTAACAAAATGGTGCTAAATTGGCCTATTCAGTATTACAAATTTGCAGAAAGGGGGTTGTATGTCCGAATATTTGGGTTATTAGGGTAACGAGACGGTCATGTGTCCAAAAACATGTTCGACAAAGTTGTTACCGATTAGCAATATGTATCGTTCCATTGTTGACACGATTTCAAAGGCATAATAACCATAGCATGTTTTGGTATAACTACCGGTACAAACATCATGACCCTTCTTCGTGTTCCCGGTTATATCACGTGCCCAGTATATTTTTGAAACTGCTTAAATTTACGCGTCTTATCAGGAGCTTATAATGGTACTAATGATGCTTAATTTCATACCATTGTTCATCCACTAAAGTTGCTATAAGATGACATTTATCTTATATTATCAACTTAAGCTGCTTTTGCAAAATGTTTGTCTTAGATTTATCCTAATTTGCCGTTCTGCGTGACTTATGTTAGTCTTAGATTATCATCTTAAGTTGCTATTGTATGTCTGAAACAATCTGTGCCAGTGTAAGGTAAAATGGTTTGTAAATGGTTTTACTGCCATATAAAAAATTATGTCACTTTATTTATGTAGATAGTGGGTTTTAAATATCAATAGAGCTTACATAATCTATTGTCAATCCGACTCTATTTAAATATTACCTGAATTCACATGACTTTAACCCTTTACTTCATATGAACGCCTTTTCATGCATCTGTAAACAGAGTAGACCCAGATCAGACGGCTCCTATAGGAGCCGTCTGATCATGGTCTGCTCTGTTTGTTAATGGATTTTGATAGATCTGGTTCTTTACTTTCTAAAATGATAACAGTTTCCCACTGTCCTCCATATTTCATTATAGCTACTTTGTCCGTGATTATTCATTAAGTATTGAAATTTGAAATAAACATAGAACAGAACAGTAATGAAAGGGTTAATACAAAGCGGAAATTAACCTTGATCCTTAGAAGCGCGACCAACTGGACTTTGCAAATAACTTGAAACCGAATGAGACATTGAATAATCCACGGTGTTATCAAGATTCAGTCTGTTAACCCTTTCACCGCCAATGTCGAAAAAATGCACCACGACAAATAGTGCAGTTCAAGATCAGACGCCTTTTTAAGGCGGCATCTGATCAGGGACTTCACTGTTTGTCTCAAACTCTATTTCTAGATACATGCGTCATTCCTTTGAAATTTGAAATTTGCATTTATTTATCTCATTTCCTTATTTTACCAAATGAGTTAGCAGCATTGGTTTGCAGACGACAATTAGAAATTCGGCACCGAAAGGGTTAAGTCGACATTTTCCAAATTAAAAGTAAGCGAATGGAATGCAGTCAACAGGAGTTTGACACGAGACCTTGTCAGCAAGGTAAGGCTTGATCCTTTACCTGATAGAGACGGATGGTCATGCCTTTTTAAACAGAGTAGACCCAGATCAGATGGCTCCTGTAGGAGCCATCTGATAATGATCTGCTCCGTTTCTTTATGAAGTAATATAACTATTTTCTACAGTTTCTGTCATGACAAACTCCTGTGTTATTATACGATTTATTAAAATAATTAACTAGTGTATAGCCATGGTAACATTATTTTTTACATATATATTCATTAGGGAAAGAAATAAATCAGACCCACCACATACTTGCGACACTGGGTGAGTCTTATGAGCACCAAGGAGAGTAGAAGTACTTTCTATTAATTTTCACTTCGAAGTACTTCTTCAACTCTTTCGCCGACAAAAAATTTCGTCTCCAAAACTTACGTTTTGCTTCACGCTTCAAAGTAAAGTTTTCTTCTATTTCTTTAAAAGAAAAGCATAAACAGAGTGTCAAACAGTTTAGATCACAATGATAAACGGAGAGTAATCTGAATCCAAACTATTTGCATAGCTTATAACGTATATTTGTTTTAGCACTAATGTGGCGTAGTTCGACTATGAAGGCATTACTTGACGCTCTTAACCCTTCTCTTGCTGAATTTTAAAATACAGTTCTCCTTTTTTACCCATCCCCTATTGTATAATTACATATATCTTCACTGTGTACAAGTATTTAGATGTGCAACCACTGCTGTGGAGTGCACTGGTTGCACAATCAACTTGTAAATAGTGCAGACCCTGATGAGACAGCTCCTGCAGGAGCTGTCTCATCTGGGTCTTCACTATTTACAAGTAGGTATATTGACGTGAACAGCAAGCGAAGGATTAAAAACAAACGGGCGTTCCCATGTAAAGGATTATAAACTTTATGGACCTCATTAGGGCTTTTTTTTTCATTCAATTATTTTGATAAAGTGCAGTTGTTAACATTCAATCTACAAGTTCAGCTGCATATGTTGTCTAGTGAGAGTGGAATTTTCATGAAACAAAAGGCAGTAAAACCTGAATATTGCGACCATACCATGACTAAATATGGGAATCTGTAATAGCATGTAGTTGCTCTATGCATGACTAAAGTAATGCAAAAAATCCTAGAGGAATCGTCTGACTAGCCATTGCACTGCATCAAGCTACCACCTGTCTAAAAATTCCCTAATTAGATTTTGCTTGGTCACTGTAGACATGTTTAACTGTGTGTCATTTCAGAGGCAGAACATCACTGGCATTAATGACACATGCATTGCACGCGCGTTTCAATGGACAACAAGTGCAACTTTCGAACCCATACGAATACAGTAAAAACTCTCTGAACCGGATGGATGTTATTTGTAGTATAAATATTGGTCTTGGAGATAAGTGGCAGCTTAATGCATGGTGAAAGTCATGCAGAAAGCTCTGCATGATATTCACCCTATATTAAGCAGCCGCCTGTCTTAAGGTAACTAAATTGTTCTCTACTAGAACCCCGGTTTAGACGCTTAACTCGTTTCTCCATAACAGCCATGACAGACTCAATACGTTGTGAATATTAATCAACTCATTATTTTATGCTGATATATAAAAAATGAATACACAGGTATGCGAAATAGTACAAAGTAATATCTAAGGTATTCTATAAGCAAACAGGACAGATCGTGGACTGATTCTACTTTGATTGCACGGTGTCAAACGGCGTCACTGTGGAGTATAGAGGTTATTTGTATATCACTGTTCTGCAGACACAATAATTCACATACACTACTTTTGCTGGGCCAGCTGCGGATTTGTTGTCCGTCAACAGTTTCGTACTGTAACCATTTATTCCTTGATTTAAAATCATAGTGTCCACAGTAAACGCTTATTTTCAATAACATCATACAACTTGGAATTTGTTATGTTCAGTCATTATTATGAATAGTGTCCTTTTAAAACGCGGCCCGAATAAATACTAAAACATTGGCGGAAAAACATCGGATCTTCGATATCAAACATATGAACGTTTTCTTCGGTGTTTATTTGATTGGTTTTCTTGTCATATACAGCTGAACTTCGATAACTCGAACTCCAAGTGACCATGCAAATTAATTTGAGATAACAGAAGTTCGAGTCATCCGATTTCTAATCTGAACAATTTCTCAATTCCCAGGCTTAAATCAGGTCTAAAGCAATGCGAAAAGCTCCTGTAGGAGCTTTCAGCATTACTTTAGACCTGTCACATGTGTTTCTAGATATTATTGGAGCATTTCTGTATTGTAAGTTTTGGAAGGACTGAACATTTTGTTCGAGTTATCCAGAAGTTCGAGTTATCCGAGTTCGAGATATCGTAGTTCAATTGTACTTCTTTTCAGCATACACACAAATGATTTATGTAATGTTCAGGCATTTTTCAAACCGCGTTGTAATTAGAAACTATCACTTTAAATAATAAGCCAGGGGGAGCCGTCTAACCAAGGTCTGCTTCCCTGTTGATAGTTTCATTGCAAAATCAGTTAACTAACCCATTCCCGCGTATTGACGCCTTTTGACGCTTCTGTAAAAGTCACTTTATGAAACCATTGTGATAAATAGAGCATTTGCTCCACAGGAGCAAATGCTCTATTTATCACATTGGTTTCAAAACTACACAATTTTGAAAATTTCCTTTTCTCTAGTTAATGCTCCTTTTTGGTAGATTTAATCAAAGAGGTTAGGTCTAAAAATAGCTTTAGTGGGAATGGGTTAATGGTGTCAGTATTTCTTATATGGATATTCATGAAGTAAAAGGGATGCGGTCACAGCAATGATAGGCATTGCAAGCAACAGCATAGGAAGGTGAATCGAACTTGTTTCTCATTTCGCCGAACTACGTAAATACCCTTTGAATGCGGGGGAAAGATTAATTAGAATTTACAAATATAATGCAGTTAGAGATCAGAGGATCCCTAGATGAGCTCTCAGGTCATATAGTAAAACATCTCTATAACGGCCACTAAATTATGTTAATTAGTTGGTATTTAGGGCAGGTGACTGCTTAAAGCAAGTTGAAAGTAAAACAGAACGCTCCTGTAGGAGCGTTATGTTTTACATTCACCTTGCTTTAAGCAGCCACATGCCTTAAACACAAAATAATTGATGTAATTTAGAGACCGTTATAGAGAGGTTTTAATGTAGTAAACGCTGTCTTATAACAGTATAATCCTGTTTTTATACAGAATAGACTCGTCTGCGTAACAATAATTGACCGTTCTATTTTATTCAACACTCTTAGGGTTAATTGCGAGGTGATGCATCCCAACAACAAGTTCTTTGTAAATACGTGATTTATCTTTGACTTAATTTTCAGGGGAAATTTTATTTGGTGTATACATTTTGGCAGAGGTCAGGTTTGAGGCGTTCGTGGCCTGGGAAGCTGGGGCTCTGCCCATTGTCAGAGATCAAACAAGCCAATCAACACCAAAACAAGACACGGAGTAGCTGCAAGCTCCGTAGACTGATAACAGCAGTCGAGAGATTTGTTGGTCCCTCACAACATCCGAGGTAAATTACTGTCTAGATATGTTTGTAGTTCTGTGCGTTATTAATCCGTTTCTCATTAAAACATACTCATTTTGTCACGGAAATCTTTTTCCTCCCAATTCGTAGAGTACACACACAAATAGGAGTTTTAAGAATGTATTTTATCGCAAGTGATTGTACCAAAATGGAAAAACAAGGCATTAAGCAGTATTAAGTTTGAAGAGGTTGATGTGGTCGCCGGCTTTGTTGGTTGTTATAGCTGCAGTCAATGTACCGGGTTGCACCGGGGTTAGATTCTCCGCATACAGCAATTAGAAGTTTGATTGTTAGTGGCATTGTTGGTTGCATCAACGACATGCGTGTTCATATTCGTTGTAAAAGTTTGAATTGTTATCAGGAATATTTATACTGGTTTATAATACGCAACACTGGAAAATGAGTCAAATTGCACATATATAGTAAACCAAGTCGTAGGCGACCACTCTATGAGTAAATTTGCGTGTATTTAGAAGCATGTGATTGTTTAACGCAGGAAAATAGTAATGGAGAAAGCTCCCATCGGAACTTTTCGGTATAACTTTCGACCTGCATTAAACTACCACCTGCCTTTAAAGATCTAGATTAAAAACCTCTCTCTGGTGGTCTCTTTAGAGGGAGTTTACTGTTCAAATACTGTTTAGTTCATTCTTCTCCCGATAACCGCGACTTGACTCCTATTTGCAAATAGCTTTTTTTCTAGATCAGTCACTGAGTCACTCTGCGTGTCATCAGGACCCAAGCTATTTTGCACTCGATCAAGAATTTCTCAACAGAATATTCGACTCGGAAATAGCGTAGTAATGGTTTTAATGGGTGACAAATGTTACTGCATGAAATTGCTTATGGGTTTGACTATATATATATATATGGGCACTAGTACTTGTGTACAATAAGATGTGTAAGAATACGCATGGGTTATACTTATTTGTAGACGATGTTTTTACACTACATTATTATGGCCGTCAATGCGACAAATACAGTCTTAACCCTTTACTCCATAAATATACCTTTCTACGCCTTTGCAAACAGAGTAGACCCAGATCAGACGGTTCTTGTAGGAGCCGTCTGATCAGGGTCTGCTCTGTTCGCAAATGACTTGATATAGATATGATTCTACAGTTCTGGCATGATTCTACCATGACCAAAAGCATCCTGCTCCCTGTGCTATTATATCAATCAATCTAATTTGTATTCATGATGTCATAACCATTTACCTGTTAAATTGCCATGTTAGAAATAATGACGCAATGAATATTTATTAGCAGATTTTGTATAACAGCATATTTTTTATGAACACGGACTGTTTTGGTCATAACAGAGACGGCGCAATTCCAATTATTAGCAAATAGCGCAGGTCCTGGTCAAACGGCTACCACAGGAACCGTCTAATCTGGTTCTACTCTGTTTGCAAATGCATTAACATGGAGTAAGGTGATAAAGAATCTGCAATGTGTACAATTTAACCCAGTCCTCCATAGGCTATTTTCGGATCCAACCACTTTGAATAAATCTACCGAAAAGGAGCATTTACTACAGAAAAGGAAAATGTTAGAAATTTGAAACCATTGTGATAAATGGAGCATTTGCTCCTATTGGAGCAAATGCTCTATTTATCACAATGGTTTCATAAAGTGGCTTTTACAGAGGCGTAGAATGGCGTATTTATGGAATAAAGGGTTAAATGGAAACAGTATAGGAAAAAAACTGTTGCATACTTCCAACTGCATTTAACCTTTGTTTTTATAGAATGTGACCAATATAAAATACATAAATATCCAAACTATAACATTTGCCAACAATTTCGTCCAGATAAGATAAGATAAATTAAGAAAGAAGATAAGATAATATACTGTTTACTTAAACTGCTACTATATCGTAGACTCACCTTCTATCGAACCTCACCTGTTTATCGAACCTTTCATTTTTTTTTTATGTTTTTACGCATGTACAAGTGCATACTACCTCATAAAATCATGAGTACCGTTGCTTTGTCTTTAAACAACGCCTCGTAGCTTTAGAAACGAAATATACGTCATAAACAGGTCAATACAGTTTATTTTTCCTTCATCTATCCTGAACATGAGAGCACTCTTCATACGTTATAGAATATCAACATAAATTGAAAAGTGTACCACATCAAAATTGCTTGACAGCTCTGACCCATTCAGCTTATGCAAAGGTCGCGTGCCCATGATGAAATCACGTGATTATGATTATTATGTTAAAGTAAACAGTTTCTAAAACAAAGGTTCGATAAGCAGGTGATATTTTTCTGGCAGCCATTTTTGTTTTTGTTATGCGGGTGGTGGGGAACACTGGATTGTTTGGGGAGTAATAGATGAGAATAAAATTACTTAATTGTTTCAAGGTATGTATAAAAGATTATTTTGAACTGCTGATTTATTTTTTTTCTTCAATATTCACAGTAAACGTTTTTTGTTCCTGGTCAAAGGTTAAGAGGTTCGATAGACGGTGAGACCATGCTATATTTTGCTCTAAACCGGAAGCGCAAAATGACTGCACTTCGACGAATGCAAGTAAACTTTGGCAATTATTTAAGTATAAACAAACGGCTCATTGAAGAAAGGCATTAACTTCACTAGGTAAAAAGGTAAAACTCACTGTTGTTAACCGTATCTCTCCTACACACGCCTCATTGCGCCTCTGTAAAAGTCATTTTCTGAAACCATTGTGATAAATGGAGCATTTGCTCCTTAGGAGCAAATGCTCCATTTATCACAATGGTTTCAAAACTACACAATTCTAAAATTCTTCTGTTCTCTAGTTACTGCTCCTTTTCGGTAGATTTATCCAAAGAGGTTGGGTCTAGATTTAGTCTTGGGGGCAAATTCGACCAGTACTTCGAGGTAGGGTTGACAGTGGTTAAACACCATGTGAATAAATTGTCCTTCTCCCGGTTAAGTCTCGGTTGTGATTCGACTCCCGGTCTGGGCATTTGGATTTTCATGTGAGGAAGCCTTCCGGTTGGTTTGATGAAGGTCGGTGATTCTACCCGGGTTTTTCTTCTGTGCACGGCACAAAGCAAATTGTTTAGTTGCAAACTGCTTAGATCTAGATGAGAACCCGATTAGTTTCGCATCGTATCAGGATACAAACTGTTTGACACTCTGTCAATAGTTTCTCAAACGTTTCGTCGATTTTTAAGTAATCAAAATTACAGCAGATCTAAATTTGAGTTGACATTATTTTTCACACTGGAGTAAGATATTTTATAGTTAGAACCCAGCGTAGTGGGCCTTTCTGTATCATGGTTGATACCCGTGTATGAATTGTGGTGTGGCCTTCTAGTTTCAAAGCTACTTTCTTATCACGCAAAATAGCCGTTTTTAACACTTAGTAAATCAAACATGACATTTGTCATTTGATTTACAGACACGCCTTTTAACCCTTTCATCGCCAATACCGCATAAATGCACCATGACAAATAGTGCAGTCCCAGATCAGACGCCGTCTTTTTGTCTCAATCTCTATTTCTATATCTGTGCTTTATTCTTTTGAAATTTGCATTCATTTATCTCATTTCCGAATTTTACCGAATGTTTTAAAAAAAATGGATTGCAGACGACAATTAGAAATTTGGCGCCGAAAGGGCTAATGCATTTGCAAACAGTACACCCCTAAATCATGCAGATGACTCATTCAGCAGTCGTCTGATCTGGGTATGTCCTGAATGATGTAGATCTGCTTCTACAGTTTCTGCCATAGCAAAACCTTTCTGTTTTCATATGCCTTTATAAACATTAAACGTATTGGTACTTTTTTGGTTTCATTATTTCTTACATGCATATGAATGAAGTAAAGGGTTGCATTCTCAATGCTCTCCTTTGCTTGATTTTTCTTTATCTCTTTCGGTGCCAATGTCGCCTGTTGGCACCATTGAAAACAGTGCAGTCCCAGGTCAGATGTCGCCTTTTCAAGACGGCATCTGACTTGGGACTTCACTGTTTTCTGTGTTATTTTAGCCCAAGCACACAGGTTTTCAAAAACAAATGTTTTACTAATATACCTTTATTATTTAGTTTAGACTTATATTTAATTTGAAACTATTATTGCAGACGACACTTTTCAATTTGGCGCCAAAAGAGTTAAAAACAGAGTATCAGATGTCTGGAATATTTGCTACTCATATACGTGTAGGAGCCGTCTGATATGTGTCTACTCTGTAGAAACGCGTATTCATGGAGTACAGGGTTAACACACTCAGATTATGAGAGTGACATTCTGTTACGACGATCGATATCCCAGAGTAGGGATTATTGTAGCTACGCCCAATTTATTTTGTTTCATATTTCTTATCAACGGGATACAACTATTTTGAGTATTTCTCTACCACGCCACCCACACCCGTCCTACTAACCTTGCCGCGGAGGTGTGCCACCCGGTCTGGTGTTCATGAAATCTCCTTACGGCATGAACATAACGAAATGACGAGAGGATGGTCTTGATTCCATTTCCTGTTTTTTTAATAATCTTCTACAGCATTTCATCATCATCATCATCATCATCATCATCATCATCATGATCGTCGTCGTCGTCATCGTTGCGTCATTCATCGCCGCTATATTATGTCAGAATTCACTCACCAATTAGTATTTTCAGTTAACCCTTTCCCTCATATAAACGTGTTTTCATGCATTTGCAAACAGAGTAGACCCAGCTCAGACGGCTTCTAGAGGAGCCGTCTGATCAGGGTCTGCTCTGCTTGGTAATAAAATTTGATAGATCTGTTTCTTTGCTTTCCAAAATGTCTACAATGTTTCAACTTCCATATTTCTTTATAACTATGTTGTTAATGAATATTCAGTAGGTATTGAAATTTGGAATAAACATAGGACAGGGAAAAGGTTAAACTAGCAGGCTAACCCTTTCTTTCATGCAAAAACCTTTTTTCACGCCTTTGCAGTGAGACTGATTGCTTCTGGAATTATAATAGACCTGATTATACAGTTTCTACCAACACCAAAACATCCTGTGTACATATGCCATTATAAAAATTCAGAAAATAAATATTCATGCTGTCATTATTTCTTACACCAAATTTGAACAGGAAAAGCGCTATACGTAATATCCAACAATCGCTCTTATATCATCCAGCCACACAAAGAAATAATCAAACCAGCTAAACAGGCCAGTCACGAAATACAGTAAAATCCATCTAAGCCGGACGTTAAATTTAGTATAAATACCGGTCTTGGACGGAGACACGTGTCAGCTTAATGCAGGCTGAAAGTCATGCAGAAAGCTCCTCTAAGAGCTTTCTGTATGACTTTCACTCTGCATAAAGAAGCCACCTGCCTAAAAGTATTTAAAGTATTCTGTACAAGAATTCCGGTTTAAAAGGGTTTTACTGTACATATAGAGACCTACTTAAATCATTCATGGAGAATATTATGAATGCGATGTTGTCGGTATACGGAGTGCCTTGGGTGCATTGATGGCAATTTGACCCTGTAAGGTCATCCGGATATATTACCAGTAAGTACGTTACTATGGAAACAAAAGGAGACAAAGGGAACTGCAAAATTCACTTCTTAAAACAAATTTATATTTTCGTTCACAAATTGCGAAGTTCAAGATAATATGTCCGGAAAACCAATGACTAATTAGCGCCCATGCTTGACACAAAACTTGTGCACGTTGGTAAAAAGTGTAGAAGAGGAAAATGTCGGCAGATGCCAAATCTCACAGCAAGCTGAAGGTTCGATATTGTAGTTAGTCCCGACCACAAACCCCGGTCGAGTCTTTGTTTGGGGGAGCCGAGCATACAAGCACTCGCCTTTATCTTTTTGTATCAATTTACGTTGCATAAACAGTATAAACCCTGCTGACAGTGCCCTAGGCTAATATATCTTATTATCTGAAATTGAATACTCGTCAGGTGACTTACCAATACGGTGCTCCCTCTCTACAACGACACCCTTTGGGATACGAAGATTGTATGTGTTGTTCAGAGGGGTTTGTTATAGGGAGGGAAAATCAAACATAATTAGCTTGTTTGCAGATCCCCAGATAAGGTTATTTCGAGAACTAAAACCGTTATGCCTCAATCAAATCCTATGTTGTGACCACTCTTTAGAATCGTCACTTTGTAGTGGTCACAACATAGGGTTTGATGGAGGCATGAAGAAAATACGATTTCTGGAGCCTTGTTGTTTCGGAAACAGTGACATGCGTTGCTGTAAGGAGGGAATCGTTATTGAGAGGGTCGTTGTAGGGAGGGAGCACTGTATCAACATTTTACCTCATGAATATCTGTGTTGGTAATAATGATTTCATGAATATTGGTAATATGAACCCTTTCCTTCATGAATATTCATGTAAGAAAAAATAACATCGTGGATATTAATTAGATTCATTTTTATAATAGCACATGTACACAGGAAAGTTTGGCCATGGCAGAAACTGTATAATCATATCTATATTATAATTATCACAAGCAAACAGAGCAGACCCCGATCAGATGTCTCCTATAGGAGCCGTCTGATCCGGGTCTTCTCTGTTTGCAAAGGTGTTTGCAAAGGTGTAGAAAGGCGTTTTTATGGATATATAGAAACATACCCTGATCATATCCTAAATGGATCGTCTGCTCTGTTTGCAAAGGTACTAAAAGGCGTCTCTGTTAGACAAAGAAATAACCCTATCCCTGTTCTTTATTTAGCTGAATATTCCTAGACAAAATAGTTATAATGAAATATAGAAGGTGGAACATTATGACCATTTTAGAAACTAAAGAAACAGATTTATCAAATCCATTATCAAACAGAGCAGACCCTGATCAGACGGCTCTTATAGGGGCCGTCTGATCTGGGTCTACTCTGTTTGCAAATGCTTGAAAATGCGTTTATATGAAGGAAATTGTTATTTTAGTTGCACAATCGTTAATAGTAGTACCCAAAATATTTATGTTAAGCTTTTTGAATCGGAATAAATTTGATTTCTCTTTCTTCCTCACTGTTTTTCTTCCAGTATAGCTTCCTATATCCGTGTATATTTGTCAATATGTATGTATTTCTGTCTGTTTTCTTGTTCGTATGAATGCGCGTCGTCTGTATTTAAGTCCTGTTTAAAACGCCCTTATCTCGTTGTATACATGTCTGTCGGTAACCATGCATATGTGTTTGTCATGTTCCCGTCCTACGTTCAATGTGGGAGACATTTATCACTGCTCTTGTCATTTCGTCCGTCTGTACGTACGTTCCGCAGTTCGTGTGTATCCAACTCCTCACACACTAATGGGAGGATTTACTTCTAACTTTCACAGATGATCAATGTTTATGTGAAGAAGTACGCAACGTGGGGAATATCATTTAACTAGAGTTTTGGGACTTTGAAGTTTTCTTTCTACATTCAGCTTATAACAATCATGCTGTGATCATGTTGGTGTTTTAGGTAGCATAACCTTTAACATGATACGGGCGATGTAACTTGCAAACAGTCTGGATCCAGATGAGACACTGATTCACTCGGTGATACATCAGGATGTTGAATATTTTGACACACTATATCTATAATGGGAGAGAAGTCTTTACAAAAGGTTGATATTGGAAAATATTTTCTGACTGCCAACGAAACTTTCGACAACTGGCTGAATATTAAATTGCCAATGTCACATTGATTAATGAATGTAAAGAAACTTTGAAAAATAACTAAATATACCCTTGTTACCTAAATATTCGGATATATATACGTAGGCAAATAGTGCAGATCCAGATCAAACGACTCCTTCAGGAGCCGTTTGATCTGGGTCTGCACTATTTGCTATTCTGTCAGTCTATTTTAATGTGATTAAAATGGCGCCATTTTTGTTATAGCTGAACAAACTGGGTGAGAGAGCAGATTGGGTGTCCGAATACTTAGGGTTAATAGAGTATGTAAACGATAGGTGCTCACTCTCAGTACAATGCATCTGTCGTGATCGGGTACCTGGGTAGTTTGTCACGCATTCCATTCTTTGCATCAACAATTTTACTTTTTAGCCAATGATAGAATATGTAATTTGCTTTATCGTTTTCGTTACGCTTCCCTTTGTCGTTTGTTTTACCTATTGCCTAATATAAACGCTTGTTCACGCCTTTACAATCAGAGTAGACCCTGATCAGAGGACTCCTGCAGGAGCCGTCTGACCAGGACCTGCTTTGTTTTCTTATGAAATTATGAAAGATCTGCTAACATTTTCTACCATACCAAAACATTCTGTTTACATATATGTCATTAAAAATCAGCTAATATATATTGATGATGATATTATTTCTGTCATGAATATTCAACAGGGAAAATGTTGTGGGTAGTTTTTCATTTAACCATTTACGCAATAGATATTCATATAAGAAATGAAATTTCAGCTCTTAAATAGATGATTTATTTCTATGGCAACGTGAACATGCTTTTGACAGAACCAGCATTGTATCATCTCATAATCAAATAAAGCAGACCCGTCTGATCTGGTCCTACTTTGTTTGCAAAGGCGTTAAAATGCGGCATGGCGTAAATGGTTAAGTACAAATTCGCAACCCCATATAACGGAAAGCACGCATTGAATATTTAATGCAATAGTTTCGAATATTTAAACTGATTCAAATTCATATGGAAGCAATTTATCCTAGATAAAGAAAGTTTGTCTCCGATGTTTTGCAAGCAATGTAGATCCAGACTAAATGCTGTACCACACATGTAAAACAACACTAATGTCATATTTTATCGAGGCCTGGTGTATTTTTGAAACCATTTTTGCGCATCCTTAACTCTGTATCCTTAACTCTGTACTTCGTGAATATTAATGTAACAACTAAGAACATCATGATATTAATTAATTAAATAGTGAAGACCCAGATGAGACAGCTCCTGCAGGAGCTGTCTCATCAGGGTCTGCACTATTTACAAGTTGATTATACAACCAGTGCACTCCACAGCACTGATTTCACAGCGAAATACTTGTACACAGTGAATACATATGTAATTATACAACAGGGTATGGGTAAAGAAGGAGAAATGTAGTTTAAAATTCAGCAAGAGAAGGGTTAATAAAAGTATATGAACACAAGATGTTAAGCTGAAGGCATAAACTGTCAAATCAGACTATTTTATTCCATAAGCAAACAACAGATCTTGATGAGACTGCTTTTACAGGAGCCCTCAAATCCTGGTCTCTGTGTTTGTAAAGGCGTGAAACGTTTGTATGAGTTAAATGGTAAAAGTATTAATATATGTATAACAATAACAGAATCGCTGAACCACAGTACGTGATATGATCGAATTTGTGATTCCTGTAGGAGCCGTCTGATCAGGGTCTGTTCTGTTCCCTTATGAACTTATATACATCTGATAGATCTACCGATACCAAACACTCCTGAGTTGAAATCCTGTTATAAAAATGAATTAGCCAATAAATATTCATGGTGTCATTATTTCTTACATGAATATTCAACGTTTAAAGGGTTAAGATAAATATCACATTACTCATACCCGATGGAGATTGAAAGCCTGATTTCAGCCCGCCAGTTTCAGCCTCAGTGAGCAATATACAATCGTCAGTACACAACCATTACATTCATTGGTACACCAATAATTACCCATTTCCCATATCACATAACATTACCCGTACCCGATCGACTCCTGCGACATGTCTTCTTTATGGTATTAGATTTTCAGCGATATTTGTCGAATAATTTATAAACAAAGAAGGGAAAAACAACATGTTGGATTAACTGGGTAGTAGACGATCTATTTTACTTTTTCTCAGTTTGTTTCCTGGTGATTGCACAAGCGGGTATGTGATATTTGCTATTTGTTTTGAATATTATTATAGAATGTAGAATATACAGAAATTATAAAAGTTTAATCTAACCATTAGCAAGATGAATGTTTGTCAGTTAAAAGGATTGTTTAGATCAATTCTCAAGATACAGTTTCTCCTAGCTTTCTGAATATTAATTTAACAAAACATATCAAAATGTATTACATGTACTGAAGAAAGGATTTTTATGACACTTACAGCAGACCCTGCATTGTGTGTAAATGTCTAAAATTTTCGGTCCCGGCTCGTTAATGATTAACCCTTGTGTTCATATATACGCTAATGTCTGATCAGAGTCTTCTCTGTTTACTAGTATATGTGCAATGATATGGATATTATTCTACAGTGTCTTACATAGCCACGCTTTCCATTGTCCATATGTCACAATAGAAATTCAGCTAATTAACACTTTACTCCTTAAATACGCCTTTGAAAACAGAGTAGACCCAGATCTGCGTCTGCTCTGTTTGCTTATGTCCATATGTCACAATAGAAATTCAGCTAATTAACACTTTACTCCTTAAATACGCCTTTTAAAACAGAGTAGACCCAGATCAGACGGCTCCTATAGGAGCCGTCTGATCTGCGTCTGCTCTGTTTGCTTATGAAATAATATAGATATGATTCTACAGTTTCTGCCCTGGCCAAAATGCCTGTGTTCAGGTTTCATTACAAACAAATAAATCAATTAATATTCATGATATCATTATTTCTTACAGTAATATTCATGGAGTAAAGGATTGGTGCTCTTGATGTTATTATTTCTTACATGACTATTCCTTAACCCTTTACTCCATAAATATTCATGTGAAAATAATGACATCGTGAATATTAATTAGATTAATTATTATAACAGTAGGCCCTACACGGAACAGGAATGTTTGGCCATGGCAGAAACTGTAGAATTATATATTTATCATATAATAACCAAACAGAGCAGACCCTGATCAGACAGCTCCGACAGGAGTAAAAAGTTAGAAGGCTGAACCCTGATAACCCAGTAAAACCTCTTAAAAGTGACCACCAAAATGAGATCTTATACTTGGGACTTAAAACCAGGTGGTAGCTTAATGCAGCAGGAAAGTCATGCAGAAAGCTCCAAATAGGAGCTTTCTGTATGACTTTCGTCCTGCAATAAACAACCACCTGTTTATTGGATTGTTGCTTTAGAAGGGTGCTATTGTATCTATTTGGAGAATGTTTTTGGTCTACACTGCATGCGAGTGTTACTATAATTACGTCCGTATAAATGTGGTACGCCTTTCTGTAGCCTTGATACCTTGTTTGTTTTGATAATGCATCAATGAGCAATGTTCTGTAATCATTCAGCATGTCATTTTATTAAAAATGTTAACCATCGTAAATCTCAAGATTTTATTTCGATAACCTATTTTTTCACTCAAGCAGAAAGTTCGACAAATCAACGAGCAATATTGTTTATAAACGGCGCCCTCGCCATTCATATTACAGTAGAGGCCCTATGAAATGTCTCTTAACCCTTTACTCCATGGATATTCATGAAAGAATATTGACATACTTAACCCATTACCTCATAGGCTATTTTTAGATACAGCCTCTTTGAATAAATATATCAAAAAGGAGCAGTAACTAGAGAAAAGGAAAAGTTTAGAATTTTGTAGCTTGAAACCTTTGTGATAAATAGAACATTTGCTCCTATAGGAGCAAATGCTCTATTTATCACAATGGTTTCACAAAGTGACTTTTATAGAGTCGTCAAAAGTCGTCAATATGAGGGAATGGGTTAATATTGATTATAATATTTGTTATAATAGCACATAGACACATAACGTTTTGGCCATATCAGAAACTGTAAAATCATATCTATGTTACATCATAAGCAAATAGAGCAGACCAGACCCTGATCAGACGGCTGATCTCTGTCTACTATGTCTGCAAAGGAGTAGAAAGGCATATTTATGGAATAAGCTGTTAATAAATATTTTGGTATCTAATTATTAATAAAATAATTGATAATTAATAAAATGTAACTGCGACGCCATTCATTGTGTGCTATTTACGGACATAAAACACATATTATCTAAGAGAGTCACCAAAAATGCGGCAATGATGTTAGGTTTACTTTATCCTTATTCCAGATGGCAGCCACTACCATCATGAGGGACAGCTTCATAAAGATTTGTTTGAGCTCTATAGACGGGAAATACGACCGGCCGACGAGGCTGGCAATCCATTGCTGGTACATGTCTACCCGACACTCGTCAGGATAAACGGAGTGGTAAGATAAAGTCATATGGCTTGTTGTATAACCATCTACTTCACAAATACGCCTTTTGGCACATTTTTAAACACAGCAGACCTAGACTGCAGACTAAACACAGCAGATCATGGTCTATTCTGTTTGCTTTTACCTATTTCGGCGCCAATGTCGCCTGTTGACACCATTGAAAACAGTGCAGTCTTGAAAAGGCGGCATCTGACCTGGGACTTCACTGTTTTCTGTATTATTTTAGCCCAAGCATATAGGTTTTTAAAAACAAATGTTTTACTAATATACCTTTATTATTTAGTTTAGAATTATATTTAATATGAAATTATCATTGCAGTCGATAACGATCTCACTATGTCGTACAGTCATTATTGTTACGTGAATATTCATGGAGGAAAAGTGTAAAATCTTATCCTTTCTTGAAAATTGAATGTTTACTTATTTCCGATTCGTTCAATCTGTTGTGACAATACTGACCGGGTGCAAAACAGTTTGGATCCAGATCGGGCACGGAGTACACGGCGTCTCATCTTGACCGGAGCTGTTTGCAAATAACGATTAGATCGCGATCGACAGGAAAAGGCTGAACCTCCTTGTTACACTATTGACCCTTTCCTTCATAGAAACACCTTTTCACTCATTTGCAAACAGAGTAGACCCAGATCGGACGGCTCCTATAGGAGCCGTCTGATCAGGGTCTGTTCTGTTTGGTTTTGACATAATATATACCTGATACTACAGTTTTGTCAAAGCAATACAATTTCCTTTATAAGCAAATAGATATTCATGATGTTATCATTTCTGGCATGAATATTGAACAGGGAAAGGGCGTAAGTCAGATACAGAAGATATATAGCTGGTTTCTTTGTTTGCTTACAATGATTATGTATATCATTTTTCCATGTAACTGAGAGAAACAAAACTATTGTTTATATGTTTGTATGTTGTTTGATTCCTTATTGGGCTTCTACTAAAATAGTATCATGCTAGTCTGTATTAATAATATTTATAATGCCGCAACTTTGTTTCATTAAAAGTCTGATTGTTTTGGTGATTGTCCGTTTGCCGGAGAGAAAACACGACCGTTTACGAAACAAAACATCAAGAGGCCGAGAAGGCGAAAGACACGGCTCAAAGGCAACTGAAATGCGCGTTAAATCGGTTGCATTTTGTTACGCATATTCGTGACATGAAGCCATTTGTCGAGATCATGTTTCGAGACTAAATCTGTTAAATACTAATTTAAGTGATTATCCCACAATGTCTGTGCTGGACGAAATGCCTTAACAATTTCGTTTTTATGTTTTAGAACATGCGACAAAATGTAAGGGCAAGACTGACAGAAATTAATGTCCATACACTTCGAGGCCAGAATGTTTTGACCTAGTACATAGTAGTAATACTGCTGAGGAAGGCTTGAAATTGTCAGAAATAATTATGATTATTTGATATAAACACGTATGTTTTATTCACCAGTGATCGCTTGGTGATATTTAAGAATTGTTGACAGAAATATTGATTAATTTCAGCATGAAAACGACGGCATGCTTGAGGCAACTATAAGTTTATCAATGGTAAGTGTGCCCAACAATACAATACCCTTCACCTTTAGCCTGCTGAGCTAACTTTTGTCGGTAGAAAATGTCATCGACCTCAGTCGTTACAAATGATTTATCTTGCACGCCTTTTCTAAAAAAAAATGACCAGGGTATCACGCAGTTTATAGTGTTATGAAACGTCGAGTTAAACCTAGGACATCTACAGTGCTCCCTCCCTCCCTACAACGACCCTCTCAATAACGATTCCCTCCTTACAACAACGCATGTCACTGTTTCCGAAATAACAAAGCTCCAGAAACAACTTTTTTCATCGTATTTTATTTATGCCTCCATCAAACCCTATGTTGTGACCACTCTTTAGAATCGTCACTTTGTGACGATTCTAAAGAGTGGTCACAACATAGGGTTTGATTGAGGCATAACGGTTTTAGATCTCGAAATAACCCTTATCTGGGGATCTAATTATGTTTAATTTTCCCTCCCTATAACAACTCCCTCTGAACAACACATACACTCTTCGTATCCCAACGGGTGTCGTTGTAGAGAGGGAGCACTGTACATGTAGGAGTTAACATATACAGTAGACCCGTCCCCTAACCAGAATTCTAGTAGGGAAGGTTTTGGATACGCAGGTAGCTGCTTAATGCATAGAGGAGCTTTCCGCATGACTTTTACCCTGCAATAAACTGCCACCTGTCTCCAAGACCGATATCTATACTAAAGATAACGTTCGGTTTAGAGGGGTCTTACTGTATATGCTTTAGGTCTACAAACCTAGGATCTCCTTAGGTAGGAGCTAACATTTATATGCTGTATTAAGCTAGATATTTACATATATAAGTTATCATCAACATGCATATGCTGTACAAGCTAGGATGAACGTAATGAGCAATGTTTCGTCACATCTGCACCTTGTATACTGGTTATTCATACTAGCGCTCATGCAGTTGCAAAGTTCGAATGGAGAAGTTTTGTTATAGAAAAAACAAGCATGTATGAGAAAGACTTAATATTGATATTCGTCTTGTCAGGAAGCGGGGTCATTGGTTTTTGGAGAGAGAAGTTCTTAATTTTTCCTGGTGTGTATACATTTATTGCGTCCCAAATATTTATCTTATTGAACAGCCCAATGACCAAAACAGATCACTAAGATATGAATGTACATTTGTTAATGTTTTTAAATTAGAGCTGGGTAGACAGCCGATTGAAGTGGCATCCTCAAGACTACGGGGGCATCACACAAACCCACGTCGCCTTGGAGAACCTATGGAAGCCCGATGTGTCTCCAAGTAACGGGTAAGACTCGTTTCACATATTCAAACAGTGTAGGTACATTTAAACATATATACAGTTACCCAATTAGGCATAAAGACAATAAAACCCCTCTTAACCGGAATAATAAATTAGATTTTAGACAGGTAACTGATTAATGCAATATGAAAGTCATGCAGAAAGCTCCCGAAGGATCTTTCTGCAGGTCTTTCATTCTGCATTAACCCATTCCCTCATATTGACGACTTTTGACGACTCTGTAAAAGTCACTTTTTGAAACCATTGTGATAAATAGAGCATTTGCTCCTATATGAGCAAATGCTCTATTTATCACAATGGTTTCAAACTACAAAATTCTAAAATTTTCCTTTCCTCTCGTTAATGCTCCTTTTCTGTAGATCTATCCAAAGTGGTTGGATCTAAAAATAGCCTATGAGGTAATGGGTTAAGCTGCCACCTGTCTGAAAGACCAGCATTGATACTCATTTAAATGCCCGGTATATATGGGCTTTACTGTACTTTTAAATGAAATAAAACGGAGTCAAACAATACACACCTTGATCAAAGGGGCTTTCTTAGGAGCCTTTTGATCCGAGTCTACACTGTTTGCAAAGGTCTCGGCGTCTCACCATGATCCACGGTGTGTTTTGTTATTGGTTTTTTTTATTATCTCAGATGCTTGAACGATCGGAAGGAAGTGAAAAATGTCCTATTATCCTATATCAGATTTTGGCAAGAATAATTAACATTAAGAATTAAGTTTTCAAGTCCCAGTTCAAGTCGCTTTACTTAGCAATTGTTTCAGTTTGAGTGTCTAGATGATTTACTGATTCACCAATATCATTTATAAAATGGATGCTGAACATATGAACCATACCATGGATATTTTAATAGAAATACTGACACCATGATTGTTGATTAGCTGATTTTCTATTCATGCATATTGATTATCGACCAATGAAATATTTCACCATGGCAGAAATGTATAATTTTATTTATATTACCGGTATGTCTGAAGCAAACAAAGCAGATCCTGGGTCCATGCTTATAAAGCTTTTAGTTTAATCTGAGTTTCGTTCTCAGGCTTTTGATTGGTCAGATTTGAGTTTTCAAGCTTTTGATGGTCAGATTTGAGCCAAAGGCTCAAATCTGACCAATCAAAAGCTTGAGAACGATCTCAGACTCAACTAAAATCTTTATAAGCATGGACCCAGGTCTGACGGCTCCTACATGTCCGTGTTCATATATCATTATAAGAATTAAGCTAATTAATATCAATGATATTAGTGTGTATTACATGAGTATTCATGGGGTGAATTAAGTAACCAATGATATGCACGTATAATGTACCTAATATGTAAATTTATTTTTATGCTATCGATGTCGTTGTGTAGCCATTAAATAATTGATGGTGTAAGTGTACCATACAAATGCATTGTACCATTTTCAACAGCGTGTCCGACTCATCGAGGTCAGCAATGGCGGCGTTATCCAGCACTGGCACAGTCGCTGCGGTGATTCTACAGACCAGCCGCTCGTACTGTAACCTTGACCTTCGACATTTTCCGTTTGACACACAGTCGTGCGACATCCTATTCAGCTCATGGATATATTCATGTACGTTAATGCATATACTTCACATTAGTTTTGATTTGGTCCATATGAAATAATGTCGAACCCTTTGAAAACTAAATGTGTGCAAAGTGGATTTATCCGCCCGTATTAAACAGAAGAGTTCATTTAGTATGAAAGGTTTAAGATTGTTAGTAGATATGGAATGACAAACGGGGCAAATCCTGATCAGATGGTTCAGAAAGGAACCCTTTGATGACGTCTATATTGTTTGCACTATAATTAGGTATCTAAAGTTGCAAGCAAAGTGTGTAGTTTGCTTAAAAATGCGTGTTTACAATGAGTTTGCTGTAACAAGTAGCCTGGTAGAAAAATACTTAAATACTTAAACAAGTTGACATGATTAACTCTTTCACCACCCAAATCGCCGTAAAGCGACGCACAGTACGTGCTATAATTGGAGAATCTGTGATTACCTTTGCAAAGTTTGGATCAATATGAGACGCGGAGTAACGCATCTCATCAGGATCCCAACTGCTTGACACACCAATTACGTTTTAGAGAAGACATTGTCCACTCTGAAACATAAAGTAGACAACATTGTTTGCAGGCACAAATTATTTGGCGTCAACAAAGTTACAATATAGACTTGTGGTGTTATAACAACGTTCAATACCACAATGAATCAATTATTATTGGGGTTGAGTGTAAGGCTGTTTTACTACATTATACAAATGTTTCCAGGATTTAAAGGCGTTTTCTTAATTTGTCAAAATGTATTTTGCTTTCATTGTTAATGAAAATCGCCATCAGAGAGTCAAACAGTCTGGATGTTAACCATTCGCTTGCTATTCACGTCAACATACCTACCTGTAAATAGTGAAGACCCAGATGAGACAGCTCCTGTAGGAGCTGTCTCATCAGGGTCTTCACTATTTACAAGTTGATTGTGCAACCAGTGCACTCCACAGCAGTGCTTGCACAGCTAAATACTTGTACACAGTGAATATATATATAATTATACAACAGGGCATGGGTAAAGAAGGAGAAATGTATTTTAAACTTCAGCAAGAGAAGGGTTAATGAGACGCCGAGTCACCCGGGGCCTCATTTGGACCCGAACTGTTTGCAAATGTCATCACAAGTTCACACAGTAGATTGTAGTTACAACAATTTTGCTCTATATATTATATATTACTATACAACAGCAATGATTCTATACTGCAAAACCTTTCTAAACCGGACGCTCAATTTATTATAAATATACCACAGCAATGGCATTGTTTTACAGACAGCCAGCTTGCTATGGAATTCTGGTCAGGTTCCAAATACTCCAGTGATGTATCCGTCTCTGACATCGTAACGACAGACTCCAGGGAGTGGTCAGTGGGGGAGGAAAACGTTAGAGCAAACATACATAACATCACACACTCGTGTTGTCCAGGTAAAAAAATGGTGAACATTATTACTTTAGACGAGTGCATGAGTATGTGCATTACATACGTCAATTACTTCTAGTGTACCAAATATTTTTCACTTCCTTTCAACGTGTGTTCATGTATATGAAAGGAAATTACAGTAAAACCTCTCTATAACGACCACTTCATTGTGTTAATTAGTTGGTATTTAGGACAGGTGATTGCTTAAAGCAAGGTGAAAGTCAAACAGAACGCTCCTATAGGAGCGTTCTGTTTTCATTTCACCTTGCTTTAAACAGCCACCTGCCTTTAACACATACATGTAATGCTTGATGTAATTTAGTGACCGCTATAGAGAAGTTTTACCGTATATCATTTTTTAAGTTATAGAGGAAAATGAATCTGAAAATGAATTTTGAATTGAAAAGTGAATATCTATGGTTCTGTTTGTGGGCATCTGACATGCTTAGTTGTGTGGGAGAATTGTACTGCATAGATACGCAATGGAATGTATAATAGCGTACAATTACTGATACTACCTGACTGTTATAAAATTATATTAGAGCTAACATTTTGAACTTATACCGAAAATTGCCATCTGTGATAGAAATAAACCATTTTTGTCCATATTTGTTGATGTACTACAAAATATGATTGGCCTATTTCAAACAGTTATGAAACTGAAATGCAACCCGAATATATATTAATACATTGATGAATAACATCGGGGCATCGATATCAAACGCATTAAAGTTGTGTCTTCTCTGGCGTGTATGTGATCGGTTTTCTTGCGATATAATTCTCAGAATATAAACATATGATTTATGTAATATTAATGCATCTGTAAAACGCACTGCAAGTATGAATGTCACTTTTAATGCAAAGTATACACTCAGGTCTCCTATCTCGGCAGATGACCCCTTTGTGCAGATGAAGATAAGTGTACAGCTTGTTCGCCAGGCAACCACCATGTCTCATGTCCTAGTGTGTCAGTTGGCTGTCTTCCTGCTGCTAATTCCGCTACAGTTCTGTCTCCCGGCGTCGTCAAACGAGCGGGCCATGTTTGGTAAGTTTAATTCCTTTCCTAGTAAGCTCAATCCTGTATATACAAAGGTGGTAGTATAGAACATAGCAAAAACACCATAAGGTAGCGAACAATAGGGAGTAAATAGTGTAGCAGGAGCAGCAACTTTTGAAGAACTGAGATAGATAAATGAAAATGTCAAGGGAATAAATTGCAGACATGGAATTAAAGGTTGAAGCAAACGGCGGAGTCCCTGATTAGGTATCTGATCTAGGACTGCACTGTTTGTTGTGATGCATATTAGCGACATCGGCTGTGGAAGTGTTAAGTATACCGTACAGGAATGCATACCCTTAGCAGAAATGTAGAATATAATCTAGATAAACAAGAGCTCATGGTGATATTAAACATTTATTTAAAAAGGGAAACAAGCATGCCTTCAACGCCTTTCCAGAATCCAGAGTAGATAAGGATCAGACAACTCCAGTAGTTGTATGATCAGAGCCTGTTGTGTTTGCTTATGTTATAACATATACCTATTTTTACAGGCTCGGTCATGGAAATTAATTCTGGTGCTCATATGCTATCCAATAATCAGCTTATTGAATATTCATAAAGTCATTATTTCTTTCATAAATATTCATTATGTTTTGGTTTTTTTCTTTCCAATGAATTAAAGTACATGTAAACGTGAATGTCTTCAAATAAAAGGTAATGAATGACAGTGTCTTGATATGTTTCATCTGCTCCAGGTAGGCTTTATGTAATGCTTCAGTTGAAATATCAGGGTCCATGCTTATAAAGCTTTTAGTTGAGTCTGAGATCGTTCTCAAGCTTTTGATTGGTCAGATTTGAGCCTTTGGCTCAAATCTGACCAATCAAAAGCTTGAGAACTCAAATCTGACCAATCAAAAGCCTGAGAACGAAACTCAGACTCAACTAAAAGCTTTATAAGCATGGGTCCTGGTATGGCGTAAAACATCATTATTGGCAAGATGCAAAGCACCATGTCCTAATATTAACACTGTACATAAGCGTGCATAAAACGTTAACGGTCTTTACATAAACTTGCCTACAAATAGCTGCCTATAATAGCAGTATACATTGCATTGCCTAAACTAGCACGTTACATAAGCGTGCCTGAAAATAGCACTTTTACATAAGCGTGCCTAAAATAGCATTTTACATATTAAGCCTGTGTACATGTAAATCTGAGTTGGCGATATAGACTCCTCATAGCTTGTGCTTATTTTTCAGGTGTGTTTGTTTTGGTTGGGTCCTTTCTTCTCCTCCAAAGCCTGTTACTATGTGTACCACCAATACAAACACCCACACCTATAATAGGTAGGTATTGTTTGTCAGAATCAAGTTGTTCTATTGGTATGTTTTTGGTAGGCCATCGGTGGTTTCTAAATGCAGGGTGATTGAATGACTTGTCGTTGGTTGGTATATACCTGGTAGGCCATCATGTTTTCCAAAATACGAGGTATTTGAATGGTTTGTCTTCGGTATATATTTTGTATGGCATCATTGTTTTCAAACTTCGAGGTCTTTGAATATCTTCCCCTTATTGTATGTTTGTTTTGTCATTGTGCGTCTCTTGATGTTTTTATAGTTATGTACATTTGCTGTTTCCTTGTGTTGCTGTTCGGTCGTCTGTTTGTTCTGTATGTGGCGTTTCCTGCATGACTCATTTTTGTACTTGATCTTGGTATGTATCTAGTTGGTAAGTATTGCTTTCGAAATGTGAAATCTTTGAATGCCTTGACCTTGGTATGTATCAGGCAGGCCATCGTTGCTTTCCAGTTAACCCATTCCCTCATGTTGACGACTTTTGACGACTCTGTAAAAGTCACTTTGTGAAACCATTGTGATAAATAGAGCATTTGCTCCTATAGGAGCAAATGCCCTATTTATCACAATGGTTTCAAAGTACAAAATTCTAAAAAAAATCCTTTTCATTAGTTAATGCTCCTTTTCGGTAGATATATTCAAAGAGGTTGTGCCTATGAAGTAATGGGTTAAGGGGTCGTTGAATGATCTGCCCTTGGTAGGTGTCTGGTAGGTCCTCATTGTTTCTGATTACAAGGTCATTGAACGGCTTGCCATTAAAATGCCGGGTAGGTCATCATTATGTTCCAAATACGAGGTCATTGAATGGCTTGCAATAATTGGTATGTAGCTGGTAGATCACCATTATTTTCCCAAATATGAGGTCAATGAATGGATTGCCCTTGGTATGAAAAATGTGGACTATCGATGATTTCCAAACACGAGCTCAGTGAACGGCTTGCCCTTGGTATTTGGTATGTCATCAATGGTTTCCAAATACGAGCTCACTGCTTGCCCGTGGTTTGTATCTGGTAGGTCTTTAGTTGTTTTCAAATACGAGCTCACTACTTGCCCTTGGTGTGTATCTGGAAGAGCATCAGTCGTTTCCAATGATTGAGTTAATGTATCTGATAAGTCATCATTGTTTTCCAAATGCGGTAATTTGCTTGACCTTGGTTATATATCTGATAGGACATCAATGGTTTCCAAATTCGGGGTAATTGAATAGTTCCGTGCACCAGCTCTAGCTTTTATGGCCCCTTTCGCATTTATAAACAGCATATGTACTAGCGGAATTTTAATTATGGCATATACATACTATTTTTTTGCAGTTGGTAGAAATAGTAGAGTCAGATTTATTATGATACCATTAAGCAAATAGCGCAGACCTTCCTTGATCAGACGGCTTCTACAGAAGCCGTCTGATCTGGGTCAACTCTGTTTGCAAAGGCATGATAAAGTGTTTGTATGAGGGGTAAAAGTCAAGATAAAATCTATATTCCAGTTAATATTTTCATGGCGTCGGGTAGTAGGTAGAGCGAGAAAACTGGACCAAAATTTATTCTTAGAAAGAATTAATGAAGTTTATGATCCCAAATAATTGAATTACACCATTGCCTTTCTTTTGCAGGTCAGTTATATCTTGCAAATATTTGTCTGTCGCTTGTGGCCCTCGTGCTGTCTACCTTGGTCACCTGGGTATTATATCAACAGTCTACAAACCGACCGATGTCAAAGACTCTACGCCAGGTGGGTTATTAGACGTTATTAACCCATTTGCTCCTATGATCCCATATATGGGACGTAGGCAAACAGTGTAGACTCTGATCAGACGCCGCATGATGCGGCATCTGATCAGAGTCTACACTGTTTGCTGATAGGAAATTCAATATAAAACAAAACAAAAATGAAAATTTCGACCAGACATCCTTTAGATAAACGATAGACTAATTCAATATATAAGCATGGAAGAATCCACTGGGAGCAAATTGGTTAAAACTTAAATTACAGCCACAATGTTATACAATTTTAACTTTTTGAATATGGGACATGCAAACACTTATATTTGTAAACAGTATAGACCCAGATCAGAGGGCTCCTACAGGAACCCTCTGATCATGTTCCACGGTTTGCCATTTAAAACCACCTAAGCTTATAGCTAGACACTAATGGGCTATTTCACTGCGTTGAAAGAGTCATATTAATACTTCTTCACGCATTTGCAAACAGTAAGCAAAAATCAGATGGCCCCAAAAGGAGCTGCCTGATCAGGGCCTGCTCTGTTTGCTTATAAAATTATAATAAAACGTTTGTTTCTACAAAATACAAACAAATTCCAATACATATATATGCATCATGAAAATTCAGCTGCTGAATATTCATTACGTCAATTTTCTTACATGAATATCCAATAGCGAAATGGTTTAAGGCACTACATGCTATGACGTTTGTCTTTAAATAATAGACCAATATATGAGATGGCAACAATGAAGAGTCATCTGATCAATGTCAGTTTCTGTCATGGCCAAACTTTCCTCTATTCATATAGCATTATAAATATTTACTTAATATTCATGATATCATTAATTTTTTCATGAATACTCATCCGATTAAGTGTTTCACCCCCCCCCCCCCCCCCCAAATTATATTCATATAAAAATGACATCATGAATATCAATTAAATTAGTTTTTATATAGGTACTTGAAAATAGGAGATTTTGACCATAAAAGAAACTAAAGAATCAAATCTATATAATTCCATAAGCAAGACAGAGCAGACCCTGATCAGACAGCTCCTATAGGAGCTGTCTGATCTGGATCTTCTCTGTTTGCAAAGGCATAGATAGGTGTATTTATGAAGTAATGTGTTAATAACTACCATTATGTGACTTCCCTTTAACATGAATAGCATTTCTTCATATTGCAGATTTTGCATGGTTTAAACCCCATTTTCTGCAAATATGAGTTTCGTGGGAAACAGAATGGTCATAACGGTCTAGTTAAAGGCAACATGATGGATGACGAACCAGCAGAGCTTGACACATTTACAGAGATCCATGAGCAGACAGGTGTAAACGGCTCAAAACCACAAAGTGAAAACCTGCAAGAAAATTCTATCGATATATATAAAGCTACATCCAGTTTAGAGGCCATACTGAAACACACAAACAGACTGTTAAAAGAACTGAGCAGAGTCCTTCAGGATAAAGACAGTCCGAGTTCTGGAAGGTTAAACGGAGAATGGATCAATTTAGCTGAAGTGCTGGACAGACTGTTTTTCATTATATTTGCAGTAACCTCTGTTATAATGTTAATTTTATTGCTAACAATATAACTATGCTTTTCTTTCTACGCTATGTGTTGTAATAAAGAGATTATTTTTCATCATCCTGGTTGATGAGATGCATGATCAACTAGAAAACAGACACAGCCAGCAGAGCTACAGCTAACGGTGCATATCCAAATACTAAAATCGTCATTTCTCCACCAAACCCTATACTGTGACCACTCTTTAGAATCGTCTCTTCGAGACGATTCTAAAGAGTGGTCGCAGTATAGGGTTTGGTGGAGAAATAAAAAAATCTATTATTGATACTGTTTACATTTACGCATCTTATCTGGACCTCTGCAGTCAGAGAAGGCCCTGTAATCAAGGGCAGATAACTCTAGACATAGTGATCTGATTCAACCCTAAAACTACAGGCATCTTCCTCTGTTGATACTAAGCATATGCCCTTAATATGAAACCAATATGTGAAGTACTGTTTGAGTTTTAGCGTCACATCAAAAGTGTTGAAGGATGGATGGACGGACAAATGGACAGACAGACAGAAATGGTGATTCCTGTAGGGCTCCTGCATTTTCCATGCAGGGCCCTAATGCATTATAAAATAAAGAAATGAAATGAATGAAAGCCTTTATTTAAAGAGGGTTACCTGATTAGTCAACAGACTAATCTACCCATAGGGCCCTCCAACATAAGCATGTCATACAAAATATTTAACAAACAGAAATATAATAAAGATATCTGTAATTTAAAAGACATGACATCTTAGCCATATAATGTACTTTTTAACCCTTTCCTCCATGAATATTTATGTACGAAGTAATGATGTCATGAATATTAACTAATTTGCTATAATAGCACATGGACACAGAAAGTTTTGGCTATAGCAGAAACTGCAGAATTATATCATTAGATTATATCATAAGCAAACAGAGCAGACCCTGATCAGATGGCTCCTACATGAGCCATCTGATCTGGGTCTACTCTGTTTGCAAATGCATAGAAAGGTGTATTGGTGGAGTAAAGGGTTAATCAATTAAAGCAAACTGAATGTGAAGGTTGGTTTGAAAAGTGAATTACGACATTATAATTGTGTATACCAAGAAAAGAAACTTTCACATAAATTTTCCGTTCTGCGATTACTCAATTCTTTACCCCAAGTATTTCTCTGAACATAGTCTGTACTCATATAACCATGAAAACATAATAGTGATAGATATCAGAAAACATATTCACTAAATTGGTTTGTCAACACAACACTGTATGTATGTATATGCAATGGTAAGTATCAGGTAACGAAACAAGTGTAGAGATTTGTTTAACCCATTCTCTCATAGTCTATTTTAAGATTCAACCTCTTTCAATAAATCTACCGAAAAGGAGCATTAACTAGAGAAAAGGATTTTTTTTTAGAATTGTGTCATTTTGAAACCGTTGTGATAAATAGAGCATTTGCTCCTAAGGAGCAAATGCTCTATTTATCACAATAGTTTCATTAAGTGACGGAGGCGTAGAAAGGCATATTTATGGAGGAAAGGGTTAAGTTGATGATTGTTTAATATTCACCATAAGATGTTTATACAGTGTAGATAGTGCCAAAACAGTTATTTAAAATTGTTGCACTGTAATCAGAACAAGAAATATCAATGAAGCACATTTTATGAAACTACAATGCTGAATAAGTAAGACATGTAATGTGTAATTTTACTTCTAAGAACACGTCAACAGTTGCAAATTTCAAAACAATGCACACTAACATTTCACAAGATACAGAAGTATCTTAAACAAGGCATATACATGTATTTATTTTGTTTTAATAATTGGTTATCAGTAAAAAAAGGAACTAACAATCCTTTCAAATCTTTGTAGGTTTCGAAAACCTGACTGTAATTGGCAATATTAAACTATTATTGATACAGTTGAACTTCGATATCTCGAACTCGGATAACTCGAACTTCGGGATAACTCGAACAAAAAGTTCAGTCCTTCCAAAACTTACAAAACAGAATTGAAAACTAAAATTTATCGCTACAGATATCTAGAAACACATGTCACAGCTTAATACAGGTCTAAAGTAATGCTGAAAGCTCCTACAGGAGCTTTCAGCATTACTTTAGATCTGTATTAACCTGTGCCCTTGAGAAATTGTTCATTATAGAAATCGGATAACTCGAACTTCTGTTATCTTGAACTAATATGAATGGTCCCTTGAAGTTCGAGTTATCGAAGTTCAACTGTATTTTGTTTTTTAGATTATTTCAAACATTGCATATACAGTAAAACCTCTCTATAACGGCAACTAAAGTGTGTTGATTAGTTGGTATTTAGGGCAGGTGGCTGCTTAAAGCCAGGTGAAAGTAAAACAGAACGCTCCTATAGGAGCGTTCTGTTTTACTTTCACTTTGCTTTAAGCAGCCACCTGCCTTTAACACAAAATACTTGATGTAATTTAGTGGCCGTTATAGAGAGGTTTTACTGTATAGATGACAGCTTTTAAAAGCTTTTGACAGTACCTTCATTGTTTAACCCCTTTCCCTTATGTAAGCGCATTTTGACGCATCTGCAAACAGAGTAGACCTAGATCAGACATCTCCTATAGGAGCCGTCTAATCAGGGTCTGCTCTGTTTGCTTATGGTGTAATATAAATCCGATTCTACAGCTTCTTCCTGAGCCAAAATGTCATGTGTTCATAAGCAATTATAAAAAATAATCTTACCAATACTTATGACGTCATTATTTCCTATATTAATATTCATCAGGGAAAGGATTAATAATGGCTGTTTTGTAAAGAAAAAACGCTAATATAGAGACACAGATCAACATGAATGAGTAACAGTGTTTGTAACAGTCAACTGATTTTAAAATTGGAGTAACTTTGAAATAATAAAGAAAATGGTAATGAAAAACAAAATAACAAGACATGCACAAATCATGGTACCTTAAGATAACGGCTCAGAACAAGCAATATTAATTCAGCATTCTGTATGACAAAGATGGTGCTGAATAAATAACACCTGTAATGTGAAAATTTAGTCTTAAGAATAGAATATATCAATAGTAGACTTCAAAGGAATTCAAACAAATGTTTTACAAGATAAATAATTGAAACAAAAAGTGAAATAACATAACCCTTTGAATGGGAAGATGAGTTACTATTGTTTGCCAACACTGTATACCCAAATCAAAGGGATCCTAGAGGAGCCCTCTGATCAGGGTCTGCACTGTGTGTCATTCAAAATCCCCTTTCAAAATCCTCTTTCATACTGTATGGAGCCTACCAATAAACAGAGCTACAGATAAGAGTGCATGCCCAAATACTAAAATCATCGTTTCTCCACCAAACCCTATACTGTGACCACTCTTTAGAATCGTCTCAAAGAGACGATTCTAAAGAGTGGTCACAGTATAGGGTTTGGTGGAGAAATAAAGGAGTTATTCTTGAAATGGAGCCCTGCCAATAAACAATGATGGGCTATTCCACTGTTAATTTAGCATGGAAAGGGTTAATAGTGTAACTACAGGTCTTAAAGACAGGTTGTAGCTGAAATCAGGACCAAAGGTACACTAACTACACAAAGTATTCAGTCAGACAAACTTAACTATGGCAAATAGTGCAGACCCAGACCAACAGGTCCTGAGCAATCAATGTCTACACTATTTGCTATTAGTATTATGTCAGTCTAATTTAACCCTTTCCTCCATAAATAAGCCTTTCTACGCCTCTGTAAAAGTCACTTCTTAAATGTGTACTTATGGAGCAGAGGGTTAAGGATCATTAAGAGCAGTTATACTGTACATACAGTAAATGACTTTGCAGTTGGTTTACACTGTATATACTCTCTACAGAGGAATAAAATTATATTTAGGCAGGTGAGTGCATAATGCGGGTTAAAATGTATGAAGAAAGCTCCTTTAGAGCTTTCTGCATGACGTTCACCCTGCATTAACTCTTTGCATGCTAGCGGTGAAACTGTGATTACCTATGCAAACAGTTTGGATCCAGATGAGACGCCGCATAATGCGGCGTCTCATCAGGATCCAAACTGTTTGTCATCTTGACCATATTTTTGCCAAAAAAATGAGAAAAAGTTTATTTTTGAAGCTGACGACAATTGTTGCAGACGAAAAATTACTTAGCGTGCAAAGAGTTAAGCTGCCACCTGCCTTACATACCAGTACCGGTATTGATATCAATTTGAAAGTCTGGTTAAGGTAGGTTTTACTGTACTTTTGTGCACCTCAATGTTTTTCTGTTCACCTCAAACTTCATGATAATATTTAGAGACATTTTTTTCCAAATTGTGATAATTTTGCTAAAGAAAATGTGCTCATGAAATTAACCCTTTACTCCATGAATACTCATGTTAGGAATAATGACATCAAGAATATTAATTATGGTAGATTAATAATTATGATTGCACAAGAGTACTGGATATTTTGGTAGAAACTGTACAATCGTATCTGTATTATATCATTAGCAAACAGAGCAGACCCTGATCAGATGGCTCCTACAAGAGCCATCTGATCTGGGTTTGCTCTGTTTGCAAGGTATATAGTAAAACATATTTATGGTGTATAGGGTTAATTATGGTGCACAATTCCAAGTGTTTTCTAACACTACCTTAACTACCCTAAGTATCCAGACGGACAAACTATGCCAAATAGTGCACATCAATATCAAATGGCTCCTCAGAAATGTGTTTGATCAGAGTCTAGGCTATTGGCTATGTCAGACTAATTCAAAATTATCAAAATGGTGCCAAATTGAATTATTCAGCTTTACAAACTGGTGGATTGGGGAGATTGGATGTCTGAATTGGTACATATACATCTAAAAGATATTGATTGAAGTATTATAGAGTAATATTCTTAAAATCCTAACAGTGAAATCCTCACCAACACATCTTAGACTGGCCTGATAACTAAATCAAGAATAGAAAATGTACAAATAAACATGAATATTTATTAGCTTTTTTTTTTTTTTAAAGTGGCATTATGTACACAACATTTGTAGAAACTGTCTAACCAGATATATTCATAATAAAAACGGTGCAGATCCTGATCAGACAGTTCTTACAGGAGCAGTCTGATCAGGGTCTACTCTGTTTGCAAGGGCGTGAAGAAGCATTTACATGAGTGAAAGGGTTAAAGCATCTCTGCATTAAAATGAAGAACATGTTAAGAATTCAATAGAAAATGGACTATTCCAGGCCAATTAATCTGTTCATTTTATAGTACTCATCCAAACATCAAATACAAGTACAGTAGAACCCCTCAAAAGTGACCAAACAAATAGGTTTAATTCTCGGTCTTACAGGCAGGTGGTAGCTTAATGCAGAACAAAAGTTATGCAGAAAGCTCCTACAGGAGCTTTCTGCATTACTTTTGTCCTGCATTAAGCTACCACCTGCTTTTAAATATGCCCAATTTTATTTATTAAGTGGTCACTTTTGAGGGGGTTTACTGTATAATGGTCAGTATAATTCGTAATATTGCACCCTATGTAATTGCTTGAACATTTATCATAACTACGACCTGAGAAGTTTCTGAGATTCATCCAGCTGGAGCCATTCTAGTATAATTTCTACTAACTAGAAATATTTCCAGACAATATACATTTCCATCTAATTACCGCAACACTATTTATTCACAATTATGTGATAACCTTGGGAAACAATTTGGATCCAACAGGAGATAGAGAGTAACTGGGCAAAAACAAAATTGATGCTATGACCTTAGTAGGCCTTTACTTAACCCATTCCTTCATAGGCTTTTTTTTAGGTCTAACCTCTTTGAATAAATCTATAGAAATGGAGCATTAACTAGAGAAAAGGAGAATGTTAAAATTGTGTAGTTTTGAGACCATTGTGATAAATTGAGCATTTGCATTTGCTATTTATCACAATAGTTTCAAAAAGTGACTTTTACAGAGGTGTAAAACGGCATATTTATGGAGGAAAGGGTTAATGAATATTCATGTAAGAAATATTGACATTATGAATATCAACTGAAAATGTATCAAGACTTATGAACACGAGACGTTTTGGCCATAATCCCTGCCACACTATTCACGGTTATGATTGTGATAACATTGGAAAACTAGTTGGATCCAACATAAGATGCAGAGTAATTGGGTAAAAAAAAAGTTGATGCTATGACCTTAGTAAACCTTTACTTAACCCATTCCCCCATAGGCCATTTTTAGACCCAATCTCTTAATAAATCTACCGAAAAGGAGCATTTACTAGAGAAAAGGAAAATGTTAAAAAATTGTGTAGTTTTGAAACCATTGTGATAAATAGAGTATTTGCTCCATAGGAGCAAATGCTGTATTTATCACAATGGTTTCAAGAAGTGGTTATTACAGAGGCGTAGAACGGCGTACTTATGGAGGAAAGGGTCAATGAATATTCATGTAAGAAATAATTACATTATGAATATCAACTAAATATGTATCAAGACTTATGAACACGAGACGTTTTGGCCATAATCTCTGCCACACTATTCACGATTATGTGATAACATTGGAAAACTAGTTGGATCCAACATAAGATGCAGAGTAATTGGGTAAAAAAAGTTGATGCTATGACCTTAGTAAATCTTTACTTAACCCATTCCCTCATAGGCTATTTTTAGACCCAATCTCTTAATAAATCTACCGAAAAGGAGCATTTACTAGAGAAAAGGAAAATGATAAAATTGTGTAGTTTTAAGACCATAGTAATAAATAGAGCATTTGCTCCATAGGAGCAAATGCTCTATTTATCACAATGGTTTCAAGAAGTGGTTATTACGGAGGTGTAGAACGGCATATTTATGGAGAAAAGGGTGAATGTATATTCATGTAAGAAATAATGGAATTATGAATATCAAATGAATATTTATCAAGACTTATGAACAAGAGAGGTTTTGGCCATAATCCCTGCAACACTATTCACGGTTATGTGATAACATTGGAAAACTAGTTGGATCCAACATAAGATGCAGAGTAATTGGGTAAAAAAAAAACGTTGATGCTTCGACCTTAGTAAACCTTTGTTTCATGAATATTTATGAAAAAATAATGACATTATGAATACCAACTGATTTTTTTATAATCAATATTTATGAATACAGGAAGTTTTTGGCCATGGCAGAGTCTACTGCATTTGCTTTTGGGATTATAGAGATCTAAGTCTACAGTTTCTGCTAATGCTTAATAACCCTTTCCATGTTCTAAGACTATGTTTATTTGAAATTTCAATATCTACTGAATACTCATGAACAAAACGGTTATAATGAGCTACAGAAGGTGGAAAGTTGTAACCATTTTAGAAAGCAAAGAAACAGATCTTTCAAATTCCATTAGCAAACAGAGCAGACCCTGATCAGACAGCTCCTATAGGAGCCGTCTGATCTGGGTCTTCTATGTTTGTAAATGCGTGAAAATGGATTTATATGATGGAAAGGGTCAGATTTAGCTCATAAATATTCATGGAGTCATTAATTAATACAGAAATACTCATGAGCTAAAGGATCAAAGCTTTGCAAAATATCAACCCTTTCCTTCATATAAACATCTTTTCATGCCTTTTCAAACATCGAAGACCCAGATCAGATGACTCCTGTAGTAGCCATCTGATCAAGGTCTTCTCCGTTGGCTTGTAAAATTGAGATCTTGTACGAATCAGAAGTAAAAATGCAACAGATCAGGTTCTTTTAAGTTGAGTCTGAGTTCGTTCTCAAGTTTTTGATTGGTCAGATTTGAGCCAGAGGCTCAAATCTGACCAATCAAAAGCTTGAGAACAATCTTAGCATGGGCCCTGACTCTACAGTTTCTACCAACACCACATTATCCTGTATCCATATGCCATTATAAAAAATCAGCTAATAAATATTAATGATGTTATAATTTCTTACATGAATATTAATCAGGCAAAGCATAAAGGTTCTTTCCATGAAACCAATTTTGTCACTCTTGGTGGGAAAGTGTTGATCAATATCTGGCTCACAACATTGAACAGAACAAATTGTTATCATCAGTGGAAAATAACAGCAAGTTCAGTCTGGGTCAATCTGGCACATACCCACAATATCACACACATCTGTCTCCTCATACACTTGCATATTTATTGATGTTATAATTTCTTACATGCATATTTATCAGGCAAAGCACAAAGGTTCTTTCCATGAAACCATCTTTGTCACTCTTGGTGGGAAACAGTTGATCCATATCTGGCTCACAACATATTGTCATCATCAGTGGACAATAACGGCACGTTCAGTCTGGGTCAATCTGGCACATACCTACAATATCACTCACATCTGTCTCCTCATACACTTGCATCACTTGTCTTTCTATATCTTGCACTTCCTTTGTTGCTTTTACCAAGGTTTTACCAGTGTCTCCAAGGTCACAGTACAATAGATATCTGTGCAATTGTGTTGGCAAACCAAGCGAAAGAGTGACCTCCTTTGTATAATTGTTTGCATGAAGAAGGTGATACATGATATGAACTCGGCACATATGTTGTAGTGTGTTAAAGGAATCTGAAAATGAAACAAACTTAATGTAAATAGATAATGCATTTAACCCATTCCCTTATAGGCTATTTTAAGACCCAACCTATTTAAATTAATCTGCCGAAAAGGAGCTTTTACTAGAGAAAAGGAAATTTTTTAGAATTGTGTACTTTTGAAACCGTTGTGATAAATAGAGCATTTGCTCCAAAGGAACAAATGTTCTATTTATCAGAATGGTTTCACAAAATGACTTTTACGGAGGCATGAAAAGGCATCAATATGAGGGAATGGGTTAAATAGTTATGTTGGTCAATAGCTATCTATAGCTAATGTTTACTGTTATATGACATACCGACTTTAAATAAAACAAGAGGGCCAGAATGGCCCTGATATTGCTCACCAGACAATAAGAGGAGAAGATTTTCAAAGTTTTCACTATATGTTTCTATTGAAAACTGGCCACCCCTGGGGTGAGGCCAATTTTGACCCAAGAGGCATAATTTATAAATTTTTGTAAAGGACCTGAACATGTTGCTATGTGCCAAATATGTAAGCTGAGAACCTTCCAGTTTCAGAGGAGAAGATTTTCAAAGTTTTACTAAATGTTTCTATAGAAAACAAGGCACCCCTGGGGCGGGGCCAATTTTGACCCAAGGGGTATGATTTATAAAACTTTTGTAGAGGACTTGATCATGATGCTATGTGCCAAATATGAAAGCTGAGAACCTTCCGGTTTCAGGGGAGAAGATTTTCAAAGTTTTCTCTATTTGTATCTATTGAAAACAAGGCACCCCTGGGGCGGGGCAAATTTTGACCCCAGTGGCATAATTTATAGACTTTTGTAGAGCACCTGAACATGTTGCTATGTGCCAATTATGAAAGCTGAGAACCTTCCAGTTTCAGAGCAGAAGATTTTCAAAGCTTTACTATATGTTTCTATTGAAAACAAGGCACCCCTGGGGCGGGGCCAATTTTGACCCCAGGGGCATAATTTATACAACTTTTGTAGAGGACCTGATCATGATGCTATGTGCCAAATATGAAAGCTGAGAACCTTCCAGTTTCAGGGGAGAAGATTTTCAAAGTTTTCTCTATTTGTATCTATTGAAAACAAGGCACCCCTGGGGCGGGGCAAATTTTGACCCCAGTGGCATAATTTATAGACTTTTGTAGAGCACCTGAACATGACGCTATGTGCCAATTATGAAAGCTGAGAACCTTTCAGTTTCAGAGCAGAAGATTTTCAAAGTTTTACTATATGTTTCTATTTAAAACAAGGCACCCCTGGGGCGGGGCCAATTTTGACCCCAGTGGCATAATTTATACAACTTTTGTAGAGGACCTAAATATGATGCTATGTGCCAAAGATGAAAGCTGAGAACCCTGTAGATTCAGAGAAGATTTTTAAAGGTTCAAATTGTTGATGACGGACACCGAACGCAGCACGATTCATGACGAACGCCGACGGACATCAGGCGTTCACAAAAGCTCACCCTGAGCACTTTGTGCTCTGGTGAGCTAAAAATTGTATTTATATTGTACTTGAAACAACTTTTAAGAAAAACCTTCAAAAAGTTTCAGAAGTCTCAATAAATAGATCATAACATAAGAAAACATATCTCTGGGGCCTCGTCATAGAGTTGCCCCAGACCTGCTACTGTATGAGATATGCTGGATCTAATAAAAGCTAATCTCATATGTTTGCATAGGTAATCAATTGGCAGTGAAAGAGTTAAAAGTGCCATTAAACCAAACACGATCAAACAAGAACAAAGTATAATTATGTCCATAGGACACAAGTGAATCCACTTTGCCAACTTCCCATAGTCACCGCTTGTCTTAAAGAAAGTGTAATGATTGCGTCAAAACCTAACAAAGCTAAATTTCTTACTCCATGCAACTACATATCAATTTTGTTCATCTGTATCAATTTTGTTCTTCTGTGAAAGTTTCAAAGAAAATCCTATCAACAATTTCAGAGAGGACAGACAACCAAAGTCACAAAAATAAGGGCTATAATTCTGTCCAAAAATATTGCAAACAAAATTCCTTTCCTTTTAAGCATACATGTATCTTCACTCAAAGTTGTTCATCTTATACTAACCTCTGCAATTCTGTACTATCTGAGGTGGTGTCTGAAGCACCCTCTTTCCAGGTGTTTCATCATCAGGTTCAGACCTATGATCTCCTGATTCTTGAGACTGCCTTTGTAGGACTTCATAAATCCTGTTGTCAAACTTCAGGAAATTTGGTGTAAAACACAATTTCAGTACAAGAGTTTTATCTATTGATTCAAAATCATGTGGCCTCAGTGTCTCTAGGTTTTCTATACAGGTCCTCCTGAAATGGTAAATATATACTCAATTACTCCTACCTACCTCTTTGAGTAAATCTACCGAAATGGAGCATTAACAAGAGGAAAGGAATTTTTCAGATTTGTATAGTGTTGAAACCATTGTGATAAATAGAGCATTTGCTCCATAGGAGCAAATGCTCTATTTATCACAATAGTAACGGAAAGTGACTTTTACAGAGGCATCAAAAGGCATCAATGAGGGAAATGGAGCAAATGCTCTATTAATCACAATGGTTTCAAAATGTGACTTTTACAGGAGCGTAGAAAGGCGTATTTATGGAGGAAAGGGTTGACTGTAATTTCATACCTGCCAGCTGTAGAACAGTCATCACATAGTTTCTCTGCTTTTAGGTATTTATAAAGCAGTATCATCTGTTCTAGTGTCTTCCAGGAAATCACTGTCCTCCTATGGAGCAGACTGTTACATGGTGCACCCATCCATAATAATATCACTAATACTTTATTCCTCGTTTCATATGAGTTTTCAAACAAGGCAGCTGAATAAAGATCCCAGCTCCCCATTTCATACTGTCTTCGAACCCAATCTTCACAGCATTTCACAAATATAACCACAGGTTTCAGCTTCAGAGGTACTGTCTGAAATACATTACCTATGGTTTGATCTCGGACTCGATTCTGATACTGACGCAAATACCCGTGTGAAATCAAAAGTTTTAAACAAGTGCCATCTTCATGGTCCATAGCCATGTACAGAGGCTGAAAGCATGCTGATGGTTGTCTTTCCAAGCCATCAATTAGCCGCTTGTTTGATTTGTACACTGCTCGATCAAATACTTCCATATCAGTAGCATCTACAAGGAGTTCCACACACCTTCAAAAGAAAACAAAACAGCAGAAAATTATTGACATACCCTGTACGTTTTTACTTATTACATTCAATAATGCAAATATTGTTCACTTTCACTGACTTTAACTGTCAGAGTTGTGATAAGGTGATCTGATAGGTTATTGAACATTGATTTGGAACAGATTACTCTAAAATTACTGACCAAGTTTAGGGTAGACTGGATGCCAAATAGAACACCAACAAAACCAAGCCTATGACCTGACAGTGCAACTCTCTAAAAAGATCACTTGAAAGAGTTTTAACCCTTTCCTTCAAACAAATGCCTTTTCATGTATTTGCAAAAAGAGAGGACCCAGATCAGACAGCTCCTAGAGGAGCCGTCTGATCAGGATCTGCTCTGTTTGGTTATGTAATAATATACATATGATTTTACAGTTTTTGCCCTGGCAAAAAATTCCTGTGTCCATGTGCAATTATAACAATAATAATTAATATTCATCACGTCATTATTTCTTAAATGAATATTTATGGAGGAAAGGGTTAAGTAGCAGCCTAAGGTTACATTGTGTACATTTACTATAGTCTATTTAACCCTTTCCTCCATAAATACACCTTTCTACGCCTCTGTAAAAGTCACTTTTTGAAACCATTGTGATAAATAGAGCATTTGCTCCTATAGGAGCAAATGCTCTATTTATCACAATGGTTTTAAACTACAAAATTCTAATTTTGCACCTAATTTTGCACCTAAAATATCAAATAATCAATATTCATGAAGTCATTATTTCATACATAAATATTCATATGGTGAAGGATTGAAATGCAGACAGCAAGAGAACACATACCTTCTGAATACATATCAATTCTATACACAAGTTTTTCAGTTTAAATAGTAAATGGTCCGTATACATACTTGATATTGTTTTTGGCAATAGCAGCTTGAAGTGGGAACAAATAGTGCCCAGATTTTGCATCCATTCGTACATATAGGTATGGGTTGGCCCCATGTTTCAGCAGAAGGTCTACACATTTGTCATGTCCCTCCTGGGCAGCCAAGTACAGTGGCGTGGCTTTGTCAAAGGCAGGTGTGTTTATGTAGTCTACTTTAAAAGCTTCACCTGAGAAAATAGATTACTATTTCAATGTTGAATATTCATATCAGAAATAATGACATTAAGAATATCTATTAGTAGCTGAATATTTACAATGGTATATATACACTGGGACGTTTGCCATGTGAGAACTTACGAAAATATCTGCCATACAAGGTTAACCTAACCCTTACAACGCTGTTTTCAGTTAGACTATTCCAAAATTCAAATAGATCAAGCTTATGATGAATATTTAGGGAGTTTTCTAAAGAAAAGTGTAACATGACAAACAGTGCAGACCCTAATGAGAGGGCTTCTCTAGAAGCCCTCTCATCCGGGTCTACACTGTTTGCAAGGGTATTAGTGACTCGTGTCCCACACTGTAAAATTTAACTTGTCTCATGCTAGATTGTGTGATCATTACAGCTATATGAATAAATTAGGGACTTATGACTAGTTTGGTTGTAGGTTATTTCATAAAACGGGACCCTTGTACATGTGAAGGTTCACATAATGATCAGCAATTGTATATTTGATGACTCTGCATTTACGCACAACGCAAATAAGTATAACAGATTGATTGACACAGATATGGACATGATTTAATTTTCCATTCAAATGCGGAGACAGAATACATCCGGACACTGGACTAAGGCAGTGCTACAAATAAATATGCATAACCAAATTCTAAAATGGTGATTTCTCCACCAAACCCTATACTATGACCACTCTTTAGAATCGTCTCTTCGAGACGATTCTAAAGAGTGGTCACAGTACAGGGTTTGTTGGAGAAAAAAAGGAGCTATTCCTTCCTGAATATATTTAAATTTACTCATCTTATCTAGAGCTCTGCTAAGGTCTCACCTTTACAACTTGCTGCTTCTATCAAAAGTCTGAAACACTGCAGCTTTCCGAACTGTGCAGCAACAAACAGTGGGGTAATTTCATTCTCTGTTTTCACTGTGATGTCAGCCCCCGCCTCTAGAAGAGTGCTCACAATATCAACAGAGTCATTCTGAGTTGCTATGTGCAGAGGTGTGTCACCTGTGAAGATCTGCTGATCCAGTTTAGCACCAGCCTTAATCAGCAACTGAACACATTCCAAATTTTGGCTTGATGTAGCTAAAACAGAAACGTTGTCTTGTCAATACCTGTGGGATGTGGACATTGACAGTTTCTAAAAAGGCAATGTCCAATGAAATAACATTTGAACATACTTAAGTAGTATAATTATCAAATTGTTGCCTAAAATATTTGTCTCAATTAAACATTAGCCTGCTGGGAAAACTTTTGTCAGTAGGAAATTCATTAACTTCAGTTGTCAAAGTTGATTACATTTCTTTTCAACAAAAAGGTCAGAGTATCAAATTTCATTAGCAAACAAAGCAGACCCTGATAAGATCAGACGGCTCCTATAGGAGCTGTCTGATCTGGGTCTAGTCTGTTTGCAAATGAGTGAAAAAGTGTTTATATGAGGGAACAAGATGTGTTTGTGAAACACTATGCCCCCTCATATATTTGACCTCTGACCTTGAAGGATGACCTTGACCTTGACAGGTCACCCCTCAAAATGTGCGGCTTTATGAGATACATATGCATGCCAACTATCAAGTCTCTATCTGTACTGGCTCAAAAGTTATGACCAATGTTAAAGTTGCTGATATACAAACAGACAAACGGACAAACAGACAAACAGACAGGGCAAAAACAATATGCCCCCTGACTATCGTCAATGGGGGCATAAAAATGTGATTTCTACAGGGCTCCTGCATTTCAATGCAGGACACTAAAAAGGTTAAGGAGCCCTGTAATAAGCGCTTATATGTCTGTCTGTGTTGACATCCGCCACCTTGTAAGATTTACTATGGAGGACTGTTAAATGCAATGGATGCTGAATGGAGAATGGTAGTAATACAGAAAATTCCTTAGGCATCTTTCTGCCTCATTATCATTCTGCATTAATCTACAAATGGTTTAAACCTTTAATTCAATGAATATTCAAGTAAGAAATATTGATATCATGAATATTTATTAGATATATTTATAATGGCACTTATACACAGAATGTTTTGGCAAAGACAGAATCTATATTACTTCTTAAGCAAACAGATTATACCCTGATCAGATGGCTCCTACAGGATCTGGGTCTACTCTGTTTGCAAAGGTATAGAAAGGTGCACTTATGGAGTAAATGGTTAAAATTGACAAGTAGACTTCCTTAAACCCTTTGAATGCTGAAATTTAAAAGTGGAATAGTTCATCAATGAATGTACAGTAAAACCTCTCTATATAACGACCACTATATTGTGTTAATTAGTTAACTACTATATTGTGTTAATTAGTTGGTATTTAGAGCAGGTGGCTGCTTCAAGCAATGTGAAAGTAAAACAGAACGCTCCTACAGGAGCGTTCTGTTTTACTTTCACCTTTCTTTAAGCAGCCACCTGCCTTTAACAGAAACTACTTGATGTAATTTAGTGGTCGTTATAGAGAGGTTTTACTGTATAGTCAATCAAACTTGCAATTTATATGTAATTGCTAGAGATTTTTAACCCGGCCTTTCCCTGTTGAATATTCATGTAAGAAATACTGACATCATGAATATTTATTAGCTCAATTGTTATGCCAACCTTTGTACAGAGGAGTTTACTTTATTTTATCTTATTTTATTTTTAGAAACTGAAGTCAGGTCTATTGCAATTTCAAAAGCAAACAGAGCACACCCTGATCAGACGGCTCCTACAGAAAGTCTGATCTGGATCTACTCTGTTTGCAGAGGTGTGAAAAAGCATTAACTGGTGAACAGGGCAGACCCTGATCAGAGGGCTGTTCTAGAAGCCCTCTGATCTGGGTCTACACTGTTGCCAAATACCAGTTAACTTATACCTATATTCAGAGTTAAGTGGTCATTTAACCCAATCCCTCATAGACTATTTTAGACCCAATCTCTATGAATGAATCTACCGAAAAGGAGCATTTATTAGAGAAAATAAAAATGTTAGAATTGTGTAGCATTGAGACCATTGTGATAAATAGAGCATTTGCTCCTATGGAGCAAATGCTCTATTTATCACAATGGTTTCAAGAGGCGACTAATACAGAGGTGTAGAAAGGCGTATCTATGGAGTAAAGATTTAAACAACTTTTTCCACTGTCTATCTTAAATCTTTTCTGTCCAGAACCTGCCTACCTTCCCAAAGTGCCGAGTAGCCTTCGAATGTTGTGCTATTTGGGTTTGCTCCAGATTCCAGCAGTAAACTAGTACACTGTGGCTTGGCTGCTCGACTGGCCAACAGTAACGCTGTTTCTTCCTGAAACGTCCGGAAATCTACCAGTTCCACATCTGAAGTTGTATACAGCAGAATCAAACAAATCCAGAATCAATGGTTTCCTGTAATACTGGTTAACCCTTTCCCAATTCTATATTTAGTCCTAATTTCAACACCTACTGAATACTTATAGACAATTAGTTACAGCAGTCATCTGATCTGGGTCTTGTCTATTTGCAAATGTGTGAAAAGGGCATTTATATGAGGGAAAGGGTTATCCACAAAATTGTTCCGATATGTTGTTTAGACTGGACCAGTCACTTATTACTTTTTTGTATTATGCAGCTAAATCTTTGTGGGATGGTACATTATGTCATGAGCATGCATGTGTAGGTAGTAATCTGAATTATCCTACTCGTAAAACAATATATAAATGTATATCAGGGTCCATGCTTATAAAGCTTTTAGTTGAGTCTGAGTTTCGTTCTCAAGCTTTTGATTGGTTAGATTTGAGTTCTCAAGCTTTTGATTGGTCAGATTTGAGCCAAAGGCTCAAATCTGACCAATCAAAAGCTTGAGAACGATCTCAGGCTCAACTAAAAGCTTTATAAGCATGGACCCAGGGCTGCAAAAAAATTTCAAGTTCTAGCGTACTCCCAACTTATAGCACAGATATAAGTATTAATTTGTACATAGCAAGACTGCAGACTTGCAAATCAGTCTGCTCCAGTAGGATTAGGAGCCATATGATTAGGTTCTGTTCTCTTTGCTTATGAATTTCTATTTTCTGCTATGGCCAAAGATTCATCTGTTTATATGCAATTACAAAAATTCATGTATTGAATATACAGTAGAACCCCTCTAATGCGACCACTTAATGAATAAACATCCATGGGTGTCTTTATAAGCAGGTGGTTGCATTACTTTTGTCCTGCATTAAGCTACCACCGGCATCAAGCAACCATAATTATACCTCTGTTAGGTGGTCACATTAACAGGGTTTTACTGTATATGTCATTATTTCTTACATGAATAATCATGAAATAAAGGGTGCAGTAAGCACTATATAAAGGTTCCACTTTATTACCTTGCTGAAGGATCAGTTTAAGGCACTCAACATGGCCACTGCTAGCTGCCTCATGCAGGGCAATCCATCCCCTGTTGTCTCGCACATCCACTGATTTACCTGTGGAAAAAAGAAGCCACATGACAGTAACCCTTTACCTCACACAGACAACCTCAGTAGACCCTGATCAGAAGAGTCCTACAGGTGGTCTGCTCTGCTTGCCTAAGAAATACATCAAAGTCCCTCTAATGTGACCACCAAAAAGGGGCATAATTCACAGTGGCAAAGGCAGGTGGTAGCTTAATGCAGGATGAAAGTTATGCAGAAAGCTCCTATAGGAGCTTTCTGCATAACTTTCGTCCTGCATCAAGCAACCACCTGCTTACGAAGACAGCCATGTTTGTTCATTAAGTGGTCGCATTAGAGGGTTTTTACTTTAATACAAATCTGATTAAACAGCTTCTGCCATAGTTTCTGTCACACCACTCTACCCCTTACGTCATCGGGTACCATGGCAAACAGAGTAGATCCAGATCAGACTGCTCCTGTTGGGTTCATCTAATCAGGGTCTTCTCTATTGGCTTAACCTTTTCTCTCATAGGCTACTTTTAGATCCAACCTATTTGAATAAATATACCGAAATGGAGCATTAACTAGAGAAAAGTTCCTTCGGAGCAAATGCTGTATTTATCACAATGGTTTCAAATAGTGACTTTTACAGAGGCGTAGAAAGGCATATTTATTGAGGAAAGGGTTAAGAAATAATATAGATCTGAACGTACATTTTCCGCCACAGTAAAAAATTCCCTTGGTTATATCGCCTTTATATAAATTTAGCTCATCAATATCCATACAAATCTTTATTATCTTAAATGAGCATTCAAGAAATAAACACATGCAATCATCTTTGTCACAGACATCCTAATACAATGTAGTCTTTTTCTTATAAAAGTGACAGCATGAATTTGATTCTAATGAAAGTAAACATTGTTGACTTCGGTGTTGAAAAAGGGTCTACACTGTTAGTATAACCATTAATTCCATGAATATTCATGTAACAAGCAATAATATCATGAATATTATTTTTACAATAAGACATAGACAAGGGAATTGTTGGCCATGGCAGAAACTGTAGAATCATATATATCATAAACAATTAAGAGAGCAGATCATGATCAGACAGCTCCTACAGATGGAAGGTCAGATGAAAGGATGGACATGTGGATAGAAAGATGAATGGATGGGTGCAAACTTATTATACCCCTCCAGTGGCCGGATTGGACTAATAAACCTTTTCCATTTTACTTTAGATTACATACTGGTAGATAAACTTTTATAATACACCCTGCTCGGACTTTACTTCTCATAGAATAATGGAATACAATATTATGCAATTTAATAATATCATAAATCATAGAATAATGATCAAATGATTAAATTACCCTTTTCCTGATTTAACCCTTTCCCCTCATATACATGTAAACGTGTTTTCACGCATTTGCAAACATAGTAGACCCAGATCAGACGGCTCCTAGAGGAGCCGTCTGATCAGGGTCTGCTCTGTTTTCCACTGGAATATGATAGATCTGTCACTTTACTTTCTAAAGCAGCTGTAATGTTTCACCTTTCATATTTCATCTTAACTATTTTGTCTATGAATATTCAGTAGGTATTGAAATTTGTAATAAACATAGAACAGGGAAAGGGTTAAAACTCAGAAGCTGTCAGAACAGGGTCTGCTCTGTTTGCTTATGAAATAATATAGATCCAATTCTTCAGCTCCTGCCATGGTTCAAGATGCAATTTTAAAATTGTATGCCATTATAAAATTCAGCTAATTAATATTAAAACAGTTATTATTTCTCACATGAATATTCATCAATCAACCCTTTCCCTGTTCTGTACTTAGGCCAAATTTCAATACCTATTGAATATGTATTAACAAAATAGTTATAATGAAATATGGAAGGTGAAACATTGTACAGTAGACATTATAGAAAGTAAAGAATCCGATCTATCAAATTCTATTGGCAAACAGAGCAGATCCTCTAGGAGCCGTCTGATCTGGATCTACTCTGTTTGAAAATGTGTGAAAACACGTTTATATGAGGGAAAGGGTTAAAGGGTTAGCCTGGCTTCTGACACGTGCTCAGAAAGTTTGTCAAGAAACATTTTGATCATTTTATAATTAGTTACAAGACTGAATAATGCATCAAAGTTAAATTTCCCTCAAGTGATTTACCAAGCTTTATCAAGTTTTGCAAGACATCTAGATGCCCTCCTCTTGCAGCCACAGCAGTTGTCGAGCATGTATCCGGATACACCTTACTAAAATCCATCCTAAGGTTTCAGCTTAGCCTGGTACCTGAAAAGAAGAAAATTCAAATTATATGTTCTGTGTCATGAGAAAATCTGATCCCATTTGGGACCCTGATCTGGATTTAAATTTAATGGAGTTCTCCTTACATTCCCAAGGATCTGGATCCTTTGGAGACCTATACATTTTTATAACTGCATGCATATGACCTCATGATATTTTGGCTATGGCAGAAACTGTAATACCATTCCATAAACAAGCAGAGAAGACCCTGGTCAAAGTTCCTGTAGGAGCCATCTACTTTGCTAAAATGTAAAAGTGTTAAAAGGTGTCTCTATGAAGTAAAGGGTTAAACCTTTCATTGCCAGCATTGTCGTCTGCTATAGACACATTTTCATCTGCTTCAAGTTTAGAGCGGGCGCTTGTTCAGTTTATTTATGAAAAGATTAGGTGCTATGAAGACAGGTCTGTGATATCATATGCAAACAGTTTTGATCCAGATGAGACGGTGAGTAACTCCACATCTCATCAGGATCCAAACTGTTTGACACTCGGTTTATCTTTTCATACAGATACAGGTCTGTCAAATTCCATTAAGCAAACAGAGCAAACCCTGATCAGACGGCTGCTACGTACTGTACAGGAGCCATCTGATCTGGGTCTAAACTGTTTGCAAATGTGTGAAAATATGTTTATGAATATGAAGGAAAGGGTTAATTACGTATACATGTATGACCTGGAATTTACTAGGATTTAACTCTATATCCCAAAGCTGATCCTTCTTTGTTTTTGGTTCATAAAGGTCCTTTTGCAGTGTATGGCAATCTGAGTTTGAAGATCAATTAGGCATCTGATTGGTTGCCTGCAAAGAGTCAAACTTGTGAGATAGCTGTCAGACTGAGGGAAATCATTTAAGTAAAGAAAGTATATGAGATGCCCAATTATAAGCATAGTCCTTGAAGTTGAGGGCCACTGCATGCAATTGGTACGTTAGAGAATGTGTCATCATAGAAATTAATGTAACTAATATGCGTAATGTCATTAGTCATTCCTTGAATATCTAAGATGTAAAGAGTTCAGTAAGATAAGTTCTCTAACGGTAGTTGGCCGTACTACCTGGAGTACGATAAAGCGAGGAGCCGAATAATTCACTAAGAGATCACAACTGCTGTCGATATTTACCGCAAGAGGAATTCAGTTCTAGTGAAATTAAATAACGTATTTTAATTGAAACGATCTGCTTACCCGTTCAACCTAAGGTGTCAACATCTTAAGCTAAAACACAACGCATTGATCTTCTGTTTATGTTTTGTTTTTTTCGTCTCGGCATTTGTAAGCACAATGCTACTGGATGATGGTTATAGCATACATTATTCGGGACTTTTTGCGGACTTTTAACCAGACACGGTGTACAACATCAGATTAATTTTATAAGCTTATTTTTTAATTGATACGACAATATTAACACCTTACTTCATCATGAGAAATAATATCATCACGAATATTACTAGACTATTTTTTTATAATGTCTACTGAAAACACATGGTTTTCGCCATGGCAGGTACAGTAAATATATCGTACACTCACCTTCTATCGAACCTCACCTGTGTATCGAACCTTTCATTTTTTGTGTTTTTACGCATGTACAAGTGCATACTACATCATAAAATCATGAGTACCGTTGCTTTGTCTGTAAACACCGCCTCGTGGCTTTAAAAACGAAATATACGTCAAAAACAGGTCAATACAGTTTATGTTTCCTTCAACTATGCTAAACATGAGAAAACTCTTAATTATACGTTATAGAATATCAACATAAATTGAAAAGTGTACCACATTAAAAATGTTTGACAGCTCTGACCCCTTCAGTTTATGCAAAGGTCGCGTGCCCATGATGAAATCACGTGACTATGAGTATTATGTTACAGTAAACAGTTTCTAAAATAACGGTTCGATAAGCAGGTGATGTTTTTTCTGGCAGCCATTTTTGTGTTTGTTATGCGGTTGGTGGGGGAACACTGGATTGTTTGGGGATTAATAGATGAGGATAAAAATATTCAATTGTTTCAAGGTATGTACAAAAGATTATTTTGAACTGCTGATTTATTTTTTCTTCAATATTCAATGTAAACGTTTTCTGTTCCTGGTTAAAGGTTAAGAGGTTCGATAGACGGTGAGACCATGCTATATTCAGATCTATATTATTAAAAATCAAAGAGAGCAGACACGATCAGACGACTCCTACGGGACCTACTGGGTCTTATTATCATGGGCTGTTTAAAACTGTATAGAGCTTTATATTTTATCTGTTGGTCTGGGCATCTGTTTTATTATCATTATCACCACAATTATTATTATTACTATTATCATTAAATTTTATTATTATTACTATCATCATAATTATGATGATTATTATTATTATTAATTATTATCATCAATGTTATTATTATTATTATTATTATTATTATTATTATTATTATTATGACGATTATTATTATAGTACCATAAAGACATGTAGCTCCGCAAGTATCACTCATCTTGACCATGGAACACCAGGGTCCATGCTTATAAAGCTTTTAGTTGAGTCTGAGTTTCGTTCTCAAGCTTTTGATTGGTCAAATTTGAGTTCTCAAGCTTTTGATTGGTCAGATTTGAGCCAGAGGCTCAAATCTGACCAATCAAAAGCTTGAGAACGTACTCAGACTCAACTAAAAGTTTTATAAGCATGGACCCAGTTATGGTCCAAGGTTTGAACAAAACTTAACCGTTCGGTCTGTTTAAGTCATATCTCAGAAACTGTTTGGAGTTTTTCAATGAAACTTTATGTAGATGTTTAGTACCATACAAAATGCGGCCCTTCAAGTTTCACTCACATTGGTCTTGGAACACCAGAGTTATGGCTCTTTGTTTGCGAAAAATTGAACCTTAAAATTTTGTCCGCCAGGTTCATCAAATTCCTGTAACACATGCATGTATTAACTTCAGAAAACTAAAAGGCAAACTATTACAGTGGAGATAATTTGGTAATGGAGCATAGGAACATTACCATTCAATGTACTTTATCAGAGCAATAGTTTCATGTGTATGGCTTAACCATTTACTCCAGGAATATCCCTGCAAGAAATAATAACATCTTGAGTATGTTGCAGTCCTTGTGATGGTGAACAAGTATGTGAAGTTTCACAAGATTTGCATGAATAGCAAACGAAGTAATAATCAACGTTAAAGTTTCCGGACGACAACACAGACGCTAGCTTAGTCATGTTTCTTCGAAAAACAGACGAGCTAATAAAAAGGGAGATAATTCAATTATTGAATATTGTAGAACCATTGCCTTTGTTGACTGCACTTCCTTTTGTCACATTTTGTAAGCATAGTTAGTCTCATTATCTTCTGATTCCTGGGTCTGGATGAATGGTCCAGACAAATAAAGAAAAGCGCAAAAATATTAACCCTTTACTCCATGAATATTTATGTACGAAATAATGACATCATGCATATCAATTAGATTAATATTTATAATGTCTCTTGGACACAGGAAATTTTACCCATGGCGGACACTGTACGTAGAATCATATCTATATTAGTTCATAAGCAAACAGTCTTTTCAGAGCAAACTCAGATCAGACGGCTCCTACAGGAGTTGTCTGATCTGGGTCTACTCTGTTTGAAAAGACATAGAAGGGCGTATTTATGGAGTAAAAGGTTAAAACAGAGATATTTTCACAGTGGAATGTTTCCATATTTTGTATTTCCTTAATTGATGTATGATCAGTACAATTGTATATTGTTTTCACTGATTTCTCCAATAGTTTTTAAGAAACGTTACAGACAAAATAGTTTGACAGCCATATAGCAGGATGGACAAAGCAGTCACAGTACACCTACCATTTTCAGAGAGAATAAAATAGCTTTGATGTTATTTCATTTCATTTATTGCACAACGTGCAATAAAATGGAAAATATTGTACATCAGAAATATACCTTTAAGCCGTTTCATGAATTCCGTGAATATATTCATATACAAAATAATGACATACATGTAATAATATCATTATACTGATTTTTTTATAATGGCAAATGAACACATGCACATTTGGCCATGACAGAAAGTGTAGAATCAGATAAAATTATGTATTGGGAAGATTTACTTAGTCCTCCAGGCAGCACTGACTGGAGACTACATGCCGTACCTTCGCTCGCATAGGCCATTAAGAAGGAGATATTTCATTTTGAAAAGAGAGCGCCACCAGGTGCTGAGAGGCTCAATATGGTCATGCTATTTAACAGTTTCTTTGCTGAATATTCATGTTAGAAATAAGTTCAACATGCATATTATTTACCAGCTGATTTATATGTCATGTCATATTCAGTTTTGGTATTGGTAGAAATTGTAGAATCAGATATATTAAAAATCATAAACAGAACATACCCAGATCAGACGGCTGCTGTAGGAACAGTCTGGTCTGAATCTACTCTGATTACAAAGGCGTTTATATGAGGGAAATTGTTACACCTTTACTCCATAGATACGCACTATGTGCACGCCTTTGTAAACAGGGCAGTTTCAGATCAGACGACTGATGTAGGAACCATCTGATCAGGGTCTGCTCTCTTTGGTTATGACAAAAATATAGAACTGTTTCTACCGTTTCTACCATCGCTTAATACTCATTTGTTCATATACCAATATATGCATGTATACATGTAAGCTAATTAATATCTATAAAGTCATTAGACGTTCATGAATATTCATACAGTAAAGGGTTAATCGTCTCTTAACCAATTTGCTCCCACGATCCCATATATGGGACGTAGGCAAACAGTGTAGACTCTGATCAGACGCCGCATAATGCGGCGTCTGATCAGAGTCTACACTTTTTGCTGATATCCTGATATAACAGACATCCCTTAGATAAAATATATACTAATCCAATTTATAAGCATGGAAGAATCCACTGGGAGCAAATGGGTTAATGATTGTTTAGAGAAGTACTAACATGCTGTCATCAACGTGATTAAAATAGTTTTCTTTCATTAGAGGCATCACCTATTTAACCCTTTGCTACCTTTATACCCATGTTTATTCCTGTGCTAACATAGTAGAATCATTTCAGAGGGCTCAGGTACCGCTTAATCATAGTCTGCTGTATTTGTTATTGGGATAATAATCATATTACATGTATAGATCTGATTATAGACAAACTTCCTATGTTCAATTGTGGCGACAAACATGCATGTACATGTAATTGATATACATGATGCCATTGTCTCTTACACGAATATCTTACACTTTCCCTGTTCTATGTTTATTCAAAATTCCAACACCCACTGAATATTCATGGACACAATAATTATAATTGAATGTGGAAGGCTGAACATTGTAGCCATTATAGAAAGTAAAGAAACAAAGTCCATTAACAAACAGAACAGACCCTGATCAGACGATTCCTATAGAAGCCGTCTGATGTGTATACCTTGTTTGCAAATGCGTAAAAACACGTTTGTATGAAGGAAGGGGTAAAACAGAAACTTGAGTTACACCAGTATGGGACAAAATCAAGCATGGAAAACATATGTTCTTTTATTCGTTTTAATAACACAATATACATGTACAACAGAACCATTAAATATAGGTCTAATTATGGGTCTGTAAGTCAGGTGGTAGATTATTGCAGGTGAAGATTAATGCAGAAAACTCATAAAGGGCTTTCTGTATTACTTTTGCCCGACATGTATTAAAAAACACATGCCTTTTCAAGATTCCCGTGTCCAGTCAATATAAGGTCTTTTAAGACGAGTTAAAACTGTACGGTGAAGTCGAACAGATACATAAAATATGTTGCTCAATCAAGAAGTAGAAATACTAAAAGCAGAACCTGTCTGTAGCGATCAAATGATGAATTAACATGGGGATCTGTGAGAACAGGTTGTTGCTTAATGCATGACAAAGGAAATGTAGAAAGTTTCTAGAATTAGACTTACTTTTGTTGGTGGTGGATATACAAAGACAAATTTTATTGTAACTACATGTATATGACGGATGATGCCGTTATTCCCTTATTTGACCCAGATCTGGTTTGTATATATATGTGCACATACATACATCTCTGCGCACGTCAACATGATGTTATTAACGTCATTTCCTTCGTTGTCGTTACAGCTCAGACGATGGTATTTAACTCTTTCGTCGCTCTTTCGTTGTCATAAGCGAATCTGTTTTAACATTTTCAACCAGACTGGATCTATTGAGACACCGAGTAGCTCGGCCCTTCATAGTGATCCAAACTGTTTGACACCCTGATATGTTTTTGAAAAGATATTACATTAAAACCCATCTTGAAACCTGAAATTCTGAGGAGACAAACTTTATTTGGCGACGAAAGGCTATAAAAACCCACATTCGATACTATGTTGTATACAGTGTATATGTGCTATATATACATGTAATAAGACGGTTATCATACGATGATAAAACCAAAATGTATATTGTTTAAGCTCCGGCCCAGTGACAGTGCACACCGATTAGCCCCGCCTCGGCCCTGTCATTCTTGTATTATCCGCCGGACAGACTCATTGTTTCCGACCAGCCTATAGATTATGGTAGTGTTCAGCAACATCTGGAAGTTATATTGTAGAATTGATATTGGTCTTATATGAAAATATGAGTAAATAAGTTAACCATTAGCTCATTAAACAATTATAATTAAGTTGTCTTCAACTGTTAAAGAAGTTGGTTCTTTCAACATCTGTATGTAATTTCCAATTGAAATAAAAGAGTCGTATGGTTTGGATTTTAACAAGAACCCATTATTCCATAAAAGTCATCTGGATAAAAACTATTCGCTAATGCATCGTAAATGCGACGCGTTGAAGACATTCAACAGAAGAGGAAAAGCAACTGACTGAAATATAACAAACCAACTGATTAAACTCTTAGCTAGCTGATTGTGAATTCGAGGTAACTTGAACAGTTTAGATATTGTAACAGTGTGGGTGTCCTTCGTGTTCTGTTTTATTCAAACGAGATAGAATACTTTGGACAAGTGCTTTGTCTTTAAACGATCATGGTATGTCCGAACAAAATTTAACAGCTATTTAATATAAAATATCCAAAACACAAATAAACAGCTTGAGTCAGTATTGGCTCTTATCCGATTCTTTTTCATGTTATTTGCATTGATACTTTTCCATTTGGTATTCCTGCCTTCTACCTTAGGCTGTTTCTATCACCACCCAAGTCAATTTCCGAATATGTATTTGCAGATCTTCTGATTGGTGACTCTAGGATGTCACATCCCAAATTGTTATTTCCGTTTTCAACGACATTATCTGGTGGCCCCGTTTTATCGCATGCCTCTGATACGTCGATCCGCAATTCTGGCAGGTCTTTGGACTTCACAAATTTCACATTTTGGTCCCGTTCTGGCTCTTTGCCTTGCATTAACTTTTTGTCTATGGTACTAAATATTGAATCGAGTCGTGTGTTTCTGTCTTCCTCTTTCTTTCGTCGCCTCCATTTTCTGAAACTTTACACACACAAACCGTTAACCCTTTCCCTTATATAAACGTGTTTTCACGCATTTGCAAGCACAGTATAGGAACCTATAGGAACCGTCTGATCAGGGTCTGCTTTGGCTTTGGCATGATACAAATGTGATTAACAACTTTGTCAAAGCAAAACAAAAATCCTTGAAAAGTTAACATTATTAAAGTTAAGCTTATACATACTCATGATGTCATAATTTCTTACATGAATATTGAACAGGAAAAGGGTTAAAGGGCATCAACTCCCTAGTCTATATCAACCCCTTATCTGACAGAGACGCAATTTGACGGTTTTGCAAACAGAATAGATCCAGATCAGACGACTTCTGTTGGAGCCGTCGGATCAGGATCTGGTGTTTGCTTATAAAATATATAGCTTTGCATTATGTCTATATTTCTTACAGGAACATTCATCTGACAAGGGTCTGCTTTTTGCTTATGAAAATGTATAGATTTGTATTACAGTAGCACCTTTCTTAAGCGGACATTAATGTATTGAACAAACGAGTCTTAAAAAGCTGGTGGTTGCTTAATACAGGACAACAATAATGCAGAAAGCTTCCGCAGAAGATTCCTGCATTACTTTTGTCCTGCATTAAGCAATCACTTGTCTTACAGACCAGTATTTAAACCTCTTATTGATGGCCGCTTAAGACAGGTTCTTCTGTATGTCATTATTTCTTACATGAATATTCATCATGTCACAGTTTTCACACTTTCCCTCATATAAACACTTTTTTCAAGCATTTGCAAATACAACATGCCCTGATCAGATGGCTCCTATAAGAACCATCTGATCAGGGTCTGCTCTGTTTGCTTCAGAATTTACAATAGACACGACTCTGTAGTTTCTACCATTACCAAAACAAACTTTTTTGCAAATGCAGTTATAAAACCAGCTAATAAATAACCATAATGTCATTATCAATTACATGAACATTCATTGTTTGAATGACCAAAACGAAACTTACTCGTCTTATAACGGATATACAGTTTGGGGACCGTTGCCCAAATTTAATAATATATCATTTTAACCATATATAAAGGCATTTTCATGTCTTTGCAAATATAAAACATAGTAAACAAAAATCAGACAGCTTCTGTGGGAACTGTTTGACCAGGGTCAGCTTATAGAATAGTATATGTCTCACCCCACAGCTTGTGTCTAAGCAAACAATTCCCTTGAAAAATGTACATTATAAACTGAAAATAAAATATGAAAATAACAAACTAATGGATATTCGCAAAGTGATCAATTCATGCATACATGCTCATTAAGGAAAGGGTTAACCCTTCGCTTGCTGAATTTTAAAATACATTTCTCCTTCTTTACCCATGCCCTGTTGAATAGTTACATATATCTTCACTGTGTATAAGTATTTCGCTGTGCAATCACCGCTGTTGAGTGCACTGGTTGCACAATCAACTTGTAAATAGTGCAGACCCTGATGAGACAGCTCCTGCAGGATCTGTCTCATCTGGGTCTTCACTATTTACAGGTAGGTATATCGACGTGAATAGCAAGCGACGGGTTAATATAGCTATAACATATTTTGAAATATGTGACTTAAAAACTTTACACGATTGCCAACACGTTGATTATCGTGCATCCGCCAGAACATCATCGGTCACTGGTTACTAAATGGGTAACTAGCAATTCCCAGTCATTTTATTCAACTTGCACGTATTTAAACATTTACCTGTTGAATATTCATGTTAGAAATAATGGCATTATTAACATTTATTAGCTAATTTGTTGACATGTGTACATATTGAAATTTTAATATGGGTAAAATCTGTAGAGTCAGACCTTTTATAATTTCACAAGCAAAACAGACAGGACCCGTCTGACCTGGGTCTACTGTGTTTTCAAAGCACTGACACGGCATTTATCCAAATATTTAAAGTGATATATATGTAAATGTCAGTTTACCTAAGGATTTCTTACAGCATGCGCAAAAGCATAGTAACCAGTGGCATTAATGGTCCGACGGAAAGTAAGTAGTACACTGGTTAGCCTGATCGTAATTATGAAAAGTTGTTTTGATTACATATTTCAATATCATTTAACCCTTTCGCTGCCAATGCCGGATCTGTGATTACCTATGTAAACAGTTTGGATCCAGATGAGACGCCGAGTAACTCGGCGTCTCATCAGGATCCAAACTGTTTGTTACTGTTACTATGTTTTTGAAAAAAAAATGAAGAAAAAAAAATAACAATTTTGTAGCAGACGACAAAGTTAGCAGACGACAGACTTTGGCAGCGAAAGGGTTAATTTCTCTTAAAATCATCTTTCTGAAATGTATGCTACCAAACCAATTTCATTATTACTTATAATGCTAAAGGTGAACAGCTTGGATTTTGTAAACAGCTTGGACCCGAATGAAACAAATTGAACATGCCGTCGTCCAAGTCTTGTTTATCAAGATTAAAGTTAACAATTCCCTCCTAGACTAGTTTTAGATCCAACCTCTTTGAAAAATTCTACCAAAAATGAGCATTTACTAGAGAAAAGAAAAACGTTTAGAATTGTGTAGTTTTTGAAACCATCGTGATGAATATTTATCACAACGGTTTCAAAAATGACTTTTGCAGAGGCATCAAAAGGCGTCAATGGGAGGGAACGAGTTAAAATAGTTATTTCTCATGCCATTCTTTTTAATAAAAAACTTATGCTGTACCTGGTTATGAATAAGATCAATAGCACAACAGCCAATACCAAGACAACCGAGGCCACAACGATACCGGCGATTGCACCTCCTGAAAAGGGACAACAAACTTACGAACGATTCTAACTCTGTGAACACTATACGGGTCACTTTTTGAGATGGCACTTGCAAATCAGGTCAAATCTGACCAATCAAATCAAAAGCTTGAGAACGAACTCAGACTCAACTAAAAATCTTTATAAGCATGGACCCTGAATGAATGGCGATTAACCCAAACTCTCATGATGACGCAAACTGTTTCATATTGTGACTTCAGGTTTTAACCCTTAACCAGTTGAATAATTAAAGTTGGCCCCCTCACCTCATTAATTCTTTGATCTGGGTCAACACTGTATGTAAATAGTTTATTAGCCTGTATTTCAAACATCTTTAAAACGGCGTCTGGTTAGGATAACCATTTTGTTTGTTTGTTTGTGTTGATTAATGTCAGTTTATGCTCACTATGGGCTAATTAGACGCCCTAGAGAATGATAATGGATACAGAGAAACCCGGGCGCGATGACCTACTATTATCATCGACATAGTTTCTTTAGTTCTTTTAGATGCTCAGTGTAAATCACTGATACGGTTTATATCTCGTCTGAAGGACTTGGTCCGGAGGGGGGTCGAACCCGGGACCCCTGGTATTGTAGTCGAGTGCGTTAGCCACATCAGCCGGCACATCAGCCGGTCAACCATTTGGTAAACAGCGAGCAAAATACTGTAGTTTCTTGTGAAACACAGACGGAGTAACAGCGCAAACTACCAGATAGCACATCAATAGAGACATACGAGCGTAGATATCGTTTATCTGTAGAGTATTCCTTTATCTCATTCAAAGTTTTTCACGCCGTTGTGAACAGGGTAGATGCAGATCAGACGGCTCCTGTATGAGCCGTCTGATCAGGGTCTGCTCTGTTTGCTTATGATATGATATAGATACGATTCTACAGTTTCTGCCATGGATAAAATTCCTGTGTCCATATGCTGTTATAATAAATTGATTTAATTAATATTTATGATGTCATTATTTCTTACATGAATATTCACGGAGGAAAGGCTTAATCGTGGTTACTTTTGCAAACACTTTGGACCCAGATGAGACGTAGAGTTCCCCGGCATCTAATCAGGATCCAAACTGTTTGACACTCAGTCTCCTTTTTTAAAAAATGGAACGGAAAACTTTTTTTAAATTTGAAGCAGACGGCAGTATTTGCAGACGACAACTGCACAGGGTATAGAAGGTGCATTATGTGTAATACGATATCAAGGACATGTGTCATGTGATACAGAAGATATAAGTCGGAATGGGCTATATAATGGCTCAATATATCAGGATTAAATTACAACATACTTTTCTGTTGCATTTTCATTACCACCAGGTCCTATTTTCTGTAAAATGTTTGTTGTCTGGTTATAGTTTAAACATATTTCTTTCTGCAGATTTTGAAGCAGACGACACATAGAACTTGTCACGATAGGCAAACTGCAATCTGCTTGAAAATAATCCTCTGTTTTACAATTAGTATTGCAATGAAACCCTTGCAGAAGCTTTCTCCATAACTTTCATTTTGTATTAAGTTCCCATCTATATTAAGACACAGAAATTAGGCCACAGAGACAACGAAAGACACAGAGAGACACATAGACAGACCACAGGGGGCCATTTCGTGGGTCTACATGGTCTAAAAAAATTGATTGAGTCGATTTAGTGTTATATTATATACTTATATTGTATATAATATAACACTAAATCGACTCAATCAATTTTTTTTGACTTTTTAGACCATGTAGACCCACGAAATGGCCCCCCTGTGGGCAGACATGTAGGTAGACAGACATACATATAGACAGGGAGAGCGCGAGACAGACAGTTAGACAGACATACAGACAGACAGACTGACTGACTGACTGACTGACTGACTGACCGACCGACTGACTGATATACAGACAGGCAGACAGGCAGACGGACAGACAGACATATACACATACAGACAGACAGACAGACAAACAGATACACATACAGAGAAAATAATAATGAAAGAGACAGACAAATGACCAGAACAAATATGAAACATTGGAAAGAGAGAAAGGAAGCTGAAGGCAGAAATAGTCCACATATGTGTACTCAAAACAGAGATACACAAAATAACTTTCGTTTTTACGATATCCCAGAAACTAACCTAATATCTTGACAGCTCATTGGTGAGACTAGAGGTTGAAAGAAAAACATTCTTTCGAAGTGATTTTAACTGCATCAGTAAATGTGTAAGGTGTCGTTACTTTCGGAAGGCAAAGTGTTGTTGTTTTTTCTAGTCTATGAATATGTCAGTCTCCGCTGGAATTATTTCAGATTAATTACTACAAATGTGATCGTGATTTCAAGTTCTGGCACTTGCCTAACTTTGTATAGCATGTTGCTGTTCACATTACAAAAACATATTCAACAATAATACAATAAACAAACCACAAACATACCTTTCATTTCGTCAGTACACCCACCACAAATCAAGGAAGTAAAATCATTTCATATCACATCTGCTATCATCGGATTTTTCATCTATCAAAATGTAAACCGTGTTATATTTTTGTTTTTGTGTAGTTTCGCTATACCGTTACATAAAACTTCCGCTTTCATATACAGTAAACCCCTATAAAGCGACAACTTTAACCCTTTCGCTGCCAAACTCTGTCGTCTGCTAACTTTGTCGTCTGCTACATTTTTTTTTATTTTCTTTATTTTTGTTTCAAAAACATAGTAACAGTAACAAACAGTTTGGATCCTGATGAGATGCCGAGTTACTCGGCGTCTCATCTGGATCCAAACTGTTTGCATAGATAATCACAGATCCGGCACTGGCAGCAAAAGGGTTAAGAATAAACAAATACGTTTTTAAAGGCAGGTGGCTGCTTAATGCAGGACGACAGTTCATAATATAAACCACGAATTTTGTAAACAGAGTAGACCCAGATCAAACGGATTATGTCGAAGAAGTCTGAACAGGGTCTGCTCTGTTTGCTTATTAAATTTTGAAAAGATCAGACTTAACAGTTTCTACCAAAACCAAAACGATCTCATGTAATATACCATTATAAAAATCATCAAATAAATATTCATGATGTACATGTAATTATTTCGTACATGAATATTCATTAGGGGACGGGTATCAGTGTCGTGTCCTTATTTTATTGCGCAGTGCAGACTACAGTAAAATCTAGATGATTCGAAGTTCTTGTAAAGAAAAATTTAGATCCTTTTAGGCAGGTGGTGGCTGCTTAATGCACGGTGAAAGTCATGCAGAAAGCTCCAAGAGGAGCTTTCTGCATGACTTTCGGCATGCATTAAGCGGCCACCTGTCTTAAAGATAGATAATTATACGTATTTTAGTGATTTTACTGTACTTATATAAAGCGTTTAACAGTTAACCGTTATCCTGCCACGAGCGACATGACTGTTGCAAACAGCTTGTATCCAGATAAAACGCCGGATAACTCAGCGTCTCATTAGAACACAAGCTGTATGACAATCGGTCAGTATCTTCTCAAAAACATAAACAAATAGGGGAAATTAAAAAATCTGCACCTTAATATTGATGCCGGTTGATGCCTCGGTAACAGTCACTTCCTGAAACCATTGTGATAAATAGAGCATTTGCTCCTACGGAGCAAATGCTCTATTTATCACAATGGTTTCAAAACTACAAAATTAAAAAAATCATTTTCTCTAGTAAATACTCCTTTTTGGTTGATTTATTCAGAGGTTGGGTCTAAAAATAGCCTATGGGGGACACTCGGAACACCTCAGCTACTGCTAACGAACTATATTCTGACGGAATACAGCGAGTAGTTACGATTGTATGAGGGAATGGGTTAATGCAGACTGTGTACAACTATTGTGATCGTCAATTCGCTCGTATACAAAGTACAGACCTGACTGCAAGGTGTTCCCTTTTATACTCATGAAGGAAGCTCCAAAGTCACGATTTATAGGGTCAGAATCAAATAGAATAGAGCGTTGTATTAAAACCAACATTTGACAGCCATGTAGAACCAGTTCAACAGCTGCGTCAGGGCAATGTTTCATTTTTAAATAGATATTCGTAAACAATGACTCAATGATAATGCATATAGATGTTTGGAAACAAAACAAATAAAAAACATCAAAATATCGAATGGTTATATTTATTTGTTTCGATACAAAACAGCTCCATACACATAGAATAAAAAATATGATCTTTTTCTAAGGCGACCACTTAACGAATAAACACTGGTAACATTTAAAAACATGTGGTGGCTTAACCCTTTCGCTGCCAATGGCGGATCTGTGATTACCTATGCAAACAGTTTGGATCCAGATGAGACGCCGAGTAACTCGGCGTCTCATCAGGATCCAAACTGTTTGTTACTGTTACATGTACTATGTGTTTGAAGCAAACATGAAGAAAATCAAAAGAATGAAAATTTGTAGCAGACGACAAAGTTAGCAGACGACAGAGTTTGGCTGCGAAAGGGTTAATGCAGAACGAAAGTAATGCAGAAAGATCCTATAGGATACTTCTGCTTATTACGCAATGGCTTCAAAACTACAAAGTCTTAATTTTTGCTTTTCTCTAGTACATTGTAAATGCTCCTTTTCTGTAGATTCATTCAACGAGCCTTGGTCTACATATAGTCTAGGAGGAAATGAGTTAACCTATCCAACACTAAGTACCTTTCGTCTGAAAAAATGCAGTCTGCCGAAATGCTAAACGTACATGTTTTTCTATTTCTTTAAAGAGTTACTCAACGTCTCGTTTGGATCCAAACTTTTTGCAAATGTCCTCAAAAACTGATCCATGATGAAGCAAGAGTTAACCCTTTACTTGATAGAAACACACTTTGACACCTTGACAAACTGTAGGAGTAGTCCAATCAAGGTTTCCTAATAGAATAATATACAAGCCTTAACTCTACAGTTTCTACCATCATCAAAAAGTCATATGCGTGTACAGAAAAACCTGTCTTAACCCTTCGCTTGCCATTCACGTCAATATACGTACCTGTAAATAGTGAATACCCAGATGAGACAGCTCCTGCAGGAGCTGTCTCATCAGGGTCTGCACTATTTACAAGTTGATTGTGCAACCAATGCACTCCACAGCAGTGATTGCACAGCGATATACTTGTACACAGTGAATACATGTATACATGAAATTATACAACAGGGCATGGGTAAAGAAGGGGAAATGTGTTTTAAAATTCAGCAAGCGAAGGGTTAAGTGGCTATCAAACAGAGGTCTAAATATGGGTCTGTATAGCAGGCAGTAGCTTAATGCAGGTCAAAGGTAATACAGAAAGCTCCTATATATGAGCTTTCTGCATTACTTTTATCCTGCATTAACCCATTTGCTCCCAGTGGATTCTTCCATGCTTATATATTGGATTAGTCCATTTTTTTTATCTAAGGGATGTCCCGTCTAAATTTTCATTTCTGTTTTGTTTTATATTGAATTTCCTATCAGGAAACAGTGTAGACTCTGATCAGACGCCGCATCATGCGGCGTCTGATCAGAGTTTATACTGTTTGCCTATATCCCATATATGGATCGTGGGAGCAAATGGGCTAAGCAACCACCTGCATTTTAAGACTGTTTTGTTCAACAAATTAGTGATCGACCGCTTACGGCAGGTTCTACTGTATACAATTACAAAGTTACATGACGTCACTATTCTTTATATGATGTCATCATCGGGAAAAGGTTTAATTCAGCGGCGTACGTGTATAAAGTAACTGTTACATTTCTGCTTATCAGTTCACATCACGTATCATAGGCTGAGCCCTTTCCTGAAGAAAATTCATAGAAGAAATACTGACATCATGAAAATATATATCATAGATATTTATAGGCTGAATTATTCTAATGGCATATGAGTATATGGTATTTTGGCATCGTAGGAAATGTAGAATCAGATCTATACATTTTCATATGCGAACAGAGCAGACCCTGATCAGACGGCTCCTACATGGTTTGCAAATGTGTTAGAGGACGTCTGTCTCAGATGAAGGGTTAATTGTTATACCACTGTTAGATGAGTAACCCGACGTCTCATCTGGATCCAATCTGTTTGGTTCTATTATTTTTTTCTAAACAAAAAAGAAATGAAAAAAAAAATGGGCAGACGACATAGTATATAGATGACTATGTTGCAGCAAAATAGCAAAATAGTTTCAAACCCAGTCACAAGTTTGAAAATGGTTTCATATTACAACAATAATATTACAGCAGCGAAATACTGATGATTAATATACATGTATACATTAGGCAAGAGAAACATAAACTAAAATTCATGAGTTGATTTATCAAACTTGATCTTCTGTCATGTTTCCTGATTCTGCAGCAATCGATTTGACAGCCTCGTAGCAAGCCTTGAACTGTTCCTGTAATATATTAATAAACACTCTTATAGTATGATCGCCACATAACCCTTTCCTTCATAAATATTCAAGAAAAAAATAATGACACCATGTATACTTATCTGATTGTGTATAATGGTATAATGCACACAGAATGTTTTGGCCATTACTGAAAATGGAGATTATTTAGATTCACATAATTTCATAAGCAAACTGGAGTTATCTGGCTAGGATCTGAACTGTTTGCAATGGCGTGTAATAGCATGTGTAAGAGGCAAATCGTTCAAGGATTCTGACTTTTAAAACTGTGTATTTCGGAAATTATTGATGCCAATCTGTTACCGCTCGAAATGCGTTCCTCATCATTTCGGTTATACTCATTGTCTATCAGTTTTACTGGTTCCATCTAGTGCACATAAAGAGTCGCTACACGTCTTAACCCTTTCCCTGGTGAATATTCAAATAGGAAATAATGACGTCATAAATATCAATAAGATTATTTTTATAACGGCTTATGAACACATGAAATTTTGGCTCAGGAAGAAGCTGTAGAATCAGATCTATACTACACCATAAGCAAACAGAGCAGACACTGGTCAGACGGCTCCTATAGGAGTCTGGTTCTACTCTGTTTTTCAGATGCGTCAAAATGCGCTTACATAAGGGAGAGGGTTAACCCTTTATTTCATAAATACGCCTTTTGCAAACTGTGTAGAACCACATTAGACAACGCCTATAGGTAACGCATAACCACGGTTTGTTCTGTTTCCATATGGAATTATATAGACCTGATTCTACCGTTTCTGTATTGGTCAACAATCCTATATTTTGTCACATGTCACGTATTGTTTTGAGTCTTAGACAGCAATCGGTTATTCTTTACCGATGTCATCAAGCACTTGCTTTATGTGGTAAGTGCGGTCTAAAGCTGGAATCAAGCCAGTAAAACAATCAGGTCTTAGCTATATTTAGCACGCAATAAAAATAGCTTTAACTGTTTCATTACCCATTGAAAATCTTATGTCTCATTAAGATGCAAGCTGTTTGTCACTCTGATTGTTGTTAAAACAATAAGGAAGAAAACTAAAATGCAGACAGATTTTACAAACCACTAAACTGGGCTTTGAAATACTTAAATTACAGTAGAAACTGTCCTAAGCGGCCATTCACTTATTGAAGACGGGATTCTTAAAAGGCAGATGGTTGCTTAATACAGGTTGCTTAATGCAGAGCAAGCGAAATGCAGAAAACCACTATAGAAGCTTTCTGCATTACGCTTGACCTTCATTTAGCTACTACCAGTCTTGGGAGATCCCATAATTAAGATATGTTCTACTGTACACAATTCGTTGTTCAGCTTACTCAGAATTACAGTTTCCGCAACTCCTTCAGTAAAAGCTCATATGATACATGGTGCATGTAGGCTGACGTTACAGTAGTACCAGCCTACAGTAACCACATAATGAACGATCATAGGAATCTATAAGAGCAGGTGGTTGGTTAATGCCCGACGAAAATAATACAGAAAACTCCTGGAGGAGTTTTCTGCATAATTTTCTCCCTTCATTAAGATACCATCTACAGGGTATCTTAAAACCATGGAATTAACACTTTCCTTTATATAAACGCCTTTTCACGCATTTGTAAACAGAGAAGACCCAGATCAGACGTCTCCTAGAGGAGCCGTATGATCAGGGTCTGCTGTGTTTGCTTATGGAATTTGACAGATCTGTTTCTGTTTTGGTGGTGATTGCGTCTTGTATGTTGCTTTGCCTGCTTGACTTTACTACTTTTCCATTTCTAAAATGGCTGCAACGTTCCATCTTCCATATTTCATTATAACTATTTTGTAAAAATGAGTAGTCAGTAAGTATTGAAATTTGGTAATATAGAAAAGGGAAATGGTTAAACACTGTGGATGGTCGCTCTAAAGAGGTTATACTGTATATTAAAGATTGTTCATAACAGGTCCTGTATCCGGTATATCTAAGTATAAACGTTTAGCACCAGACTAGCGATGTTTTACTAAAATTTGCAAATAAATAGGATCCAGAATCAAAACTGCTTGAAATGAACGTATGGTTTAGAAAAACAGACTCTACAGCTTGTACATTTAAATATGATATAAGCAAAGTGTTGAGTGGGAGAAACATTTCTCATCATGATAAATGTAAACCACTCACCAAGGTTGGTAAGGCTTTAGGAATTCTGACCTTCAACTTCCTCACCGAGTTGATAACACTTATCTCCTCCTCTGTCAGTAACTTCTCTAGTAAGTCATGTATCACACAGTACAACCCACTTTGTTGCGATCCATTGCTTTAAATATAATAATAAGCATACACTGTATACAGTGACCCCCGATAGTTCGAACATTTAAGCATCATTAACGATCTATAAGACAGGTGTCAGCTTAATGCAGGGTGAAAGTCATGAAGAAAGCTCCTCTAGGAGCGTTCTGCACGACATTCGCCCTGCATTAGCAGCCACCTGCCTACGAATACATAAATTCTTCATTACTAAAATTCGTAGTATCGAGTTTTTACTGTATGTACAAAGTGAAAATACATTAAGAATATTACAGAATACTTACTTTAAGAATTTCGTGGAACCGAGGAAAGACATATTTATTTTATTTATTTATCATGGACCATTGCAAAACAGTAGTCCCAGCCTATCAAGTGCCATCAAAATATGAACATTTTGCTGCATTAATGGATATAATCGTGATTATTCTGTTGAGGACAGACCCAGGTCTAAAGCTACTTTCTCATCGCGGAAGCTTTTATGGATCTACAATGTTTACAAGTTATATATAAGTACATTTAGCTAAAAAGAAAATTAGTATTGTAAGACCCATGTAGTGATATATTACTCACAGACAGTGGACAAGTAAAGGCCTCCCTGGGTTCCTGTTCATATGTTCTCTAACTGTCCGCACCAGCTCTGTCAGCTGACTTGGTTCCGGTATTATGTTCACATCCTCCCAATCCTTGTACTGAATCATCTTCACCTCCTGCGTCTCCTTGGTCTTCTATTTAAGACATCAATAGAGAAGAACGACTGTAACCTTAGCCTCATTAATACTCATTAATGACATCATGAATATTAACCCGTAAAACGCTTAATTTTCAAATGGACTATTCCAAAATTTAAACAGGTCAAGCTTATAGTAAATATTTTGGAACTTTTCTAAAGAAAATTGTAACAAGACAAAAATAGCAGTCCCTGATGAGGGGCTGCTCTAGGAACCCTCTCATCTGGGTCTACACTGTTTGCAAAGGACATTAGTGACTCGTGTCCCGCACTGCAAGGGTTAATTACAAAACATATTAATTTTAAATATGGAAACACGAATTTTCGATTTTGGCAAAAAAACTGCAGTATCAGATGTACACAACTCCTTACCATAGAGCAGATACACATGGAAAGCCTTCTGTAAGATATTAATGTAACAAATAACGACACCATACTATTAAAGGGGATGCCCCTACATTTGACGCGTTTCATAAACACTTAAAATATACAAAACTCATTTATTTATATGCTGAAAAGTAGTATATCGCAAAAAGCCCCATCCAATTACCGTTTATAATGACAAAACATCCATGTGTTTGATATCGCCGATCCCGGTTTTACTACCCGAAGTTTCAGTTTTATTCGGGTTGGGTTTTAGTTTCGTAACTGTTCGCCCTATTCGCGATGCTCCGACCACTTCCGAGAAAGCTATTACGTAAACAATGGAGGGATCGGGTGATCATCGGCAAAACGCGGAAGAATTTAACGGAAAAGGCCGATAATATTGTGTTGTAGAACAAAAATTATCAGTACTGATGAAATCGGTTTATTTGTATCACAGGGGCATTTTTCGATATATGTTCAAATTGGGAACCTTCATAATAATGCTAGAGCATAACAAACACCAAGTTTTATGATATTATTGAAAATATGCGATCATTGTAGAGACTTCCTCTTTAATTATCTGGCTGATTTTAGAATTCTAGTGTGTACATCTAAATGAAACTCACTTCGCTATCTTATTCAAATTTGTTATATTTGTTAAAAACCGTGGAGAACCTATCACCCATCCCTTAATCTGCTGAATAATTAAAACTGGTCCATGCCTTTCTGAATAAAAATTAAACAAATTCACTCTGACAGTTCGGCGTTGAAAGGAATGCTAACTGTTGTTTACCTGCATTAAATCTTATCAGCATACATACCTTTACTTTTGTTTCAAACTTCAGGATCCTCTCCATGTGTGTAGTGTAATCTTCCGTTTTTACCGTTGATACTTGCACACTACCATATTTCATTGATGACCCCTTCTTCGGCCAATATATCCCATTTGACTGCAAATTAAAACACCAAAGTCAACTGTATTTTCCAATTAAAGTTGGAAATGACGGTGAAAAATCTACCATATATACAGCAATTACTTATGAAACACCTTTCATGAAAAACTTGTTTCTTTGCCAGTTATTCCCGCATATTGACGCCTTTTGGTGCCTCTGTAAAAGTCACTTTATGAAACCATTGTGATAAATGGAGCACTTGCTTCAGAGAAATGTGATATGAAGCTTAACCTATTCATAAGCTTGCTGAATTGCATTTTACAGATTTCTGAAGAAAATAGTCCACGTGCATCGTTTCCTGAAAGCTACACTTATTTATACAATGACACATTGATAAAGCTAAAATGAAAACAAGAATACAATGGAACGGTGTTGGGACTGAGTTGATCAGCAAATGTATACCAGAAACTCAAGAATATTGGCAAACATATTTACAGGGTTTTCCGTTTCCAACATTCATAGCAATTGGGAACCCAACACATGTTTGACTGCATTTTTGAGTCTCAAACATGGTTGGTATTTCCATGTTCTGTACCTTTTTGTTTCGCTCATTGCGGTTTAGCATGACAATGGTGCTACAGTTCTTCTCTTTAACAAGCCTACAGAAGTCCACGATTGTGTCCGGTGTTGGCATCTGAGTAACTATAATAGCTTCCTTCTGTCGGTATGTCTGAAGTATACCATTGGTGACGGACAATAATATGGTATCTCAAAAAGCAATGGTGCATATGCATGCAAGTAAATTCATCTGTAAGATATCCAGTAAAACCCTTCTAATGCGGCCACCAGAAAAGATGTACATGTAATTGCCTGGGTCGCATAGGCAGGTGATTTCTTAATGCAAGACGAAAGTTATGCAGAAAGTTCCAATAGGAGCTTTCTGCATTACTTTCGTCCTGCATTAAAAATTCTGAATTGAGGTGATCCAACAGAGGATAGTCTTTACTTTCAATGCGTTCTATAACTACCTAAATTAATTGTTTATATGTTGTAGAGAAGTCTATCTCAAGGAAACCGATCAAACACACGCGGTAAAGAAAACAACACTTCCATGTATTTGATACCGAAGACCCCGACGTTAATCGCTGATATCTTAGTACATGTATTTATTGCGGATGCGTTTTATTTTCGTAACTGTTCGAACTAGACCGATACTATTGGTTTGTACATCAAACAATTATAAGTAGCGTCAAAAACGGTTTATTTTGTATCGCAGGGGCATTTCCCGATATAAGTTCAAATTGACAATCTTCATATGAATAAATGAACATAAACAATATTATAGCAAATATGTGTTTATTGTAGAGACTATCACTTCTTTGAACATCTCAAAATAGGTTTGTGCCAAAATTTAGTTATAATTTGTTTTCGTTTAAACCAAAGTATCAACCCATTACCAGATAGTTAAACTTTCGACACTTTTGCAATCAGAGCAGACCCAGATCAGATGGCTCCCGTTGGAGCCGACTGATCAATGTCTGTTCTGTTTGCTTATTGGGTAACATATATCTGAATCTACAGGTTTTTTTTAAATAGCCAAACGTTCATTTGTTTAGGTACTATACAGCTAAACTTCGGTAACTCGAGCTCGGATAACTCGAACAATTGGATAACTCGAAGTAAGCGTTCGGTCCTTCCAAAGTTTATAAGACCGAATTGTTCTAAAATGTATTACTTCGCATATCTAGAAACACACGTGACAGCTTAATGCAGTTCCTAACGTAACTTCTAAATCCTAAAGAACTTTCAGCATTACTTTACACCTTCTGTTATGTCGACAAAATGTGTATGCTCCCTTGAAGTTCGAGACAGTCAATGAATATTCATAAAGTCGTAGCTTCTTGCACAATTATTAATGAGGTAAAGGATTATACTTTCGCAAAGATGAACTTAGGCAAAACTGATATACGTACATCATTCAGTACTGCGTTAATATATCTATTGCTGGCAAGTGTCGGCCTATATCGTGGATCTGTAATTGATAAAGCACCAATAATCATAACTATCGGTGATGAATTATATGTCAAACCGTTATTCAAATGAAAAATTGCAAAATGCTTTATGCGAGTGCGACAGTCTGTTGCATTTACGAGGACAAATGCTTTTTAAGGCACCCATAGCAGCACCTAAACGTTCTTTTTAAAACATTCTCTCTTAGTTCTGCGTTTTAGCGTCTCTGTAAAAGTAACATTTAGAAACGATTGTGATATTATCACAATGGTTTCAAGACTATTCAATTCTGATTTTATTCCTTTTCTTTAGTAATGCTCTTTTCGGTAGACTAATTCAAAGAGGTTGGGTCTAAATATAGTCTAGGAGGGAATTAATTAAGGCACCTATAGCAGAACTACCATATGATGCCCTTACATAATGAATAAACATGGTGGTATATGCACATATTTGCTTAACCCTTTCAATTTAGATTCAGTGTTGAATATTTATAGTGGATAGCCATGTTTAACTACAGAGTCCTTTCAGTATTATAAGCCCCATTCCCACTGTCCCGGATTGGGCCCTCGGTACGTCCCGGATGTGTGGTCCGGCGAAACCGTGTCAAACCGGGAGTACATCCCTGGCGGCACCGTTGACATCCGGGAAGATCCCTGATGAACCCTATTGACCCGGCTTAATCCGGCAGACAGCCCCGGATGTTTTAAAATGTTTAAAACAACCGGGAGTCACCGAGAGTCACCGGGAAAGATATCCAAAACCAGCTTAATCCTGGCAATTCCGGGACAACGTCGGTATATTCCGGTGCAGGTCCGGGTCTCTACTCTGGCTTTACCGTGATAGTCCCTAGTAATTTGGGATGTTGGCGAGTACCTCATCCACGATAGACCTTTGGTGAACCCCCGGCATTGGTCCGTTATAGCTCCGGTGAACGACGGTATAGTCCCGTTTTGTACAGGTGGAGTCTGCCGGTCAACCCCCGTTTATACCGGATAACGCCGGCTTGTCGCTGACGCACACCCGGGATATGACGGGGTGATACCGGCGGCCACCGCGGCACTACCCGCGACGACCGGGGTCTCACCGGATTGTATCATGTTCAACCGGAAAAACGCAGGCCCTACACCGTAAATACGCCGTGCCAAACCGGAAACTAACCCGGGTAGTCCGTGGTCAAACTGGAAGATCCTGCTTCTAAATAGGGGGTACACCGAGGCAACGTCGGAAATATGGGAATGTACATTTATTTTTTAAGAAATAAGGTCCCGTATTATCCCGGACGCCGGCTATTTCTTCGCCGGGAAGTACCGTGGGGTACCGGGACCAGCACCGTGACAGTGGGAACGGGGCTTAAGACTTAAACTTGCGATAGAGTTTTGAATGGCAAACAGTGCATATTCTAATCGGGGGCTCTTCTAGGAGCCCTTTGGTCTGGGCCCATATTGTTTGCATTGCAAATCCCAATGAATACGTGTCCTGCATTCAAAGTGTTAATGCAGTCTGAAAGTAATGCAGAGCTCTGCATAAAATTCCGTCTTGCATTAAGCTACCACCTCCTGTCTTAGAAATCCCTTAATTAGACTTATTTTAGTTGGTCTCTGTTGATAATTTTATCTTTATATCCATTCACTTCGTGGTAGAGTTTCTACAACATATTTACCCGGAATATCACTGATAGGTCTATCATTCCTTCTGATCTCTTGTTCAAACGTCATTGCAGGAATTTCTTCCCTATCGAAGTTCAGCGACTCATTGCATTTCTGCAAACAGATTGTATTCCAAATATTCAATGCATTTGACTCCTGAAGATAAAATGTAGCAGTGTGATAATGCGTTTGTATTGGCTTCTAATTTGATAGAAGAACTACTCCACCAATGAACGCATTCCCTAGTAGTGACACGTTTTGGTGCCTCTGTAAAAGTCACATTTTGAAACCATTATGATAAATAGGAGCAATGCTCTATTTATCACAATGGTTTCAAACTACACACTTCTAAACTTTGCCTTCTCTCTAGTAAATTCTCCTTTTCGGTATATTTATTCAAAGATGTTGGGTCTACATATAGTCTAGAAGAGAATGAGTTAATAAATAATTAGCAAACTCAGCATGCTCGACATGCCGGTGAAAGGTTGGTCTTTATACCTTTGATCAGGTTACCCGTGATCGGCTGGATTGTGAGAAAACACTTAATCTGTTGATAAAAAGGAAAACAGTTCTCAAATGGGCCGGCTGAGCAGCTGGATTACTAGAAAGATATAGGGAGAACTCTGTTCTCAAGAATTGGTGGTTGGATAACAATGGGGTGTGTTTAACATAGAAGGGATTAATGAGTCCCAGTATATTTAACACATTAATGAAATGTTTTGTTTGTGAATTTTGTTTTGATTTAATTGTCTGTTAAAGGTGTTCAACGAGCACTTGAATGTTAGTAAAATCTGAAGCTGAACCTAGGCTGTATAATGACAACTGCTGTGATACACACCTGGAACTGATCTTTCAAGTCTATTGAGGCCTTGGCAAAGTCCGCAAGGAGCATCAGCTGGCAAGATAACCCCAGAGTTTGGGCAACAACTCTGTACAGAAACTCGTATTGTTCCTGTATAAATATAAAATCATAATTGTCGTGGAAACGTTCAGTCTATAGATCTACACTTATGGGCATTTGTCAAAGAAACGTCACCATCAACAGGATTCGCCTGCACTGTCATTTGCAAACTGCGTAGGCCCAGACCAATGGGTTCCAATAGGAGCCCTCTGATCAGGGTTTGCACTGGTTGACATTCAGAATCCTCTATTAAGTTTAAGCTATTTATATAATATTTATTACCCTTTTATTCAGGTAAGGAATAACGTATGACTGTTAATTACCTGAATAGCACACATGAATTTTGGCCAATGGAGAATCCTACAGGAATCGTCTGATCTGGGTCTACTCTGTTTGCAAAGGCGTTTATATGATGTAAAGGGTTATGGTGAGTAAACTCCAACGTACTACAGTCTTTATCTATATAATACATATCCTTTAACCCAGTTTGATTCGCTAATAGCATGCCAAAATGTAGAATGATTTCGTACCCAATAGAGCATTCATTACATCACCTATGTATATGTTCAGTAAACAAACGTGTGTCTGCAGCACATGTGCTGACTGTTTGCGGAACTCCGACACCTGATTGTACACGCCAACAGCCCTGATGTGAGTCAATCGTCCACCCGGCAGTCTAGAGCAATAAACATACCCGCCCTACCCACGCCAGTCGTAGAGTATACTAATCTGTGTTTGCACTATATGTATCAGCAGTTTGTAGAGTCATGACAAACAGGTGTACACGTCAGCAGTCCCTGTAAAAAGTATTTTGTCCATAGGGACGTCTATGGTAATAAACATACCCCTCCTACCCTCACCAGCCATATACTAACCTGTGTCTGCACCATATGTATCCGCTGTGCCCGGAGCTCCGACACACAGTTATACACGTCAACAATCTCTGTAGCGAGTCCCTGGTCTACCAGGAAGTCTAGAGCAACAAACACGCCTGTCCGTCCTGCACCAGCTCTACAAGGTAAATGGTTTTTAGGAAATTCGATTATTATTCTTTCTTTATTTTTATTCGTTTATTTCTATTTTTTGTTTTAGACTTCTTTTGTTTTTAACGGCAGTAATACACTCGTACTTCATCAGTATCTAATTTAATTAATGAGACAAAACAGGACAGGAGAAGATACCGTGATGATTCCTCTCATTTACAAAGCACTGACACGTGATGTGACAAGCATGCGTTTCTTATAATGGTTGATTTGACCATAAGTTTCTTGTAATGGTTGGTTTGATTGCTAATTTGAATACATTTCCACTTCGATTACATTCCAGTACATTAGCCCTTTACTTGGTGAATTTTCATGACAGAATCCACACATTATGCATATCAATTAATTACTGTTCTTATATTGTTAGAAAAAACAATGTATGTATTGCTATGACAGATCTAAGGTATTATGTAAGCGAACAGGGCATATAGTATTCAGACGGTATATACAGGAGACATTTGAATAAGCCTTATCTGCTTTGTTTTGTCTCTATCAAGCAAAGGACTAACAAGAACATACGTGCAATGAACGACCGTGGGATTCTCGTCTTGTCTCACTATAGTCCTGTACTTTTGGTGGAACTCTATGAGACGGGAAGGGGAGGAGGGTTGGGTTCCACCTTGCCAGTCTGTGAATTGCATGTGCACCAATCCCCTTTCTTCTCCGGCCTGTACATGTATATAAATACATCAAATATTAGCAAGTTTGCATTTTTAATATCATTAACCAATAAATAATACTACAGAAACTTTAAACAAATGAAAGTTGCAATGCCGTTCAGCAAATTTATATGTCACAATAATTTCCCGTGTTCCAATGCCAACATATCAATTGATTGGAACTTGTTAAAAACAACATTAAAAGTATAAAAAAAATCAAACAAGCCACTTAGCGCATACCTATATAAAGTAACCAAATAGAAACCTCAAATATCAATTTTATAATACAAATTTATTCAAACCAAAGGCATATACAACAGTATGTCTCTGTTCAAGCCAATGAGCGAACACGAACTATTGAACATTATTCCTATGACAATTAGTGTGCACACATCATAATCGAGCACAACTGGTGTAAAACAACTACTGGTACATGTAGTAAACATCAGCCATGGGGAAGTAAGCAACATTACTCTAATTTATATTTAAAAAATACAATATACATTGCTTAAGAATGGACAGTGAAGTGACTGAAACGGGAAAATATTATCGCAATAACAAAATCAGCCAACTAAACTCATAAAGCATTTAGCATATCTAAATTAATGTGTGGGTGGGGAAATCGGCATACCTCATGATACCTGTTGGTCATTCTTGTAAATTTTAAAAAACTAACCATCAGAAAACGAATATTCGAATATGAACAACGAATATTGGAATATCAATTTCTGTATTCGTTCCCATCCTAATAAATAGCATGCATCAAACACTTAAGTTGAGCATTTAGAAAAATTTAATGGAAGGTACTTCAAAGTGTAAACATTTAGCGCTCATTTTGTTCTCAATTCTATAAATGTAGGTACATTTGATGACGAATACTACAAATGCTGCCTGTTTCTTAGCAACGACGTCAATCTGAGTTGGGCAATGCAATTCTGATGATAGTTAGTTTTTTTTAAATCAACGACTTGCATGAAAATTATGATATATACAGTAAAACTCTCTGAACCGGACGTAAAACTTATTATTATAAACATCGGTCTTGGAGACAGGTGGCAGATTACTGCAGGGTGAAAGTCATGCAGAAAGCTCCTTAATCACCCTGCATTTAGCAGTCACCTGACTTTAAGTATCTAAACTATTCTCTATTCGGTTTAGAAAGGTTTTATTCTAGTCTAAAAAGTCTAACTAGAAACTTAATACGTATAAATCAAACCAACGTACCGTTTCTACTTTATAAAAGTTGATGACGAAGTCTGCATAGTTCTCACGTGATAGCCCGTAGACAGAGATGTCACCGAATGTTCGAACTTCACCAAGCTCCGGTAAGTATTTGTCAGCCATTTGGCCCTTGAATTATTTATAATTGGTATGGTGTGACTCACAGATATTCATTGACCTATATGGTACTTATTTAACTAACCACTTAAATGAGAGAAACGGGAGTGCTGGCATGTGTAAGCAGTGTATACCTAGAACAGTGGACTCCTAGGGGAGAAGTCCTCTGATGGTCCAAAATCCTCTCGAAAATTATAAAATTTCATAATAAATTAATGTAGTGTAAAATGCACTATGAGGACATAATTGAGCAAACCCCTTTCTTCTGATATGTGATAGGAGTTATATCGTTCGCCATTACATGTGTTGGACCTTGCGTCATCAGTCTTTCATCAGGATATAACATATTTGACAATCTAATCCTTTCTTTGAAAAGAGTCGAATAACATTCATCAACAATTAAGAAAAATGACAAATTAAGCCATATGGCATTTGTTCATTGCAATAGAGAACCCCGGTGTCTGATCCGGATCCAGGCTATTGCAAATGCTTTTTCATCACTTTGCAAACAGAGTAAACCCAGAATAGATGGCTCCTGTAGGAGCCGTCTGATCATAGTCTGCTCAGTTTGGTTACGAAATAATGTAGTTTCGATTCTATAGTCTGCCATGGCCAAACTATTTCCTATGACGATATGCTATTATAAAAAGGTATCCGATAAATATTCAAGATGTCATTATTTCTTACATAAAGTGGAGGACTAAGGCAGATTATTTATAGTACCCATTATAGGTCAATGTCATTGGAATTCATCTCTAATATGCTAAGAATTTATTCAGACTGAAGCTAACCTCGTTATCGGATGTCCCATTCAACATGACGACGCAAGTGACTTTTTCTTGCCAGATCATCTTCCAGAAATCGTCCTTCGTTTGTCTTGATGGTCCTTTACATAAAATACACAATATATATCTGGACTACTATTTTATATAAACATAATTTCACAAAGTATTAAAGTTTACCAGGCTGTAAAACTATTATGCCTGATAAAATTTGGATCTGGTACAATTTTGATTACTACCGATTCGATCAAGCTTTGAGAAACTATTAACCGACTGGCAAACAGCTTGGAACCTGGTGAGACGCGGAGTAAGGATTTAAATAGGCTACACACATGCAGTAAAATCACTCTACGGGTACAATAATCATTTAACGAATAAATGTGGGTAGCTTTAAAAGCGGATGGTTGCATTAATGCAAATCGAAAGTAATGCAGAAAGTACTTTTGTGAACTTTATGCATTACTTTGACCTGCATTAAACAATCACTTTCATTAAATACCCACACTAATACTTATTTTGAGTAGTGTTTATACAGATGTTGTGCCGTATATATACCAGAAGAAAACAAATCATGTACCCGTTCAGTGTATTAGATTGTGATATAAGATCGTTGCCATTTATATTAATTATAATTATCCCCAAAGTATTTGAACAGCAAATATCTTATTTCTTGTGAAACGGAATAATTGAATTGTGGGTTATTTTGATAACTTTAAAACTAATCTGATAAGGTAGAAAATAGTGTAGGCCCTGATGAAACGGCTCCCATCAGGGTCTGCATTATTTTACTTTGTTTATATTTTCAAATACTTTGGATAATGTGGGTACATACCTTGTGCAGCAATGTACCTCCGCTCCCTATGGAAACCCTGTGTATAAAAGTAAATAAAATACGTGAATATTCATCTACCAAAGCTGTTCAAAGAATAACATTCAATGCAGAACTCCTACAGGAACCCATGTTGTAGGTCTATAGTATTTGCCCTATTAAGGACAATATACACTATATGTTAAATCAATACATATAAGTAGTGAAAGTTCTGGATTTTTAAGGCAGGTGGTAGCAACCCTTATCGCGCTGTACATAAGAATAATGTCTGTTCAAATTTGTACCTGGTGCAATATTGACTACTTCCTATTCGAACAAGCATTTAACCCTTTCCCTCATACAAACATGTTTTCACGCATTTGCAAGCAGAGTAGATCCAGATCAGACGGCTCCTAGAGGAGCCGTCTGATCAGGGTCTGCTCTGTTTGCTTATGAAATTTGATAGATCTGTTTCTATACTTGCTAAAATGGCTACAATGTTCCACCCTCCATGTTTCATTATAACAAATTTGTACATGAATATTCAGTAGGTATTGGAATTTGAAATAAACATAGAACAGGGAAAGGGTTAAGAAACCATTTGCTCGCATTTGCAAACATCTTGGATCCATACTAAACGTCAAGTAACTCCGAGTATAGCCGAGCAGGTCGCGATTAACGGAAATACCTTATGCAGGTCGAAAGTAATGCATGAAGCTTTATAATATAGATAGAGATTCTGCATTTATTTTACCATGCGTTAAGCAAGCACTTGTTTCTTAAGACTCTTATTCTCAATCAATAAATGGTCTCTTAAGGCAGGTACAGCTGTACTCACATTTATATATGAGGCATTGATATAGTCAGTTTCTTTGCTATCCACATTAGAAAGAACCACTCGATTGTCGTCATCTGAAATATAAGACACACAATTACAGTAATTATATTTTATGCGTATTTAGGGAATAAGGGGCATTTTAAATGATTTAAAATTGAATGAAGGCACTTTACGCACGGACACACAGTCTCTGACACACGCTGTTAACCCGTTACTTGATAATCCCGCTATGCAAACAGAGTACAATGAGTATACCCATATTAGAAAAGCTCTAATAGGAGCTGTATATGATCTGATCTGTTGACTTGTATGTTACAGATCTACCACAGTAATAAATCGCCATATTTATATATTTAATAAATAATAAAATCAGTTTATATTCATATGCATACATATCAACCAGGTAAAGGGTTTAGCTACATTAAATGTCGTAGCGAAGCTACTAAATACACTACAATAGAACCTAAAGAGACTTAACCCTTTCACCGCCAATTTCGCCTTTATTCACCACGACAAATAGTGCAGTCCCAGATCAGACGCCGCCTTTTCAAGGCGGCGTCTGACCAGGGACTTCACTATTTGTCTCAATCTCTATTTCTATATATGTGCTTTGTTCCTTTGAAATTTGCATTTATTTATCTCATTTCCTTATTTTACTGAATGATTTAACAAACTTGGATTGCAGACGACAATTAGAAATTTGGCGCCGAAAGGGTTAACTCGTTATCTAATGAATATTCAAGTAAGAAATAAATACACCGTCCGTAGATATTAACCCTTTCCCTCATATAAACGTGTTTTCGCGCATTTGCAAACAGAGTAGACCCAGATCAGACGGCTCCTATAGGAGCCGTCTGATCAGGGTCTGCTCTGTTTGCTTATGGAATGTGATAGTTCTGTTTCCTTACTTTTTAAAATGGGTACAATGTTCCACCTTCCATATTTCATTATAACTATTTTGGCCATGAATATTCAGTAGGTATATGAAATTTGGAATAAACATAGAACAGGGGAAAGGGTTAATTACTAGATTAACTGTTATAATGACATGTGAACAAAGGCATTTTTTTATCACAGCGGAAACTGTAGATGAGATAATACTATTTCATAAGCATACATAGCAGACCCTTATCATACGACTTCTATTGGCGTCGTCTAATCTGGATCTTCTCTATTTACAAAGACGTCGAAATGCTTATCTATCAGTTACAGGGTAAATAAGTAAACATTTCGGATTAGAGAGGTTTGACTGTTCTTACATGGATATATATCGGTGTATGTATTTTTCGAAGTATTCTCATTCCGAGTTGCTGCCTCATACGGCTTTATGAAGTCGTTGCCAAGATGCTGAAACAAGTAAAAATCACATAGATAAATAATGTCTGTGCAAATATAACTACATCCAATTCGATTAACCCATTCCCTTATGGGTTATTTTTAGATCTAACCTTTTCGAATAAATCTACCGAAAAGGGCATTTATTAGACAAAAAGTGAAATTTTAAAATCGTACCCTATGGAGCAAATGCTCTATTTAGAACTATTGTGTCAATAAGTGATATTTACAGAGGCGTCAAAAGCAGTACATATGAGGGAATGGGATAAGCTTTTTAAGAATCAGTTGGAATTCTGATGAGACTCCGAGTGTCAATGTGCCTCACCTGGATCCAAGCTGTTGGCAGGTCTCAGTTAGCGGGATAAGAGTTGAACCGTATGCAATTAACCCTTCGCTTGCTATTCACGTCAATATACCGACCTGTAAATAGTGAAGACCCAGATGAGACAGCTCCTGCAGGAGCTGTCTCATCAGGGTCTGCACTATTTACAAATTGATTGTGCAACCAGTGCACTCTGCAGCAGTGATTTGCACAGGGAAATAATTGTAGACAGTGAAGATATATGTAATCATACAACAGGACATGTGTAAAGAAGGAGAAATGTATTTTAAAATTCAGCAAGAGAAGGGTTAAATAGATATATGATATCTTAAGATGGAGAAACATGTATTTTCTTATAATCGACAATTCGTATTTAACCCCTTACCTGATGAATATACATGGAAGAAGTAATGACTGTATGAATATCAATTAGCCAAATTTGTATAATGACATTTAGATTTATGTTTGCAAAGAGTTGCGATCAAGATTAGATGTTACTGATGATCAGGTTGTTTGACAGGAAACCTTCGAATTATATTATACATGTATGTATCTGACAGCATGATTTTTCAATGACGTTGAAAGGGTTTACAAACTATATCACTACAACGCTTGGATTACTTATTTAAAACATTTTCAACATTAAGTAAACTTCATTTGAAACGAAAACATTGTCCAACAAGATGTGTTTGTGAAACACTATGCCCCCTCATATATTTGACCTCTGGCCTTGAAGGATGACATTGACCTTGACATGTCATCAAAATGTGCGGCTTTATGAGATACATAGGCATGCCAAATATCAAGTCTCTATCTGTACTGGCTCAAAGTTAAGACCAATGTTAAGGTTGTGTTAAAGTTACAGACAAAGAAACAGACAATTTGACCTTTGACCCTGAAGGATGACCTTGACCTTGACCTGTCACCCCTCAAAATGTGCAGCCTCATGAGATACACAAGTATGCCAAGTATCAAGTCTCTATCTCTACTGGTCCAAAAGTTATGGCCAATGTTAAAATCGGTGATTTGACCCATATATTTGACCTCTGACCTTGAAGGATGACCTTGACCTTAACATGTCACCACTCAAAATATGCGGCTTTATGAGATACATACGCATGCCAAATATCAAGTCTCTATCTGTACATTATGACCAATGTTAAAGTTGCTGACAAACAAACAGACAAACAGACAGAACAATATGCCCCCCCTCCCCGACTATCGTCAATGTTGGCATACAAATACAGTAGCTCGTTTTTAGTTCGACTTTATTCAGGTTAGACCCTAAGTTTGTCGTCGTCTTATCTTGATCCAAATTGTTTGCACAAAAGTGATATAAAGGTAATCATACTGCATAAACCTTGCAATGCTCGTTTTGAATAAGGAAATATTCAGTCTCTTTCGTTTTAATTTTACTTCTTAAACCCTTTCCTCCATGAATACGCCTTTCTACCCCTTCTGTAATAACCACTTCTTGAAACCATTGTGATAAATAGAGCATTTGCTCCTATAGGAGCAAATGCTCTATTTATCACAATGGTTTCAAACTACAGAATTCAAAAATTTTACTTTTCTCTAGTAAATGCTCCTTTTGGGTAGATTCATTCAAAGAGGTTGGGTCTAAAATAGACTATGGAGAAAAGGGTTAACTTGTCAATAGTATGGACATTTTGCGATGACATCAAACAGTTTTGATCCAGATGATACGCCTGAATTAAGCAGCCACCTGCTTTTAATGACCTCTATTTTTATCCGTAAAGTGGTCGATTTTGAGAGATTTTGTTGTTTGCTTCTACCTCAAACTCTGCTTCAAATTCACTTCGTTCCATATTAAGGACGGTACGAAGTAGTATTTCCACCTCAATTTTGTTTGTTTTAAGGCTGTCCGTTTGTCGATTATGGAACGTTTGGGTGATTCCTCGTTGCAACATCCTCATGACTGGGTTCTGAACAAATAATGTTGTCAATGCTGAAAAATAACGAAAAGTATTGTTGTTGTTACTGTTGTTATTTTTATGCTATGAACAAATGCGTTCCAAGAGATTTTTACCAATAACATGATACCATAAAATATATAGGAGCAAATGCTCATTCATCACAATGGTTTCAAATTGAAAAATTCTAAAAGTTTCCTTTTCTCTAGTTAATGCTACTTTTCGGTAGATTTATTCGAAGTGGTTGGGTCTTAAAATAGCATATGGAGGAAATTGTTAAAAAAACTTAATCGAATCGGAAGTAGTCAAAATTTCCCCCAGATCGACATTTGATCAGACATTATTCTAGCCTATATGAATGCACCTCTACCAGGTCAAAGATTAACAAACGATGCAGAACCGGATGAACGACATTGACAAACACTGTAGAACCTGTACTAAACAGTCATTTATTAAGAAGTCTTAACCTTTAGCCTGATGAGCATATTGTTGTTACACAATTATTAACCTACTACCTTTTCAAAATACAAGCTTTAATCAATTTTGTCTACCAAAATGCAATCAAGGTGTCAAACAGTTTGGATTCTGATGAGAAGTAACTCGGCGTCTCATCTGGACCCATACTGTTAGCATAATTATATACTCACTCATATGCCCATATCAGGCTAAAGGTTAAAAAGCAGGTGGTTGCATAATGCAGGGCAAAGGCAATGCAGAAAGCTTTCTGCATTAATTTTGACCTGTAATGAACTACTACCACCTGCTTTACAGATCCATAGACCTCTTTTTTATGATCTCTTAAAACAGGGTCTACTGTAGTGAAGTTTCTATTTGTTAGGTTTCACTAGGAGTTTGTGTTTTATACACACATATGGAACAATATTGACTAAATGTGAACATAGCAGAATGAAATCTGTCTAAACCAATGAATTGAAAGGGGTCATAGTGCCAGTCTATAAGATATGCCACAGCTAAAAGCAGGATGAACGTTTAAACTCCTACATAGAAATTTTCCTCTCATTCTCTATTAAACAGCCATAATATATCACTTACAAACTCCTTTAATGGCCGTTTAAAAGAGGTTCCAATCTCCAGGGTGAATAATATTTACGCCCTAATACCATAAAACTATAGTGTCTAGGGTAGGATTATTACCAGGTCTGAGTGCCAAGATTATTATCACCATGCTTGCTTGGTGTCTGAGGTTGTGTTTGTAAAATCAGATTGGTCCGAAGCTGATTAAATGTTTTACTTGAGTCTGAGATGGTTCTCTAGTATGTTATTGGTCAGAGTTTCTACTTGCTCAAAACTCTGGGTCCATGCTTATAAAGCTTTTAGTTGAGTCTGAGTTTCGTTCTCAAGCTTTTGATTGGTCAGATTTGAGTTCTCAAGCTTTTGATTGGTCAGATATGAGCCAAAGGCTCAAATCTGACCAATCAAAAACTTGAGAACGAACTCAGACTCAACTAAACGTTTTATAAGCATGGACCCAGATCAGCCAGAGTTTTGAGAATGAACTCAGACGACTTAGATTCAGGAGTAGTATAACCGAAGTGTATTGTCCGCACTTTGCGCAACTTCAACGTTCCGTGATGTGCCTGGCGCATCTAAAATGAGCCAGACTCGATCAAACATACATGTACCTTTGACAGCCCGCTGTGGCCTGTTAACTCTGTCTGGTCTGCTCTCCACGGTGGTGTCATCCTCATCATCAAACCGTTTCTTTCCACGAGCTCTAGAATATACAAACCAAACAATTCGACAATGTTTAAATATGTAATAGCGTTTGATCTGGAGGATCCAGACTGTTTGATTATGTAATAACACTGCAGCAAGCCGTGCGAGTTGCTTTCCTGCGACTTTGGTGGTGAAAGAGTTAAAAGATGTTTAATATTTCCGTTTAAAACAGCTTATTCTCTTTCAGTAGAGAGAATGCAAGAGGAAGGATAGTGACCGGAATTATAAGCTGGTAAGTCATTGTAATTGTCTATGTATACCATAAAATGGTCTTTATTTATATTTGTTTACTATGGTACATGGTAACACTAGTTATCATCCGACAATACAAACAAGACAAAATATTTGGTTTTGCATACATAACAATTTATATTGTCATATCAGAATATGTCCATTGAATACACATTGCACCCACTGAATAAAATTAGAACGTGTCTTGTAAATCATCCCATGTACTAAGAAAAATATCATCTATCTGAATCTAGCTCTTGAAGTGTATCACTGACTTACGATATGAATCTATCCCTCTGGGTCATTACAGTATTTGTTACACATGATGGAGATTAGTTTCTGTGAATGTTCAAAGCAGAAAAGCCCACATCCTTAGAGCTTGAAGGACAATATATTCATACTGGTTAACACATGCAAACGGCCAGCATATCCTTAAATTATATATATATATAACTATAATATGCATCTTATTTGAAACAGGTTTAATACCGTACAAGTTAATATACAAACTCATGGAATACAAACATAGCTTGCACATACAAAATGCATGTGTTTTTACAGCAAGCATAATATATTTCTTGCAAATAGACTGAAATAAACTTTACACTACTTATCCTTTTGAGTGATCACTTATGCAAACAGTTTGGAGCCAGATGAGACGCCGAGAAACTCCTCTCATCTGAATTCAGGCTGTTTGAAATTGAATTTGCGGATAGAGGGATAATGCTTAAAACCTTACCGTCGTTTTGTAGCAATGATAATTGCCACTAACATAGCAATTAAGACTACAAGTCCACACCCCAAGCCAACAAATATCCAAAAGTAGTTTGGTAACCCGCCTTGCTGGGTTCCTGTTAGAGAATATAAATGCTAATAGTACCATTCATAGTAACATGTCAGTAAACATAACCCCTCAAAAGTATTTAATCCTTTACCTGTTCTATATTATTACTAAAGAATATTCATGGATGAAATAGTTACGATGAAATATGTGACGTGGAACATTGTAGCTACTTTAGAAACTAAAGGAACATATCTATCGAATTCCATTTGCAAACAGAGCAGACCCTGATCAGATGGCTACTTTAGGAGCCGTCTGATCTGGGTCTACTCTGCTTGCAAATGCATGAAAACACGTTTATATGAGGGTTACTGGGTTACTGAAGGAAAACATGATCCAAGTCGATTTATTTTCAGTTAACCTGAACCACAATAAGCCATCACCGATCAGGGTATTCATAGTGTTCTACGGTTAATGATAAAGACTGTGGGGTCTGGGGATAGGAAACTATTGTGCATACCTTTACTAGAAGAATACTTATGTAAGAAATAATGACATCATAAATACTAATTAGTTTTTGGCCAAGGCAGAAACAGTTTACTGTAGAATCATATATTTTTTATTTCATAAGCAAACACAGAGTAGATACTGGCCAGAAGGGTAATATAGTATCCATGCTTATAAAACTTTTTAGTAGAGTCTGAGTTCGTTCTCAAGTTTTTGATTGGTTAGATTTGAGCCTTTGACTCAAATTTGACCAATCAAAAGCTTGAGAAACAAACTCAGACTCAACTAAAAAGCTTTATAACCATGGACCAAGGAGCCGTCTGATCTGGGTATGTCTGCTCTTTTTGCAAAGGTGTAGAAAGGCGTATTTATTGAGAAAAGGGGTAAGGACGTCGCGCTGTGACCCAAGACTGACACTGTCTAAATAATATTAGATATTTCGATATTTCGATAATATTATAGGTTTATTACAATGGGAGATAATGTCCCCGAAAATATTTGAATAGTTTATAGAGGATATGGAGTTATCGTTACTGGATTTATTTTTAACAGCGGTTTAGAATTTGACGATTTCCTTATAATAGCCTTACTGTTTGCTGATGACCTTGCGATATTTGGAAAAACACACGTCGAACTTCAAGAAAACTTAAATAGATTGCAGCATTATTGCTGCACATGGGATTTAGAGGTTAATTGTAGTAAAACAAAAGTTATGGTTTTCCGTAAAAGAGGTCTCATAAGGCCAGATGAAACCTGGTATTATGGTAACCCCTTATCTACTTTGGATACTGTTAATGATTTTAATTACCTCGGAACTGTCTCTAATTATACTGGTAGCTTCTGCTTAAACCAAGAGTTTTTGGCCGGTAAGGACATGAACGCACTGAATACTTTAATTATGAATACACGTGATGGTAATCTGAAGAATAGTACAATTTTTACAGCTTTTTTATTCCTTTGTCGGTTCTATACTTAGTTATGCATGCGAAGTCTGTGGCAATGCAAAGAACAAGTCATTGGAACGGGTGCATTTGAATTTTTGTAAGAAAATATTGCAGGTCAAGAGGTCAACGTCGTCAACCTCAGGGTCAGGAGAACTTGGACGTTATCCGCTTTTTGTAAATCGCTATGTAAGAATAATTAAATATTGGTTGAAACTAATTAATACTGATAATATTATTTTAAAACATCCGTATAAATTGATGGTAAGTGACAATGAATAAGGTCCCGGAAATTGGGCAACAGGGATCAAAATATCTGTTAGAGGAATATGGCTTTAATTATGTATGGTTAAATACCCATGATGTTAAAGTATACATTTTTGTAAATAATTCAAAAAGAGAGTTATTGATTGTTTCATGCAGAAATGGTATGGAGATTTAAGTAAGTCTAGCGTTGTATATTCCTATAGGCATTTTAAGTGCATTTTTGTATTTGAGGACTATTTAGATTTACTATCGTATGAATTTAAGTGGTTTTATTACGATACTACGATTGTCGCCCCACCTTGAATCCCAAATTGAATCTGGTCGATATGGTAGAGCACGAATAGATAGAAATGAGATAATGGCGAGGATGGGATGAGTGATGAGTGGTAGTGTGACCAAAATGACATTATTGAATTGTGTTGCAACAAGGTACTTATGTACACATTGAAAAGAATAAAGTATATATGTCTGTCTGTCTGTCTAAAACTGATTGCAGTTGTGTTAACATTATTTCAATCGAAAGCTTGGGACTTTAACTATACACTACATGATATGTAGCATTACTTCTAAATCCCTTGATCATTCATTGAAACTTGGAGGATTACTTTATGCTGGTATAGTACTATTTTCACTCCCTATCGACTGTGTTACAATGAGGGGTGCGCCTGTGAGAAGACATGTTAAGGTATCGGCTCGATACTGTTACGGCGCCTGCATATTTCTTTGCAAATATGCGAGAGAGAATATTCATTTAACGTTCAGTAAGCTGTTTATTTTCCTAAGTTTTGGTTCCTTTATTCAATACTTAGGCAATATCGTATATCGTGTCGAATTATACATCATACGTACGCAGGAAATCGAGTTAAAAGCAATTAGTGCGCGAAAAAAGGGGTTTTAAAAGTAATAACTTGTTCAAAACATGAAGATTTTGCTCTGTTTTACATTTCGTTTCACTAAAGGTGAAACATCTTTAAACGATATGTACCGGTAATGCCTTATTTAGCATATAGCACCCGCATGTACACTTAATTTGCAGGGTTTAAATTTATTTTGACGAGTTTATCCATACTATCATATCCGTGTACATGTTGGCTTCTTCCCAATCAACTAACGCATGTTACGGTCTCTTATCTACAGCGTTACAGACTCTGCCAGAATGCCTTACGGCATTACATTTTCACTTTATTCTAACATAAGCGACGTGTTTGGTATGCAGTAAAACCCCTCTAAACTACACGTTAAATGTAGCATAAATATCGGTCTTGGAGACAGGTGAAAGCTTCCTGTGAAGGTCACCCTGCATTAAGCAGTCAACTGCCTAAAAGTATCTAAATTCTTCTCTATCAAAATTCCGGTTTAGAGGGGGTTTGCTGTACATCTACAGATAATACTCGAGAGATAAATTATGTCATTACTCAGGGAGACAATGGGGTCTACCGTGCTAACCCCACCCCTCCGACTACCGGGGGTGCACGATAGACCCCACTGGCTCCCTGGGCACATATCTTTGGATCTATGCAAGACGTCGATTACATGGTAATTACAATTACTAACTGATGTTTTTACTGCCGGTGTTTTTCTAAAACAAATTGTAGGGGACATAACTATGAAAAACAATCGAACCAGATCACCCTGGCGACATGCACAACTACACTCATGCTGTGACATTTTATTTAAATCTGCCCAGCCGTTTTTGAGAAGAAGCGCAGACAAACTTTGCGACAGGCAGACAGGGAAGACAATTATACCATAAGCAAATATAGCAGATCCTGATCAGACGTCTTCTACAGTAGTCTTCAGATCTGGGTCTGGCATTTATATACTTTATATCAGGAAAAAGATTTGCTGACGAAAATATCAATTTTGCAATGGAGAATTGGCCAGTCGTGCTTATTGTTAAGAAAATTATATTTTATTATAGAACCATGTTGTAACTGTTAATAACCTTTTACCGGATGAATATTCATGTATGATTTATTTTAGTTATTGTATTAAAAGTACAAATATTTGCTATTGTAAACAAATACGAATCTATAACATTTCAGCCTCTGATCTGGATCCACTATGTATACAGAAGCACCAAATGTGCCATTTTCAGGAAAAGGGCTAACATGTTCAAAGCTGATGTTTTGGAATGGAATAGCCAATCATTGTTTAACCCTTTCCGTCATATAAATATCTTTTCACGCATTTGCAAACAGAGTAGACCCAGCTCAGGGTCTGCTCTGTTTGCTATTGGAATTTGATAAATATATTTCTTTAGTTTCTAAAATGACTACAAGGTTACGCCTTCTATATTTCAATATAACTATTTTGTCCATGAATATTCAGTAGGTATTGAAAATTAGACTGAATATAAAACAGGGAACGGGTTAATCAATAGAATCTATTCAATTTGAAAGGTTTGCTAGGAGATTTTAAATGACAAACAATGCAGATCCTGGTCAGAGAGCTCCTAGAGGAACCTATACACGGAGTTCATCAAAGGTTTAGTCAGATTTAATTTCTACAATGGGTGTTAAAATCTGGCATATCAAGTGTTGGTATTAAGAATGGGATACGTGTTCCATAATTGCGTTTAATACAACTTTCAGTTTATTTTTTAACCACACTCAATATCTACGACATAAACTAGTGTAGTTTGAGTCTTCTATCAGGCCTAAAACATTGATTCCATACTCTCAAAAACACTTATTGTTTTCGATTAGAAACCGTAACTGTAAGTTTGGATGTAGAGCATGAACGGTAACACCCTCTGGCACACGCCGTAACAATGCAGTTTTGAAAAATGCATCCGATTTGCCTTATAATCAGTCAAAAGAGAGAAATTTGTTTTGAAATTGGTCTATAATTAATTTTGGATTATGCTTGTACATAACATTGGTGTTTGAAACTGATATTCAAAAGACTATGCCATTTATTTTGCAATAGTCCTAACGATTCACAATATCCCCTATAAAAACGATGAAATCAGAAGAAAATCAAACGAAAAACTCCTCCGATAAATCAAATGCCAGTAATAAGACTAACACGTATTTAAAACTTGAAACAAATCTTACTTATTACCTGATAATGTGTTTTATTGCTCCATCTCGCCCGGGGTGTTGAAAATATGGGCAGGCGCCTTAACATATTGGGCAGACGCCTTAACATTCTCTTTACTAAACCGTAACTTGTCTTCTCGCAGGCGCACCACTCATTGTAACACAGTCGATAGGGAGTGATTTTGATTAAAATTAAATACAATAAGCTGAATGTGAGGTTAATATAATATACTTCCAATTAAAACAGACTGTGCAAATAATGCTTGATTTATTTTTATACGCCCACCTAATAAAGGTGGTCGTATATTGTCGTGGCCCTGTCTGTCCGTCCGTCCGTCCGTTCGTTCGTTCGTTCGTTCGTTCTTTCGTCGGTCAACATTTTGTTTGTCCGCTGTTTTCTGGGAAAACTATTTGACAGATATTAATGAAACTTCACACAAATGTTAAATGCATCAAGATCTGAAACTGAGTTGATTCTGAGGTTCATTTGATTTTTCGTTTCGGAGTTATTGCCCTTGTCCTTAAAAATATGCAAATAGTTTGTCCGCTGTTTTCTGGGAAAACTATTTGACAGATATTAATGAATCTTCAAACAAATGTTGAATGCATCAAAATCTGAAGCTGAGTTGATTCTGAAATTCATTTGATTTCTCATTTCAGAGTTATGGCCCTTGTCCTTAAAAAATATGCAAATAGTTTGTCTGCTGTTTTCTGGGAAAACTATTTGAGAGATATTAATGAAACTTCACACAAATGTTTAATGCATCAAGATCTGAAACTGAATTGATTCTGAGGATCATTTGATTTTTCGTTTCAGAGTTATGGCCCTTGTCCTTAAAAAATATGCAAATAGTTTGGCCGCTGTTTTCTGGGAAAACTATTTGAGAAATATTAATGAAACTTCACAAAAATGTTTAATGCATCAACATCTGATGCTGAGTCGATTTTGAGGTTTATTTGATTTTTCGTTTCGGAGTTATTGCCCTTTTACTTAAAAAATGCAAATATATGCAAATAGTTTGTCCGCTGTTTTCTGGCAAAACTGTTTGACAGATATTAATGAAACTTCATCCACATGTTTAATGCATCAAGATCTGAAGCTAAATCGATTCTGAGGATCATTTGATCTGTTGTTTCGGAGTTATGGCCCTTGCACTTAAAAAAATAATGCAAATCTATGCATATATGAGGATGGCCATAACTTTTTCATTTGAAATGATATTTACTTCAATTTGTTTACATGGTTAAACCTTAATGTGAATTTACACATATATTGCGGGGGTTTTGATATGCCATTTTATTCTAAAGTTATGGTCCTTGAACTTATAAATGAAACTTAACACAAATGTTTTAAGCAGAGTTATGGCCGTTGCACTTTACAAAAATCTGCAAAAATGAGGATTAGCTGTAACTTTTTTATTTAATAAGATATTCACTTCATTTTTTTTAAAAAATAGTATCACCTTAATATGGAAATCAAGATCTGAAGCACAGATTAGAAAATGTCAACACTTATAAGGCATGTTGAATCAGAGAAAGTTTGCAAGTGGGCGTATTATGTACCGTATGCGGTACTCTTGTTCAAATATTGCATTCTATCTATCATGTTATTTAGATAATTCTGTAATGGTCATGATCTTCTGAAACCACTGTGCTTTTCACGTTCTTTTGTCATTTGTCACTGGGACTGAATCGATTGGACCGATTTATTTATATCTTATCGGATTGAGAACAAATAAAAATTACTTAGGTCATAAATTAGGTCAGAAACAGCTGATTGAATTAGCATGTGGAAAATGCATTTACTGTGTTTTCTGTCTTGTTATGGCAGTGATTAGAGAAAAGTAGCATGAGAGTGTTCCAAATAAACGACGCAATTATATGAGGTAAATATAAATTAAATCTGCCGTCTAGTAAAGAAAGTGAGTGACAAGCACAGTAATATACGTTCGCATACCTGAACAGCTCCCTGTCGATTGTTCACATCCATTTTCGCAATTATTACAAGTGTCGTTACAAGTCGAACCCCATACTTTATTGCTGGCACATCCTTTGGTGCAGTGTCCATTCGATTGATTACATTCTCCATTCAAGCAATTTGTAGGGCACAGTTGGGAACAGTTATCCGACCAGTGTCTGTTTTCAATACAGCCTTTTGAGCAGGTTCCTACTTGGCTACACACGCCGTCGGTACAGTTATCAGCACAATGTACTTCGCACATTGCTCCCCATGTTTCATTATTGAGACACTCACTGTCGCAAATGCCTTTGGAATGACTACATGTTCCGTTATTGCAGTTTGTCGGACAGTGTTCAGTACAGTCATCACCCCACATTAGGTCTCCGGTGCATCCTGCTGAGCAATGTCCGTTCTCTTTCTCACACGTACCGCCTTGGCAGTTGGTTGGACACGCCTCCGTACAATTATCTCCCCAAGAAACATCATTGACGCACCCTTTGGAACAGGTACCATTTCCTTGAGTACATTCACTATCAGCACAATTAGCTGAACACTCGAACTCACACTTTCTTCCCCACGAGGCACTGGTATTACATCCGCTTGTACATCCTCCATCTGACTTGGCGCATACTCCATTGTTACAATTGTCTGGACATTCCGAATCACATGTTTGTCCCCATGTAGTTTCATTCAAACATCCAAGAATACAACTACCATTCGTCTGACTACATGCCCCGTCTGTGCAATTTGTTGAACATGCATCAGTACAGTCACCACCCCACATTAAGTCATCGGTGCATCCTGCTGTACAATGTCCGTTCTCTTTCTCACATGTACCGTCTTGGCAGTTGGTTGGACACGCCTCAGTACAATTATCTCCCCATGAAATATCATTGACACACCCTTTGGAACAGGTGCCATTTCCTTGATTACATTCGCTATCAGCACAATTAGTTGGACACACGAACTCACAGTTTGTTCCCCACGAGGCATTGTTATTACACCCGCTTGCACATCCTCCATCTGATTTGGCACACACTCCATTGTTACAATTGTCTGGACATTCCGAATCACATGTTTGCCCCCATGTAGTTCCATTCAAACATCCAAGGGTGCAGCTACCATTCGTCTGACTACATGTCCCGTCAGTACAATTTGTTGAACAAGCATCAGTACAGTCACCACCCCACATTAAGTCATCGGTGCATCCTGCTGAGCAATGCCCGTTCTCTTTCTTACATGTACCGTCTTGACAGTTGGTTGGACACGCCTCAGTACAATTATCTCCCCATGAAACACCGTCGACGCACCCTTTGGAGCATGTACCATTTCCTTGATTACATTCGCTATCAGCACAATTAGTTGGACACTCGAACTCACACCTTGTTCCCCACGAAGCACTGTTATTACATCCGCTTGTACAGCTTCCATCTAACTTGGCACAGACTCCATTATTACAATTGTCTGGACATTCCGAATCACATGTTTGTCCCCATTTAGTTCCATTCAAACATCCAAGGATGCAACTACCATTTGTCTGACTACATGCCCCGTCAGTGCAATTTGTTGAACATGTATCAGTACAGTCACCACCCCACATTAAGTCATCGGTGCACCCTGCTGTACAATGTCCGTTCTCTTTCTCACATGTACCGTCTTGACAGTTGGTTGGACACGCCTCAGTGCAATTATCTCCCCATGAAACACCGTTGACGCACCCTTTGGAACAGGTACCATTACCTTGAGTACATTCGCTATCAGCACAATTAGCTGGACACTCGAACTCGCACTTTGTTCCCCACGAGGCACTGTTATTGCATCCGCTTGTACAGCTTCCATCTGACTCGGCACATACTCCATTGTTACAATTATCTGGACAATCCGAATCACATGTTTGTCCCCATGCTATTCCATTCAAACATCCACGGATGCAACTACCATTCATCTGACTACATGTCCCATCAATGCAATTTGTTGAACACGCATTGGTACAGTCATCGCCCCACATTAGGTCTCCGGTGCATCCTGCTGAGCAATATCCGTTCTCTTTCTCACATAGGCCGCTTTGACAGTTGGTCGGACACGTCTCTGTACAGTAATCTCCCCATGAAACATCGTTGACGCACCCTTTGGAACAGGTGCCATTTCCATAATTACATTTGCTATAAGCACAATTAGTTGGACACCTGAATTCACACGTTGTACCCCACGAAGCACTGTTATAACATCCGTGTGTACAGCTTCCATCTGACTTGGAACATTCTCCATTTTGACAATTGTCTGGACATTCCCAATCACATGTTCGTCCCCATGTTGTTCCATTCAAACATCCAAGGAGGCAGCTACCATCCGTCCGATTACATGTCCCGACAATGCAATTCGGTGAACAAGCTTCGGTACAGTCATCACCCCACATTAGGTCTCCGGTGCATCCTGCTGAGCAATACCCGTTCTCTTTCTCACATGTACCGTCTTGGCAGTTGGTTGGACACGCCCCAGTACAATTATCTCCCCATGAAACATCATTGACGCACCCTTTGGAACAGGTACCATTTCCTTGATTACATTCGCTATCAGCACAATTAGTTGGACACTCGAACTCACACCTTGTTCCCCACGAAGCACTGTTATTACATCCGCTTGTACAGTTTCCATCTGAATGGGTACATACTCCATTGTTACAAGTGTCTGGACATTCCGAATCACATGTTAGTCCCCATGTAGTTCCATTCAAACATCCAAGGATACAGATACCATTCGTCTGACTACATGTCCCGTCAGTACAATTTTTTGAACAAGCATTAGTACAGTCATCACCCCACGTTAGGTCTCCGGTGCATCCTGCTGAACAATGTCCGTTCTCTGTCTCACATGTACCGTCTTGACAGTTGGTTGGACACGCCTCAGTACAATTATCTCCCCATGAAACATCATTGACGCACCCTTTTGAGCAGGTACTATTTCCTTGATTACATTCGCCATCAGCACAATTAGCTGGACACTCGAACTCACACTTTGTTGCCCATGATGTACTGTTATTACATCCGTTTGTACAGCTTCCATCTGATTGGGCACATTCTCCATTGTTACAATTGTCTGGACATTCCGAATCACATGTTTGTCCCCACGTTGCATTGTTAGTACATCCTTCAATGCACAATCCATTATTTTGTTCACATGTTTCACTTTTACAATTGGATGGACACATTTCTGTACAATTTGATCCCCATGTCAACGATTGTGTACATCCAGTTAAACAAGTGCCTGTAAGTTGACTGCATGTGCCATTTAGGCAGTTTTCCGGACACGATTCGGTGCATTCGTCACCCCAGAAATTAGTGCCACTGCATCCATTGGTGCAACTACCGTCAACTTTAGCACATGTGTTATTGTTACAATTGGTTGGACAGCTGTTACTACAATTTGGCCCCCAGTTTGACGAATTTAAACAGTTTCCTAAACAGTTTCCTGTACTGGTGTGACATTCAGAATCAGAACAGCTGTCCGGACAAGCCCTTGAGCAGTCTGGTCCCCAGGTTGTATTTGTAGTACACCCTTCCAGACAGTACCCTGTGTCCTTTGAGCAGGTTCCTTGCGCACAGTTTTCGTTACAACTTTCAGAACAATCATCGCCCCATACAGTTGTATTGACGCACTCTCCGGTACAATGCCCTGTGTTGAAATGACATTGGGTTCCATTACAATTTGACGGACATGACTCATTGCAGTACTGGTCCCAAAATGTTCCACCGACACAGCCGTGCAAACATCTTCCATCTGTTATATCACAATTTCTTCCCGGTGACGTCCCGGGATCATTGGAGCAGGACTCACATTTCTTGTCGCATTTTGGATCGTTGTAGTAGTTCGGTTTGCATTGGTTTAGGCAATCGCCGGTTTGATTGCATCTCCCATCAGAACAGCCTGTCGGACAATATGATAGGCAGTAAGCCCCTGTTAAATATGTCTGTGAACATCCAAACAAACATCGGCCTGCAATAAAAAATATTATGTCAAATGTGTTCGCTAATTTTGCTTTACACGTCGTAAGAGCTTAATAAACAGTACGCTTAGCATTGTAGTGTGTTGAAATGCAAAAGTGTTGATAATCACGTACATTGAATTTAGTTTGTCTTTCAAAAATATTATAATAGAGCGTTACTTTACTTCGATCTGAATTTGTTAACTAATTGTAAACGAAAGCAATGTCTTTTATCTATAAACTAACCCTTTGAAAAGTATTTATCATCATCATTATCACTTTTATATTGATTATCAATTTCTTTCATAACTTTTTTCTTTTTTGTTTTATTTCTATTCTAATCCTTCCTTGCAAAATCTTTACTGCTTATTCACCATCTAGCATAAAGTTGAAAGGCCCGAATATAAACTGAATACCTGTTGACCGTTTGCATGTCTGATTATTGCACGTGACGCTACACGGACTGGTACATCTAGTTCCATAAAAACTATTCTGACAGCCGAATTCACAGTATCCGTCTACCTGTCTACATACTGGAAGGGATGAAGAACTGTTGGCTAGGCAAAGATGTTCACAGGCTCGACAGCCATGATTATGACGATAGTAGCCTCCGTAACATTCGTTACACGTGTTCGTTTGGCTGCTGTAAAAAATGTGAAAATGTTCGGTTTAGTGCAATCAATGTGTATCTAAACTTATCGGGTTCCCTGATATCATTTCAATATATAGGATGAAATACCCCCGTTGTGCGTTCATTAAAAGATAATGCTCACAATTATTGATAAAAACTTCTACCAAACTGCAAAATGTGGAAGATGTGCGTCATCATTTGGGAGACTATTAATAGAGCTCGCAAAGGCTCGAGAAGGTGTTTGTATGAGGGCAATGATTAACATGTGTTACTTATTTTTCTTTGTGGCATACAGATTAGAATTCTAACTTGAGGCAAACGATTTGATTGAAAGCAATCTGTTTTGATACATTCTTTAGGTTTACAGGTTGCAAAATGTTTGGCGGTATCAATCGTAATTAATAAGTATATATTAACTCATTACCTCATAGGCTATGTTTAGATACAACCTCTTTGAATTAATCTACCGAAAAGGAGCATTAACTAGAGAAAATGAAACTTTTAGAATTCTGTAGTTTGAAACCATTGTGATAAATGCTCTATTAATCACAATGTTTTCACAAATTGACTTTTAAAGAGTCGTCAAAATTCGTCAATATGAGGGAATGGGTTGAAAGTAGTCAAGACCGAACATAGAAGACTTGTATCTCAAGTTACGTTGAGAGAGAATAACCATATCGTATGATGTATGTTTTATTCACTAACCGGCTAAATATGTATATGAAGTAAACATTCACAAACTAACATACAGGAACATGATAATTGTGCAAATGTTTTTCTGCCATTGGAAATGCCAACAACCTTCCTTTTACCTCAAAAAACGCCAATATTCGAATGCATGTATTTTTAGTAAATTAGCATATTAAACTAATATGTATATGAAATAGATGAAAACCGGAGAAAACAATTGACATTAGTACAACAAAGGTAGTTGTATGGGTCTACATTGTGTGCAAAGCACAAAGCAAATTTCCTGATAGAGCGTCTCAAATATGTGTAGTTTATTAATCACCATGTAAATATATAATTAAATCAGGTTAACCGGCTGTCTATCCAACCATACACTGAGAACAATCTCTGTTATGCCTTTGTTTTCACAGCAATATGTTTTACGTCATTTATTCTGTAAGTTTGTTGGGGTTAGTTTTTTATTCCTTCTACAGTTCAGTAAATCTCACCAAAGCCGGAATTTAAATAAAAAGGCTAGGTTGTTTCAGTTCCTTTTTGTAGCTTTCTGCATAACTTTGCATTAAGCTGTCATCTAATTTAATTGAACTTACGGTTTATAGATGATTTATTTCTGAAACTTCACAGTAATTAGTACTACCATTTGATTATATTCATCTGACATTTGTTACGATCGGACAGCAAGTTATTGCCATTTTATTTCCTGTTCACATGATACGCAAGTAATGCTTTAATATCCTATCATTTATAGAATGCTGTTAAGGCAAAAGCTAATGAAATAACGGTTGACATTCTGAAGTTATTGAATCCTCGTCTTACATCCTATAAATCGCTTTCATTTATATGTTGATTGCCTTCAGTTTAACCTTTTGGTTTAAGAATATTCATATAAGAAATGATGACATCATGAATATGTATTAGCTTAAGTTATTAGGAATCCATGACAGAAACTGTTGCTAATCACGACTCTGTGTCTTATCAGGATCCGTGCAACTAAATATGTCAGAAATGTAAAAAAAGTAGACGGAACTTTCAACAAACGACAATTGTCCTAACGTTTAAATTTCTGGGATGTTTGTGGTTGTCAATGTCTAAGTAATGAAGCCTTGCACAAAACACCCCACGTCTTGAACAAACAGCTAACGGCTTGGACAAACAACTGACGTCTTTGATTAAACAACTGATATATTTGACAATTAAATGACGTCTTGGACAAACAATGATGTATTGGACAAACAACTGACGTCTTGGACAAAACACTGACGCCTTGTATCAAGAAATTGTTGCCTTTTACAAAGCAATAGGCACCTTGCTAAACGGCTTGTATGAGGAAATAATGTAAACAAAGCAGCTGACATATTTTAAAAACATCTGACGCCTTGCACAAATACTTGTATGACGTAAAGGTGTATATTAAAATGTGACCGAACCGACCGTCCGTCAAAGGCCATTCGCCCATTTAATAACCAGACTTTATTTTAGAAAAATGGTAATTGACTCTGTTCATTTCTTTTTATATAAGCCGTACGTACGTACGTAAAATTATTTAGTTCTTTCTCAATATAAAACAATTATTGACGAGGAAAACTCATAAACAAATATTGTATCAGCAGGTCGGGTCGAACTCACGCAATGATCGAAGAAGAAGGTTTAAGTGGTATGGCTAAATTATCGATTTAAATAGAGATTGTTTTTTAAATTCCATATCTTTGCATGTTGCTGTGGTTTACTAACAGTTAAATTCTACATAGATCTATGTGTTTTCTCCAAATTCAAACCAAAGTAAAATTGAATAATACCTCAGTCATTGATCCCTTTCAACCCTCTAAGTGGCCAGAGACCGGTACTTTCGTAAACATTAGTATTATATCTATACAGTGTTAACCCCTCTCTTGCTGAATTTTAAAATAAATGTCTCCTTCTTTACCCATGCCCTGTTGTATAATTTAATATATCTTCACTGTGTACACGTATTTCGCTGTGTAATCACTGCTGTGGATTGCACTGGGCTGCACAATCAATGTGTAAATAGTGCAGACCCTGATGAGACAGCTCTTGAAGGAGCTGTCTCATCTGTCTCATCTGGGTCTACACTATTTACAGGTAGGTGTATTGACGTGAATATTATGCGAAGGGTTAATTTACTTGTTAACAACTGCAGACATTGTTTAGACAATCATTCTAAAGGTAACACAGACACCATGTTCATATTACATTCCCATGCTTACGCTTTCCATTATCATTCAATATTCAGTAATAGGCGCCCGTTGATGCTTCGCATAAATGCTTTTCTTGTATAAATGTCGTCTTTTTACTTCCTTTCTTCGTATTACGTTATATAGTTCCTGGTTGGGAACTCAATAACAAAAAGGCTGTATAAATGTCCGTAAACAGGACACCGTTATACAATTAATAGATTAATGGATGTTTGGTTTCAGTTTCTTAAGTGTTTCAGTTTCTTAGGTGTCTCTGGAAAATAGACTTGACGATTAATGTCTATCTACGAGTACATCTACATCTTTATGCGCCTCTGTCATTATTGACGCTGAAACGACGTTCCATGGGACCTTTCTACATCACGCATGTCCTGCATTAACCCATTACCTCATAGGCTAATTTTAGTTCCAACCTCTTTACACAAATCTACTGAAAAAGAACATTGAACTAGAAGAAAGGTAAAGTTTAGAATTGCATAGTTTTAAAACCATTGTGAGAAATATAGCATTTGCTCCTATGGAGCAAATGCTCTATTTATCACAATGGTTTCCAAAAGGGACTTTTACAGAGGCGGAAACATTCGCCAATATTACGGAATGGATTAAGCAATCTACATTAAGCATCCACCCACGTTTAATGTCATTTATGTCTATTCACAAAGCGGCCACGTTGTGGGGGGGGGGGGGGGGGGGTTATTGTAGCATACGACTACGACCAGCCGACATATCAATACGCGATGTCTTATCAGTGTCTACACTACTACGACCAGCCGACATATCAATACGCGATGTCTTATCAGTATCTACACTGTTTGTAATACTAGATATGCTTGAGTGCAAAGTGATGTAAATTTTACCATACTCTTTTATTGACGTTACGACTGATATGGGTCTACATTTGCTGCTTGTTTAGTCCTGAAGATACGCTGAACCCTTTCCACGCTGGCGCAACCTGAGGTGTATCTGCAAACAGCTTGGGTTCAGATGAAATGCCGAGTAATTCGATGTCTCATCTGGATCCAAGCTATTTGACATTCGGTCAACAGTTTATCATTCGCTTTACGAACCAGACGTAATTAAAAAAGAATAATGCAACAGATCAACAATGCAACAATGTTTGGCAGGAATAATGTAATCCTTTCCCTCATACAAACGTGTTTTCACGCATTTGCAAACAGAGTAGACCCAGATCAGACGGCTCCTATAGGGGCCGTCTGATCAGGGTCTGCTTTGTTTGCTAACGGAATTTGATAGATATGTTTCTAATATGGCTACAATGTTCCATCTACAATATATCATTATTACTAATATATTTTGTCTATGAATATGCAGTAGGTATTTAAATTTGAAATAAACATAGAACAGGGAAAGGGTTAATAAACATAATGGGTTAACATTATATCAGTCTGTGTGTGGAATTATTGATAACCTGAGAAAACACTAACCCTTTACTCCATAAATAGCAATGAATGTTAAGAAATAATGACATCATGAACTTTATTTACATTGTAATTGTTATAATGACGCGCGGACACAAGAATGCTTGGCTATTGTAGAAACTGTAGAAATATATTATTTCATAAGCAAACAGAACAGTCCCTGATCAGACGGTTCCTACAGGAACCGTCTGATCTGGGTCTACTCTGTTTGCAAAGACGTAGAAAGGGGTATTTATGGAGTAAATGGTTAAGGAACGAAATGATTTTCCAAGAAACTTGGCGTTGCATAAGGACCGACAGATCACACTCAAAACTAAACTCTTACCATGTGGCGCAGTGTTCACAAGTTGACTCCGTCAATGAAACTGAAACAAAATGATAAGGAACTGTGCAATATATTTGGTTGTATAAACAATTTTCCAAGTGGTTGTCGTTTACCTTTCATCGCAAAAAGCACCGGAAAGCAACGCATGGAAAAATAGTCAAACAGGGAGAGCCACACACGAAATAACACCGCACCAAACACCATCAAACAAGAAACGGTAAAGGCACAAGACAAAACATAACAGGACGCATATCAAGACGAAACACATCAAACATTAAGCATATTAAACAACAAAATTGACCGTAGGCCGTATCCGATGGTAAGGTAACAAAGAAACAATTGTCCGAAAATGTATAACACCAGATACGGGTTGACACAGGTACCCGTATCAAATTACCCATGGTTATCACAGGTACCCGTATCAAATCATCTGTTGGTTAACACAAGTATCCATATCAGACTATCTATGTGTTAATACAGGTAGCTCTATCAGATCATACATTGGTTAACACAGGTGTCCGTATCAAACATTCTATGAGTTAACACGTGGATCAGTATCAGACCATCTATGTGTTAAGATAGAGAGCCGTAAACTTTCAGACCGCCTATTGGTTAACATAGTATAAAGCTAAATATGAGGGACAGAGTAAGGAAGGTCTGGGTTTTCTCTGTTTGCTTGTGAAATAGTATAGCTGTGATTCTACAGTTCCTGCCATGGCCAAAATTTCCGATGTCCTTGTGTGATTATAAAAATGATTGATAAATATTCACGATGTCATTATTTCTTATATAATCTCAAATACACATCGTGCGCAGAAAGTACACATCGTGCGCTATTATATTTAAGAACACATCGGACTTAAGAAGGCACCATGTTTACTACATAATATGGGTTAACCCTTTACCTTGTGAATATTCATGTAAGAAATAATGTCATCATGCATATCCATTAGCTGAATTTAATAGTGGTACATACGAAAACAGTTTTTTAACATGGTAGTATTCAGCTCTATATAAATCCACAAGCAAACAGAGCAGACCTTGATCAGAGGGCTCGTACAGGAGCCATCTGATCTGGTTATATTCTGTTTACATAGGTGTAAAACTACGTCCGAACCCTTTTCTCCATAAATACGTCTTTGCAAACAGAGTAGATCCAGATCAGACGGCTCCTACGGGAGCCGTTTGATTAGGGCCTGTTCTGTTTGCTTATGGAATAATATAGATCTGATTCTAGTTTCTGCTTTGGCAAAAAATTGATGTGCTAACTTACTATTTTAAAAATTAATCTGCTTGATAATCATGATGTCATTATTATGTTTTTAAATATTAATGGAGTAAGGGTTTAGTTATGCAAATGGTTGTGAGCAGCATGTAAACTACAAGGCAGCTATTAAACTTTTTAACACAGAACAGGGGTAAGAGTTTTATGTCATGCACTGTTTGATTCACTCCTTTGTTATAATTAGTCTTCGTGTCAACATCTAACTGGAATGGGTAAGTCTATCTATTTGCATCCTACTTATATACAGCATCACAAGTACATCTTGCCTGCGTTAATAGAATATAGTTTGCCATTTGCCCATAATATTGTATTATGATCGAATAAAAAGGGGTTTTGTATAGAACTAATTTGGAATAACAGCTATCCCAGCGCTATTAACCATTTCCACCATAGGCTATTTTTAGACCCAACCTCTTTCAGTGAATCTGCCCAAAAGGAGCATTTACTAAAGAAAAGTAAAGTTTTAGAATTTTGTAGTTTGAAACCACAATTTATCACAATGGTTTCAAAAAGTGGTTATTAAAGAGGCGTATAAAGGCGTATTTATGGAGGAACGGGTTTTTAAGGTATAAAGAACACTAGTGAATTGTGTCTGTAAGACACATCGATGCCCCCGTGCTGGTGCTTGACAATAAAAAAAATGTGACAACCAACTGTACGTACAAGCGTGGCACACGGACATACGGACATACGGACGGACGGACGGGATGACAGGTGCAAAACATAATGCCACTCCCATGACTATCGTCAACGGGGGAATAATAAACTATATCAAATGCAATCAATAATTTAAATTTACAGAATTGTCCGCCTTAACCTTTTACAAGATATAGATGTTTTACGGCGTTTTTGCAAATGGAGAATACCGAGATCAGAAGTATCCATAAGAACCGTCTGATCATGGTCTACCCTGTTTGTTTACGAGGTAATATAGAGATCTGAGAGATATTCTACAGTTTCAGACATAGTCAAAACATAACCTTGGTCATGTATAACGCCATGGGAAAAATCAGATTTTAATGTTTATACATTCATTTGTGTACATAATAATAATATTATCGGTAAGGTTTGACCTGGCACTCATTACTTTCCGCCAGCTTTCGTCGATGAAATATAGTGAATTTCCGTTGGCTGTAATAAATGAAATCGCCACGTGCTTAGCACCATATACTACACACTCTATACAATATTAATACTGTCGCGATAGCCCAGTGGATTATGTCGCTGACTCTCAGAAAAAAGTCGTTGGTTCGAATCTAGGTAAAATCTAATTAAACTAAGGCAATAATGTTTTCGGAATGTTTGTTCTTTATTGTTTATATGCAACCATCGTTTCCTTCATTGTTTTCAATTCTTTGCGCAGAGCGCTTCCTAAGACCGGTTTTCGTAACGTGTACAGTAGATTGCCTTAAACACAGATGTCTGATTACATCACCCATACATTGTTAATATAGTTTGTCTTAGAAAAGTTCCAGTGTACAATATTCACACAAAATATTGTTCGTGGCCAGCATGCGTCCAACTGCCTAAAAGATTTTAAAAGACCTCATATCTTAAAACAAATGTTTATAAAAACCAACTACGGTGGGGCTCGACCCACGACCTTAATATCGGTACTGCTGTGATTAAACCACTTGGCTATCAACGCTTGTATTACATTGAAAAGCTTATTATGTACTAGCGTCATTGTACATGTATAGTGGCGCATGCTATAAGGATAAAAACAGCTTACGGAAAAGGCGGAATATTCATGCAGTGCCAGGTCAATCCTTACCGACAATAATACATGTATTAAAAATAATAATAATGATAATAATTTTAACAATAATAACAATAATAATAATAAATGATTTTAATAATAATAATAATAATCGAATCATCATCATCATCATCATCATCATCATCATCATCATCATCATCATCATCATCATCATCATCAATAAGAATACTGATCAGGTAGTGGGTTTAAACAATCATAATCTTGACCATATTAATGCGCTGACATCTGTACTTACACAGGCTAGCAAACAAGAGTATCCACAAAATATACGGAGGACACATGCTTTCCCTGTACAACAAACTGTTGCTGCTCCTTTCCTATATATCTTCACTATGCCGTCTCCTTTTATGTAGGCGTAGACCTCTTTGGTATGGCTTTTTGTCTTTTTAATACAGTGTAACTTCTCTATAACGGTCACTAAATAACATCAAGTGTTTTGTGTTACAGGCAGGTGGCTACTTAAAGCAAGGTGAAAGTAAAACAGAGCGCTCCTTATAGGAGCGTTCTGTTTTACTTACACCTTGCTTTAAGCAGCCACCTGCCATTAATACTAACTAATTACCACAAAATAGTGATCGTTATAGAGAGGGCTTACTGTAAAGCAAAGGATGATGTGTGTAAAACTGTTTGAAAAACATTCTATGGGACGAATTAACCCTTCGCTTGCTGAATTTTAAAATACATTTCTCATTCTTTACCCATGCCCTGTTGAATAATTACATATATCTTCACTGTGTACAAGTATTTCGCTGTGCAATCACTACTGTGGAGTGCACTGGTTGCACAATCAACGTGTAAATAGTGCAGACCCTGATGAGACAGCTCCTGCAGGAGCTGTCTCATATGGGTCTTCACTATTTACAGGTATGTATATTGACGTGAATAGCAAGCGAAGGGTTAAACTAACCCTTCGAAACTGTTTAGATCACGGCGAGACGATGAGTACTTAGGTTTAGCAACAGGATCCAAACTATTTGACATTCTGTCATTGTGTTGAATAAAATTCAGTCTCTTCAAATTAAAGTAGATGACAAATTTGATTTGTTTATGCAGGTTATAATAGGTTTTACAGCTGTTTTTGAAGTAAACCCTCGACTTGTGTATTCATCCTCATATTTCAGGAAGATTTCAAGATAACCGCGTCTCTTCTTAACAGAAACCAAATGGCTATTGAGACCGCATGTACAGTTGAATCGCTCTATGGCGACAATTTAATAAATAAATACGGGTGTCTGTAAAAGTATGTGGCTAAATGCAGGACAAGAATGCAAAAAACTGGATATTTCTGTATAACAGTCGCCCTGCATTAAGCTACCACGTGGATTTAAGCTCCAGAATTAGATCTCTTTTTGTAGTAGATTTAGTCCTTTCTGCGCCAAATTTTCTAATTGTCGTCTGCAAACCAATTTTGTCAAATCATTCGGTTAAAACGAAAAATGAGATAAATAAATGCAAGTGTCAAAGGAATAAAGCACAGATACGGATATAGAGTTTGAGACAAAAAGTGAAGTCCCTGGTCAGACGCCGCCTTTTCAAGGCGGCGTCTGATCTGGGACTGCACTATTTGTCGTGGTGCATTTTTGCGTCAATGGTGGTGAAAGGGTTAGAGAAGTTTTACTGTATAATAGAGCATCCCTATAGCGACCACTAAACCATTTTATATATTCTATGTTTATTTCAAATTTCAATACATACTGGATATTCATGGACAAAATACATGTATTTATAAACAAATATGGGGGTGTAACAGTGTAGCAATTTTAGAAAACAAAGAAACAGATCTATCTAATTCCATTAGCAAACATAGCATACCCTGACCAGACGGCTCCTATAGAAACCGTCTGATTTGGATCTACTCTGTTTGCAAATGCGTGAAAACACGTTTATATGAGGGAATGGGTAAACCAAATCGAGGGTTTGGTGCAAAACTATTGTAACTCCTTCACAACTCGATTTTGGTGCAAAACTATTGTAACTCCTTCACTTTGTGAAGGAGTTACAATAGTTTTGCACCAAACCCTCGAAATGTGTTTACCGATCTCCAGCTATCCGGGGCTTGACTTGTATTTGCAAACATCTTGAATTCATTGCACGTGCAATGTACTTCCGGTTCGTTCAAACTTATCAGAGATTTTCTTTTTCGAATGTAAAATAGCTTTGATCCTAATAAAATCCAGAGTTACTCGCCGTCTCATCTGGATCCAAGCTGTTTGAAAATAACAATAACACCTTTCTGAATCAACCATAAAAACACGAACGTCTTTACAGTAGACGGTTGCTATATACAGGCCAAAAGCAATGGAGAAAGCTCCCATTTCTTTCGGCCTGCATTAAGCTATCACATACCTTCTATGTCCTGCTGATCGACATTAGAGGGGTGTCACTGTGTAATAGAACCCCCTATAATGACCACTTATTGTATATGTTTTGTAATTTTTTATTATGGCAGAACCTGTAGAGTGATATCTATATTGTATCATAAGCAAACAGAGCAAACCCAGGTCAGACGGCTCCTACAGGAGCCATCTGAACTGGGTGTACTCTGCTTGTCAAGGCACCGAAAGGCGTATTGAACTAATTTTCTCCTAGGCTATTTTTAGATCCAACCATTTTGAATTAATCTACCGAAAAGGAGCATTAACTAGAGAAAAGGATTCTTTTTAGATTTTTGTAATTTGAAACCATTGTGATAAATAGAGCATTTGCTCTTATAGGAGCAAATGCTCTATTTATCACAATAGTTTCACAGTGTGAATTTAATAGAGGAACAAGAATGCGTCACTAGGGGGCAATGTGATAAAGGGTTAGAACATAAAATTAGACCTTTTTGTTGGTCGGTTTAGAGACATTTCACAGATAATACAGGTGATCATTAGTCTCTTACAGTATACATCCTGATCAGATGCCCTTTCAGCGTTTACACTGGATATACGTAAAATCCTATACACTTTTTAGGTAACTACGGATGTCCTTTTTGTTTAACCTTTAGCCTGCTGAGGGCGGATGGGTGATTACCTATGCAAATAGTTTGGATCCAGATGAGACGTCGAGTAATTCGGCGTCTCATCAGGATCCAAACTGTTTGGTACTCTGTATTGTTGAAAAGAAGTACAACTGAAGCCGATGACATTTTTTACCAACAGTATGCTCAATAGTTTGAAGGTTAAGGCTGACTGATTTTTTCGACTTACATTCACGACAATTTTGTTTTATCTGATGAAAATATATTTGTACTTTAGTCATAACGTTTGAGGGTAATTTTAACGCTGTCCATGTTGTAAGCATACATATCTGAATTTGCAAATAGTGTAGACTCATATGAGACAGCTCCTATGGGAGCTGTCTCATATGGGTCTGCACTATTTGCTATTATAATTCAGTGGCGGCCACAATTGATCCAACTTTAGCTAAGAAACATTTATGTTGGACGGGTTCATATTTGAATATTCAGAATGAAAAGTGTTAACAGAGTGGTACAACTATTATTGTTTGTCAACTATACATCGGGAAGTCAACGAAACGAGACAAAATGACTATGATGTCAAGCAAAGATAAATGAACTGTTAAACATAATCGAGTGACAACATACCTTTATAAACGATTTGAAACTTACCATCTTTTCCAATTGTCAGTTTTAACATTTACTCCATAATAAACGTATTTCTACGCCGTTATAAACAAAGACAGCCCAGATCAGACGGCTCCTATAATATAAATATGATTCTACATTTTATTCCATGGCCAAACAGTACTCTGCCCATAACTCTGCTTTTAACAATAAATCTCATTAATATTCATGAAGTCATTATAAATTTCTTCCATGAATATTCATAGAGTAAAGCGTTAATATGTTCTCCCAATCTCTCTGAGCAGATGGTCAAACAGTGTAAGGTCCTGTTGAGACGTCCAGTAATTCAGCGTCTCATCAGGGTCTAATATAAACCGTTTAACACTTTGAATAATAAATCAAAGCGCGAATTGGGCACCAAACTAACTTAATTTTTAACCCTTCGCTGCCAAATTCTGTCGTCTGCTAACTTTGTCGTCTGCTACAAAATTTCATTTTTTTTATTTTCTTCATTTTTGTTTCATAAACATAGTAACAGTAACAAAAAGTTTGGATCCTGATGAGACGCCGAGTTACTCGGCGTCTCATCTGGATCCAAACTTTTTGCATAGGCAATCACAGATCCGTTATTGGCAGCGAAAGGGTTAACTACAATCTATGCGGCGACCTCGTCGTGTCCTTTGCCAACAGTTTGGATTCAAACGAGACGCCGAGTAACTACACTCTCACAGTAGTTTGCAAGAAAACATATAAAAGGAAACTTTGACACTTGTAGAGAAAATGACAATTTTAAGTGATTAACTCTTCCGCTACCTATGTCTCATCTGGGAATTCCTGTGCAAACTCAGTGTCTCATCAGGATCCAAACTGTTTGCGAAGTCGTAATATTTTTTTTAACAAAAGAGGGAGAGTTACGTTTAAATAATGTAGATATAGAGGATCTTACATGAGCGTTCATTACACATTGTTTTTTTATGAAACGAGTTTACTGTAATAATATGGCACGAGCTTTAGTATTAATTATAGTAAAAGAGTTTCATGACTAACGATTGCTAATTTGCAGAAACAATGCACTAGTGCATTTTCGCGATTTACGGCACCCCTACAAGGCAGATTATGTGATAAATTACAATATTGCACTCAGACATCGAAATGTGAAACAAGAAGTAATAGACAGACTGACGAAACTTTGTCTCACAACACTAAAAGTAAACTCGATTATTAAAATTTGTTTTCGCATAAACTCGCGCAACACATTCCCTCAGATTGACGCCTCTGTAGAAGTCATTTTTTAAATCATTGTGATTAATAGAACATTTGCTTCGTAAGAGCAAACGCTCTATTTATCACATTGGTTTCAAAAGTATGCAATTCTAATTTTATTTTCTAGTAAATGCTCCTTTTCAGTAGATTTATTCCAAGAGGTAGGGTCTAAAATAGTTTAGGAAGGAATGGGTTAAAGTGGTTTGTGGTGTATGCTTATGTATGCTATGATGTGTTACGACAAATATTGCGTCTTTAACCCATTCCCTCATATTGACGACTTTTGACGACTCTGTAACTGTCACTTTGTGAAACCATTGTGATAAATAGAGCATTTGCTCCTATAGGAGCAAATGCTCTATTTATCACAATGGTTTCAAACTATAAAATTCTAAAATTTTCCATTTCTCTAGTTAATGCTCCTTTTCGGTAGATTTATTTAAAGAGGTATGGTCTAAAAATGGCCTATGAGGTAATGGCTTAAAGGTGCAGGAACTGAGTATATAAGACATTTGAAAACAATGTAAACCAAGATTAAAGGACCCACGAAGGAACCCTTTAATCAGGACCTGCACTGTTTGTCATGAAAATACAGTTTTTATTTATTTATTAATATTCGGAAGGTGATGAACTAGTTTTAATGATTAAGCAAGTTACGGGTTAGTTAAAATTCATCTGGCAGAGACATTTCACCCTTTACTCCATTAATATTTATGTAAGAAGTAATGACATCATAAATATTAATTAGATTATTTATTAACCCATTCCGTCATATTGACGACTTTTGACGACTCTGTCAAAGTCATTTTGTGAAACCATTGTGACAAATAGAGCATTTGCTCCTATAGGAACAAATGCTCTATTTATCACAATAGTTTCAAGCTACCAAATCCTAAAAAAATCCTTTTCTCTAATTAATGCTCCTTTTCTGTAGATTTGTTCAAAGGGGTTGTATCTAAAAATAGCCTATGAGGAAATGGGTTAAAATGGCATATTTACGCATGATGTTTATTTGCCAGAGCAGACACTGTAAAATTAGACCTATATATTTCCAGAAGCAAACTGGATCCAAACTGTTTGACAAATGAACTAGTTGCCATGTTTAAGTCTATGCTAAATGATGAATCAAATTACGCAGACTTTAATATTATAATAAGTATGGGTCACTTGTGTTTGTGTATATCTATAGGCGCCATGTGTAAATACAATCAACAAAAAAGTTAAGACCATTAATATTTAAAGTGGAATAAAATAAACACAAAACACGATATACATCAGATTTGAAGCTTTTATTTACAAAAAAATAAATTTATTAATACAGGAGTCTATAGAAACAGGCGGTTGCTTAATGCTGGGCGAAAGTAATGCAAAAAGCGCATATAGGGATTTTTTTTTGCATAATTTTGTCCTGCAACAAGCAACCATCTGTTTTAGAATCTAGAAATATACTTAGTTTGGTTTGAGTGATCACATTAGCTTATTCTCTCCTAGTCTATCTTTAGACACAACCTCTTTCAATAAATTTACCGAAAAGGAGTATTTACAAGAGAAACAGAAAATGTTAAAGTTGTGTAGTTTAGAAACCATGGTGATAAATAGTGCATTTGTTCCTATGGAGCAAATGCTCTATTTATTACAATGGTTTTAAGAAAGAGTTTTACAGAGGCGCGAAAAGGCGTCAGTAGGAGAAAATGTGTTAAGGATACCTTACTGTACATTGAAAAAACAATTCCATGGAATATGTAGTCCTCTATCTGTGTGAGCAATTTTTTATGGGAGGTCACTGGGGTCACCAATGAAATGTCACAACTTTACAGACACTGTCCACCTGTTCCGAAAAAGAGTGTGAATAAAGGCGTCAGTGATGCATAAATGTTTTGTTATTTTGTTACTTGAAAATAATATTAACACACACAATAGCACTAATCTGATTGATTTAAATCATCCCTGTTTGTTTCTTTTGTTTTGGTTGAGTACAAATAAATCCCCAAACTGGCAATATGTGTTTTATCGTTTACATAAAAAATGTAAACAGTATTTTAAGTATTGTATTTAGCTTTTTGCCATTTTATTTTTACGTTTGTTTCTTAACTGGCTAAACACTTAAACAGCAGTCTTTCAAAAATAAAACATAATAGGAACAATATTGGAAATTGACTTTGTTTCATGTTTAAACTAGCTAGCGTCTTATTCATGTTGAATAAAAGTAATGCAGAAAGTTCCACTAGGTGTTTTCTGTATTGCTTTCGTCCAGCATTTAATTTCATCAAATGTTATTGTTGTTGTTTTTTCAGGTCACTTTTTGAAATATTCTACTGTATTTCATACCCGGAAGTTCATTTATCATCTATATTATGTATCGGAGGTGTCATCTGGGTATGGTATTATTTAAGACAAGCTTGCCAATAAGGAAGTTTTGTTTCTTTGACTCTTTTTACGCCAAATAGATTTCGTCTGTAGACAATGTCATCTGCTTTTAGTTTCATAAAATAGCCTTTCCATCAATTGCGCCTCTAAAACATATGGTATGCGAATCAACTACTCGGTGTCTCATCTGGATCAAAACTGTTGCAAAGGTAATCACATATTTTGGTAATTTTCAAAGTGATTAAGATGTAAATGAAATTTCGCATTATTTTCGTAGGGCTTTATTCCAAAGAGGAAGCGAAAATAAATGACAGGAACAAAACCTGTCCAATCAGCGTTTAGTCTGACAACACCTTTATAATCATGGTCACCCATTGGTCTATTCTACAACTATAGGTACGGACTTTTAAATAAGAAGAATGTTAGGGTAAAGTTATCAGTTCACTTGTATTGTATCTTACGGAATTGTATACTTTGTTATTGAAGCTGTTGCTTTATATTAAAGATGTAATACTGATTATCAGTTTTCTTTTATTGTTGTACTTGCGTTAATTGAAGCATGTGACATTGAATCTAATTTGGGACTCCGGGCTCATTCAAATTTGCATAAGTGATTCATTTGCATAGTACCATGACGCGCGTGAGATGGTTGTCTCTGATGAAATATGTTTTCATTAACTTTATGACATTCCATTTAGTTAAGATAGATCTGGTGATAAAGGGGTTACTTGTAATATACATTTTAATTTGAAATTGTGAAAGAATGTCTGATTTGGAACAAGTTTATGCTGAATCTGTTTTGAATCAGCGTTGAGGTTAAGCGGGAGTATATTTAATTGGAATGTAAGATACAATACAAGTCAACGGATACCTTTACCCTAACATTCTTCTTATTGAAAAGACCGCACCTATAGTTGTAGAATAGACCAATGGAGTGTTTTCTCAAGTATGTAGGCCGTACCAAATGGGCAGTAACTTAAATGCAAACTTTAACCCTTCGCTTGCTAATCGCATCAATATACCTACCTGTAAATAGTGAAGACCCAGATGAGACAGCTCCTGCAGGAGCTGTCTCATCAGGGTCTGCACTATTTATAAGTTGATTGTGCAACCAGTACACTCCACAGCAGTGATTGCCCAGCGAAATACTTGTACACGGCGAAGATATATGAAATTAAACAACAGGGCATGGGTAAAGAAGGAGAAATGTATTTTAAAATTCAGCAAGCGAAGGGTTAATATCTCTATTAAGAATGGCCCACAGCTAGGTGAATAAAAACAGAACAGAGGTCCTCTGATTACTGACGATGAAACTGCTAAAAGAGACGACAAACGGAATAAAAAAGTGAAGAAGCGAGCAACAAAAAAAAAAAAAAAACATAAAATATAACACAATGAACCCCTGATGAAAGGGCAAATGTCATTTTCTTTTTAACCCTTCTCTTGTTGAATTTTAAAATACATTTCTCCTTCTTTACCCATGCCCTGTTGTATAATTACATATATCTTCACTGTGTACAAGTATTTCGCTGTGAAATCACTTCTGTAGGGTGTACTGGTTGCACAATCAACTTGTAAATAATGCAGACCCTGATGAGACAGCTCATGTAGCTGTCTCATCCGGGTCTTCACTATTTACAGGTAGGTATATTGACGTGAATAGCAAGCAAAAGGTTAAAAAGGATGTATATATTCTAAAATATTTAAATAAAGTATGCTAGAATAAACACTAAATTTAGGATGCAAACATTAACATGTGAGTTTTGTTCACAGAGCAACAGGACAAGCCGGATATAATTGGAATTTACAGTCTGAATTAGATCTTATGGCACACCAACATAACCTACTTAAAATGTAAACAAAACATACGTGTAACGGTGGCCTCGAGAAAAATAAAAAATTAAAAAAAATGTATACACCCATCAAAACATATGAAAAAACAAAACTACCAATTTCAAATATAAAACAATAAAAACATTACAGATTCGAACCAAACTATTATAGCGGTCACCTGGGCATTATACAGTGTTTATACCTGTAGTGTTTGTAAACATTGATAACAAAAGGTGTGCCATCATATTTATATTTATGCCATGTTGCTTGAATCTGGTTTTAAACAAACGGAGAAATAAAAAGATTTACACTAGCAGATTATCTCTCCTGTAATACATACATCGTAGACCAACCCCATAGTCCACAGCAACATCAGTGGCACAAATGAAGACATAAAACATGTACATTTGTATACAGTAAAACCCTTCTTATGCGACCACATAATGAACAAACATGGCTGTCTTTATAAGCATGTGGTTGATTCAAGCTCCTATAGCTCTCTGCATAACTTTCGTCCTGCAATAAGCTACCACATGCCTTTGCCACTGTGAATTATGCCCCTTTTTGGTGGTAGCTTTAGAGGGGGTTTACTGTATTTCCACACACTCTAATAATTCACAACGAGATTCAAGGATAAAATGAAGTTGATTTCCTTGACGTTATTACATGTTATTGTACTGAAAAGTATGGATCTTCTCTGGGTAAATAGGTATTGTTTCAAAGAAACAATGTAGACTAAGAATATCAGCAGTGCCAAAGATGCAATCGTCTAATCTGTGTCAACACATCTAATATCAGCATCATGTCATCATCATAAGCATTGTATAATCTACACTGACAATGTTCAAGTATACCATTGATTACTTGTGGCGACCTGTTAGTTCTGTGTTGACCGTATTTGTGTCCTCTTCATCAGCAAACTTTTTATAACTTTTCATTATCGTCTGATTCATTATCGTCTTTATTACCACTGAAAAGTTGTTTGAAAAAGACTTGTAACAAAGCTACATTCCACGCCAACTTCCGCCAAAATCATTGGTCTGGTAGTAGTAGTAGTAGTAGTAGTAGGTAGTAGTAGTAGTAGTAGTAGTAGTAGTAGTAGTAGTAGTAGTAGTAGTAGTAGTAGTAGTAGTAGTAGTAGTAGTAGTAGTAGAAGAAGAAGTAGTGGTAGTTGTAGACTTGTAGTAGTAGTAGAAGTAATAGTAGTAGTAGTAGGCGTTGTCGTCCTCGTCTTCGTCGTCGTCGTAGTAGTAGTAGTGGCAGCAGTAATTGTAGTTGTAGAAGTCGTCGTCGTAGTAGTAGTAAGAGCAGCAGCAGAAGTAGTAGTAGTAGTAGTAGTAGTAGTAGTAGTAGTAGTAGTAGTAGTAGTAGTAGTAGTAGTAGTAGTAGTAGTAATAGTAGTAGTAGTAGTTATGGTAGTAGTAATTAGTAGAAGAAAATGTTGCAATAAAGATAATAATAATAATAGTGGTAGTAGAAGTAGTAATAGTAGTAGTAGTGGTGGTAGTAGTAGAGTAGTAGTAGTAGTAGTAGTACAGGGTATATTCAATGCATAATTATAGAAAAATTAAAATAAAATATATTTAATACTTATATATAGATAGGAATCATAAGCATTTATGTAGAGCATAGGTAAACCAACTTCATCCTTTCCGTAAGTTTATTTGTGTCATATTATGCTCTATTATATTGTGTCAACGCACTCAGGTCACAAAAAACAAAACTTGAATGTAACATTCTATGCACAGTGTCAGTACATCACATAGTTATGACCCGAACCAACATACTTTGGTACATTTTGGCATACAACACTGCACATAAAATATTGCCTTACATATATTGGAAAATTGGGTAACAGAACAGACCAATTTGAAGTCCATGCATATAAACTAAACAATACAAATAAACAACTGTTATATACACGCAATATGCAACCCATCCAGTCAAAACACTATTCGACCCGCTATGGCAATAAGGGAGTACACAAAGGACAACCCATATTTTAACGGGGTTGTAATAGGGTATATCCAAATATTAGTTACAGAGTAAAATGTCATATTATGGGAACCCGAAAAGCCCAGCCAAAGTAGAGCTAAAGAGGGTATCCTGTATATTGTTCCTACAACATATCCCACCGGCTGCAATGGAAATGGAATCATATCTGACAAATCGAGACTGACTGAGACACGCGATGCTGCATTGGACCGTATAGGCTTAACCTGCCCACTGTCCATATATTACATGACCCAGCTCAAGGGTAAGAAAAAAGGAAACTGGATTAGCTTTACAGGAATCCCTGGCACTGGTTGAGAGCAGGGTAGAAAGTCATGCCAGCAAGAATCCCAATGTACCAGCGCGGCATAGGGATGCCCTGTTTCACTACGGTGCTCCCTCCGGCATTGGAACTGGAGTTACCAGAGGTACCAAGCATATATGGATGCCCCGTTCGACAACATTACTCCCTCGGAATCCAACGCCTGGACAGCGGAATCCCGCTGACACAACACCCGCACGTACAACAGCAAGGCGGTTCCCTCGAAGTCCATAAAAATTATGGATGAGGTTTTTGTTGTCCGTTTATCTTTTTTCCGATTTTTGTTCTACATTTGTGGAGCATAATGTTTGAAAAGGGGGTTTAAAAATGTCCCACAGTCATAAGAGAGTGGCATGATCAACACGCTGTGGCTAATGCAGCAGTTATAATAATCGACGACTATTAGGTACGTTTTCTAAACTGCCCTAATAATATATGTTGAAGAAATGCGTTTTCAGAGATCTTTTGAAACATGCCAGTGAGCTTGCATCTCTAATGCCTGATGGTAGAGCATTCCAGAGTTTCGGAGCTGCATGCATGAAACTTCTCTCACCGTAGTTTACCTTACGACTGTTTGGTACAAGCAACGACAAAGAACTACAAACAGTAGTAGTAGTAGTAGTAGTAGTAGTAGTAATAGTATTATTAGTAGTAGTATAGTAGTAGATGTTACAGTAGCAATAATAGATACAAAAGACGCTGCAATATCATATGAGAATAAATATATCTAGCAGCAGCACAGTTCGTGCATAATAAATGCTACTATCCTATCCCCAGTACATTAATGAAGAGTGGGCAATTATAGACCTTATTTTTACGAAGGTTAGATGCGTTAATTTGTCAAAATTAAAATACCAGAAAATACATTTGTACAAGTATTATGTCCAAATTTATTTCGTCATTCATGTAGGTTAAGAGGACATTACGAGCATATTTTATCCCACTGTGGAAAAATTCGAATCTGGGACATTTTGACTACTTCCGATTCAATCAAGCTTTGAGAATGTTTTGGCAGAGTATCAACCTGATTGATCCTGATGTGACCCAAACTTGTAGCCACCTCATCTGGACCCAAGCTGTTTGTAAATGCTAGTCAGGACATGGCTAGCGGAAGAGTAGTTAGCATGATTCTTTCCGTGGTGTCTTCCTACATGTAAGTGAAATTGTAATTGTATTTGTAACTTTTGTATTTTGTTCTGTAAATGAATGTTTTGTTTTGTATTGTCACTTTGCACTATTTCTTCATTGCTCACATTCTATGTCTTTGCTTAGTACAAAACGGCGGTATCTAAAATCTGCGGGGCCAGGGGGTTATTATACATTTACCTCATGAATATTCATGAAGGAAATAATGACAATGACTATTTACTAGATGATTTTTATACTGGCATGTGAGTACAGGAAATATATATTCATGTCAATACTATTCAAAAAGCAAACAGAGCAACAGTTTTACTCCTAATCAGACGGCTCCTATGGAGTTGTCTAGTCTGGATCTACTTTGTTTATCAGATGAAGGGTTGACAATACAATGTATGTTGGCCACACAGATCCCGATATTGGAAAGATGCAGGAACATATTGTTTAAGAATAAAAGGAGAGGACAATTTTGTAATGCTTATAAATGTCATATAATGTATGTACAACTGGGTTGCCCTCGAAACAAAAGATATTAAACTATTAACCCATTGTGTAGGTCCAGTATCAGATATGTAAGACTTACTCCATATACATGTATACGCCTTTTAGCGCCTAATCAAACATAATATTCCAACATAAAACGGCCCCTGAATAAGCCGTCTAAATTCGGGTCTGCTCTTTTGCTTATGTAATAATTTAGATCTGATTCTATAGTTTCTACAATAGCCAAAACTTTTCTTGTACATATAACATTATAACATATTTATAAAAATTAATATTCATGTAGACCTTATTTCTTACAGGAATATTCATGGAGTAAATAGATAATGTATACCCAAGTTGCGCTGCGAGCATATGAGTCATATGTTTGGACATTGGATAACGCTAATCCTAACATGAATGAAGACATTGAACAGTCACACAATCTGGTGCGAAATTGCGTTCAGCTCTTTACTCAAAAGCCCCAGCCCACCCCACGAGTAAACTAAGACCAAAATGTTACATATCTGAGTCTCTACCGTTAGTAACGGTACTGTACTGAATTTCCGTATGTTTGATAAAAAAACTGAGTTAAGCTATATTAACCCATATATGGGACGTAGGCAAACAGTGTAAACTCTGATCAGAGTCTACACTGTTTGCTGATAGGAAATTCAATATAAAACAACACAAAAATGAAAATTTAAACTAGGCTTCCCTTAGACAAAAATGGACTAACCCCATATATAAGCATGGAGGAATTCACTGGGAGCAAATGGGTTAATAATGGGAGGAGGCTTGCATACATTTTCATCAAGTAAATGGCCATTCCATGTTGTAGCACGACTACCATGTGCATAACAGTAGGACCTAAAGCGACCACTTAATCATTTACCACGTGACTATTTATGTAGAGAATAATGACATCATCATTATTAACCATTCGCTTGCTATTCACGTCAATATACCTACCTGTAAATAGTGAAGACCCAGATGAGACAGCTCCTGCAGGAGCTGTCTCATCAGGGTTTGCACTATTTACAAGTTGATTGTGCAACCAGTGCAATACACAGCAGTGATTGCACAGCGAAATACTTGTACACAGTGAAGATATATGTAATTATACAACAGGGCATGGGTAAAGAAGGAGAATGTATTTTAAAATTCAGCAAGCGAAGGGTTAAAGGAATGTTTGACCACGACATACATTGTAGAATGAGATCTATAAATTCCCGTGGGCAAACGGAGCAACTATGATCAAACGGTTTCCTACTGGAGTCATCTGATCTAGGTTTACTCTTTTTGCAATGTCGTTTGGTGTAAGCTTTAAAGGTGGTTCGCAGTACTTGCAGGGATATATAATATCGGTCATTCGGAATTGCTGAATCGACAATTAAGTCGTTCCCAAGATGCTAAAACAAAACATATTGAAATAACTGCATAATATCTTGGTTTTGAGACTGTTACTAAAAGTTTAGTTACATGTACATTGAATTATATCAAAACGTACAATGAGTGCTTAGAGCGCATAAATAAACTCTTACTCATCTGTGTATAATAAATGTCTGGTGCAAATATGACGACTTCTGATTTGATTAAGCTTATAAGAAATGTTTGAACGAGTGTCAAACAGAATGAATCCTGAGGATACGCCGAATTACTTGGCATCTCATCAAGCTCCAAGATGTTTGTAAACATAATAAATTCTGAAGGGAGGTGATCCCCCGAGAGCAAAAATTGCAACACAAAAAGAGAAAATTGCAGACTCGGTTTTATTGAGTCTGTTCATGAACAGTAATTGAAAGTGCAACACTGCTCACACCCCCTAGCACCGGCTTAAGCGGTATTCAATTTTCAAAACAAGTACTGAAATTCATGATCTCGAAGGACCAGAAGGTATAACAACACTGAGAATGAAGTACGGGGCGACGTTTTACGGCCGCCACACAAGCACTTAACACCTGCTGTTGTGAAGATTATAAATTCTGAAGGGAGGTGATCCCCCGAGAGCAAAAATTGCAACACAAAAAGAGAAAATTGCAGACTCGGTTTTATTGAGTCTGTTCATGAACAGTAATTGAAAGTGCAACACTGCTCACGCCCCCTAGCACCGGCTTAAGCGGTATTCAATTTTCAAAACAAGTACTGAAATTCATGATCTCGAAGGACCAGAAGGTATAACAACACTGAGAATGAAGTACGGGCGACGTTTTACGGTCGCCACACAAGCACTTAACACCTGCTGTTGTGAATATTATAAATTCTGAAGGGAGGTGATCCCATAAGTCGAGTTTAAACATATTTCATTACTCATAGTTTCACAGTTTTTCATATATGCCTTTTACAAATGACAAAAATTAGATATACAAGTAAATGGATTGGACCACAAGTTCTGGCAAGATTGTTTGTAAATGTTAGTGGTTTGATACATACAATGTATTAAGTGCATTAGTAATACTTATGTCTAAAGACGTAAATTATGTGGAATAACAGAAAGAGGAAAACAAAGGAAAGCAGCAAGATGCATGAACAGGTAAAAGAGAAAGAACATAAAAGCGAAAGAAGAAAAACTGAAATGTCTCATTACCCAACTGATGATGTTTGACAGCAGTAATCATTAAACTATCAGTCATGTTTAAATCTGTTGGTATCCTTTATATAGTTCTGTACCTCGGTAAAGAGGATTGTATTATCAGAATCAGGCGTACTGTTTATTCATAACAGTAACTTATGGTAGCTTATAGGGTGATTTCTACGAGTAGACTGGAAAAGTTTATCACGTGCATCTGAATATTTACGACGCTTAAAAAAGTAATGTTCTGCATCTTCTTGTTCAGCCCCACAATCGCATTTCTCGTCATATCTCAAATGGTTTTGATCGGAATTTAAATTACTACATTGGTTGCGTATTCTAGCATGGAAAGCAGAGTAAAGTCTCCCTCCTTTGAGATAAAAGGACGGTTCATGTGCTGATTTGAATAAAGTTGCCTTTAGTTCGTGTTTGAAATGTAATAAGGTTTGTGAATGTCTAACATTTTCAGGCAGTGCATTCCACAGAGAAGTTAATGAAGGAACAAAAGAATTAGCAAATAGTTGAGTCATACTAAGTAACACTGTAATATCTTGGCATTTCTTAAGTTATATGTATATATATATTAAATGAATTACACCCGGACATTGAGTTTACAGTAGAATATAGCATATATATATATATATATATATATATATATATATATATATATATATATATTAAATGAATTACATATATATATATATTAAATGAATTACACCCGGACATTGAGTTTACAGTAGAATATAGCATATATATATATTAAATGAATTACACCCGGACATTGAGTTTACAGTAGAATATAGCAGCACTTCATTACCTTTCTTAGATGTATTAGTAAAAATAACAGACACCAAATAAATGACTGACATTTTTTACACACCAACTGATTCTATGCAATACCTTAATTTCAAATCATGTCACCCGAAACACACAAAGGCAAACATACCTTCGTACTTTGGCAAAAAGAATTTGTTTCATGTGACAGAGTTAGGAATAAAAGACTTCAAGAATTAAAAGACACTTTAAATACAAGAGGTTATCCTAAACTGCTTTTACAAGATGGCATACAAAAAGCAAAGCAAATACCTAAGTCAGACCTTCTAAAACCCAGCGCTAAAATACATCTACTACTCTTCCTTACATTTCAACATTTAATAAAAAAAAAACAAGAACTTTTTCATAAAATAGAAGCCAATTTATCAATATTACATACAGACTCAAACATGTCTAAAATTTTAGATAAATGTAACATAATAAAAAGCAAAAGACAAGCTCCAAATTTAAAGAAACTTCTTACCAGAGCAAAGTTTACGGAGAATAAACACATACTTAGTAGAGTAACAAAATGTAATAAGTCAAACTGCTCTTTATGTCAACATATTAGAGAAAGTGATTCTTACAATTTTAAAGGAACAAAATTTTATGTAAATCAACCAATGTCTTGTGATGTAAGAAATGTTATATGTTCTTACATGCACTGGGTGCAGAGATTTTTATATAGGACAAACTGGTGACAAATTGAGAACAAGAAGAACTATCCATTCACAGCAAATTAGAGACCCATCAACAAGACAAATTCCTTTAAGCGAACATTTAGAAAAATGCGGAATCAAAACCCTTCAATATGAAATATTTCCCTTTTTTAAATTAAAGACAGATAGTGTTTCAGCTAGGCTAGAAAAAGAAAAATATTTTATGCAAAAATTTAAACCAACACTGAATGCAATTAATTTCTAATTCAAACATTTGATGGAGCTACGGCCCTTACAGGAAGTAGGGACGTCGACGTCATGACAACAGAGTCATGACGTCATAATACTGCGCCTGATGATCTGATGAAACGCGTCGCGCATCTTTAAGTTATTAATTAAAGATTTTAAAGCCATATAACATTTAGTCTTTTTTAATATATATAGCCTTTCCGATTGTATTCTATTGCCAGTTCGATATATGGTTGGGTGTTTTTCTCTTTACTGAATATTTACTTTTTCTTAGCATGCCTAACACTTTGGACGCTGATTGAATCACATTGTTGATGTGACAATGCCATTTTGCATTGTTTCTAAAAGTGAGCCCTAAATGCTTGTGATGATCGACAAATGTTACTGGTATCCCTTCAACAACTATGTCTGGATGATTGTCAGTTCTGTGAGGTAAGAAATATAACACCTCAGTTTTGTTTGGACTGAAATCAACTAGCAATTGTTTTGACCAAGTGGAAATTAGACAAAGGTCATGATTTAAAATACCTTCAACATCATCTTTGTTCCTTGATATAGAAGAGATAGATCTATCATCCCTAATGTAGCGGGTTAAACTTAATAATTTGTCAACTATATCCTTTACATATATTAAACAGAATAATGGACCGAGTAGAGACCCTCGCGGCACACCTGCGAATATTTGCAGGGGTTTTGAAACAGACGAGCCATTAATTCCATTTTGTCTTAGTTTAAGACCAAACCTTTGTGCCAAACTCTACTTTTGATATATCACATAACACCATACAGGTATACATTTTTGAATCAAGAGACTCAGTACTTTGGTGATACATTTTGATAGACAGTAGAATATCCAGTAAGAAGCCCAGATTGTTTGGCATATAAAAAATTGTTTGCCATTAAATAATTATAAACATGTTTATACATTACCCTTTCCATAGGTTTACCAAGACAGCTAAGCAGCGATATTGGTCGATAATTTGTGACTCAGTTTTTATCCCCCTTTTTAAAAATAGGCATAACGATAGCTGATTTTCAGGTTTTTTGGATATATACAGGTTCTTAAAGATTTGTTAAATAGCATATGTAACGGTTTAACAGTAGAATGGCATATATTTTTTAAGAACTTTGTGGCTGATCTGGTCTTCTCCTACTGCTTTATTGGTCTTCAAAATCTTTATGGCATCTATAACTTCCTGTTCTGTGAGTAGAATATTGTTCAGTTTGTGATCTGTGAGAAGCGTAAATGGAGGCAGTAATGTATTTGAATCATCAATCGTCGAAATAGATGCCAAATAATCATTTAAACAATTTGCCTTTTCTTTATCTGTAAAATGTAAGGTTTCAGTTTCCTGAACTGTTGTTTTCAGTGGTGGAATAGTTTCACTGTTTCTATGTTCTTTAATAAGCCGTTTAAGCAGTTTCCTGTATGTCTTAGGTTCGGCACTGAATACACTGCAAGCCGTTTCTTCTATGTTATTGTAAAACTATTCTTTTGCATGTCGTTTTAAATTGTTCACTTTATTACGAATAGTTCTATATTTTGACCACTGGTGTTCGTTATTTAATTGTATTGCTTTGCGCTATTGCCTATCTCTTATTCTTGAAAATGTGCGAATTTCAGAATCGTACATGTACCATGGCTTATCGTGTTTTCATATTACAACTTCTTTATAAGGTATACATTTACGCATAAAGCTCAAGAGTTTATCTTTTAACTTTGCGGTTGCGACATTTGTATTTGTTTTTATACAATTAGTAGTTTTCAGGGGAAAATTTGTAAACAAGAAAGTTGCTTTATGATCACTAACATGACCTGGAATATCTATTACACCACTGTGTAGGACATCAAACTCATCTGAAATAAGAATTGGGTCTATCAATTTTGATGACGTTCGAGAAATTCGTGTAGGTTCTGTAATAAAAAAATTTCATATTGTTCAGAAGTAAATCTTGTTTTAATTTGGTATTAATACTACTTAATTTGTATTCGTTAATATCACCAAGAACGACCATTTTTGGATTGTATTTTTGAGCCTGTTCTATGTTTATATTAAACTCGTCCCAGAAAGACACATGTGTATTTGGCGGGTGGTAAACAGTACACACCAGAAATAATTCGCCATGAAATTTCACCTCGACGACCCATAACATTTCTAAATGACCACTTTCTAAATCAGGGAGGTGTTTTGATATATATCAGAGCAATCCGCCTGAAAAGGGTGTTTTGTCTTTACGCTATAATGTTGTGTTTTCCAAAAATATGTCATTTGAATTTATAGTTGCCGAAAGGTGCGTCTCTGTAAAGCAGAGACTATTGTGATCAAACAGGTCCGATTTTATAAATTCTAGTTTGTTTCTTATACTTCTGATATTAAGATGTAAAAGGGAAATTGTGTCATAGTACGAACTAGTTTGGTCCTGGAGAGGATTTTTTCAACATCGCCTGACATCAATACAAGAAGCAGAATATTAACTGAAAACTCAATATTGATAAACAGCTGAGTAGAATAGTGACAACTGTCTACATGTTTTAGCCAAGAACTTATATAACAACTTAAATGCCAGAAAGGATACCATGAGTAGTATAAAGTGACCATCACTCCTTGAGATTAAAAACTTCTATGGCCGATCTTCATTGAATTAGGTCATTACCCATTAGGATAGATTAGGACAAACAGAGAACGTAAGCAGATAAACGTAAGGATCGGCCTATGAGGAATTTCCAACTCAGCATCCTAAAAGTGCATATCTTGCAAGCATATAGCTGGTAATGAGGAAAGATGGGAAGGAAGTAACAGAAAAGAGATAGAACAACAACAAAACGGAGAAATGAAAACTGCAGATAGCGGGATAAAGGTTAAAACCTTACCGTCTTTTGCACCAACAATATATACATATAGCTGCCACCACGGCTACGACTACTACCACTGCGACCACCACTATGGCGATTATTTCACCAGTACTGAGTCCCGATTCGTCATGTTGTGTTCCTGTAAAGTAGTTTATACATATATACTGATAGAGTAGTTTATGTAGTTTATACTTGTATACCGATAGAGTAGTTTATACATGTATACTGATACAGTAGTTTATGTAGTTTATACATGTATACTGATATAGTAGTTTATACATATATACTGATAGAGTAGTTTATGTAGTTTACACTAGAAAACTGATATAACAGTTTATACATGTATACTGATAGAGTAGTTTATGTAGTTTATACGTGTATACTGATATAGTAGTTTATACATGTATGCTATTTGAGTAATTTATGTAGTTTATACTTGTACACTGATATAGTAGTTTATACATGTATACTGATAGAGTAGTTTATGCAGTTTATACTTGTATACTGATAGAGTAGTTTATACATGTATACTGATAGAGTAGTTTATGCAGTTTATACTTGTACACTGATATAGTAGTTTATACATGTATACTGATAGAGTAGTTTATACATATATACTGATAGAGTAGTTTATGTAGTTTATACCTGTATACTGATATAGTAGTTTATACATATATACTGATAGAGTATTTTATGTAGTTTATACTTGTATACTGATATAGTAGTTTATACATGTATACTGATATAGTAGTTTATACTTGTATACTGATAGAGTAATTTATGTAGTTTATACGTGTTTACGGATAGAGTAGTTTATACATGTATACTGATAGAGTAGCGTATGTAGTTGATACTTGTATACTGATATTGTAGTTTATACATGTATACTGATAGAGTAGTTTATGTAGTTTATACTTGTACACTGATATTGTAGTTTATACATGTATACTGATAGAGTAGTTTATGCAATTTTAACTTGTATACTGATATAGTAGTTTATACATGTATACTGATAGAGTAGTTTATGTAGTTTATACATATATACTGACAGAATAGTTTATGTAGTTTATACTTGTATACTGATAGAGTAGTTCATGCAGTTAATATATTTATACTGATGGAGTAGTTTATACATGTATACTGATATGGTAGTTTATACATGTATATGGATAGAGTAGTTTATGTAGTTTATACTTGTCTAATGATAGAGCAGTATAGAGTAGTTTATGTAGTTTATACGTGTATACTGATAGAGTAGTTTATACATGTATACTGATAGAGTAATTTATGTAGTTTATACTTGTACACTGATATAGTAGATTATACATTTATACTGATAGAGTTGTTTATGCACTTTATTCTTGTATACTGATAGAGTAGTTTATACATGTATACTGATAGAGTAGTTTATATAGTTTATACTTGTATACTGATATAGTAGTTTATACATGTATACTGATAGAGTAGTTTATATAGTTTATACTTGTATACTGATATAGTAGTTTATACATGTATACTGATAGAGTAATTTATATAGTTTATACTTGTATACTGATATAGTAGTTTATACATGTATACTGATAGAGTATTTTATGTAGTTTATACTTGTATATTGATATAGTAGTTTATACATGTATACTGAAAGAGCAGTTTATGTAGTTTATACGTGTGTACTGATAGAGTAGTTTATGTAGTTTATACTTGTATACTGATATAGTAGTTTATACATGTATACTGATATATTAGTTTATACATATATACTGATATAGTAGTTTTGTAGTTTATACTTGTTTACTAATAGAGTAGTTTATGTAGTTTATACGTGTTTACGGAAAGAGTAGTTTATGAATGTATACTGATAGAGTAGTTTATGTAGTTGATGCTTATATACTGATATTGTAGTTCATACATGTATTCTGATAGAGTAGTTTATGCAATTTTAACTTGTATACTGATATAGTAGTTTATACGTGTATACTGATAGAGTAGTTTATGTAGTTTATACTTATATACTGACAGAATAGTTTATGTAGTTTATACTTGTATACTGATAAAGTAGTTTATGCAGTTAAAACATGTATACTGATAGATTAGTTTATACATGTATACTCATATGGTAGTTTATACATGTATATTGATAGAGTAGTTTATACATGTATATAGATAGAGTAGTTTATGCTAGTATAATGGTATTGATGTTTATACATCTATACTGATAGAGTAGTTTATGTAGTTGATACTTGTATACTGATATAGTAGTTTATACATGTATACTGATAGAGTAGTTTATGTAGTTTATACTTATATACTGACAGAGTAGTTTATGTAGTTTATACTTGTATACTGATAGAGTAGTTTATGCAGTTAATACATGTATACTGATAGAGTAGTTTATACATGTATACTGATATGGTAGTTTATACTGATATAGTAGTTTATACTTGTATACTGATAGAGTAGTTTATGTAGTTTATAATTGTATACTAATATAGTAGACTATAAATGTATACTGATAGAGTAGTTTATGTAGTTTATACTTGTATACTGATATAGTAGTTTATACATGTATACTGATAGAGCAGTTTATGTAATTTATACTTGTATACTGATGTAGTAGTTTATACATGTATACTGATAGAGTAGTTTATACATGTATACTGATATAGTAGTTCATACATGTATACTGATATAGTAGTTCATACATGTAAACTGATAGAGTAGTTCATACATGTATACTGATATAGTAGTTCATACATGTATACTGATATAGTAGTTCATACATGTATACTGATAGAGCAGTTTATGTAATTTATACTTGTATACTGATTTAGTAGTTCATACATGTATACTGATAGAGTAGTTTATACATGTATACTGATAGAGTAAATCATACATGTATACTGATATAGTAGTTCATACATGTATACCGATAGAGTAGTTTATACATGTATACTGATACAGTAGTTTATGTAGTTTATACATGTATACTGATATAGTAGTTTATACATATATACTGATAGAGTAGTTTATGTAGTTTACACTAGAAAACTGATAGAACAGTTTATACATGTATACTGATAGAGTAGTTTATGTAGTTTATAAGTGTATACTGATATAGTAGTTTATACATGTATGCTATTTGAGTAATTTATGTAGTTTATACTTGTACACTGATATAGTAGTTTATACATGTATACTGATAGAGTAGTTTATACATGTATACTGATAGAGTAGTTTATGTAGTTTACACTTATATACTGATAGAGTAGTTTATACATGTATACTGATAGAGTAGTTTATGTAGTTTACACTTGTATACTGATATAGTAGTTTATACATGTATGCTATTTGAGTAATTTATGTAGTTTATACTTGTACACTGATATAGTAGTTTACACATGTATACTGATAGAGTAGTTTATGCAGTTTACACTTGTATACTGATAGAGTAGTTTATACATGTATACTGATAGAGTAGTTTATACATATATACTGATAGAGTAGTTTATGTAGTTTATACCTGTATACTGATATAGTAGTTTATACATATATACTGATAGAGTATTTTATGTAGTTTATACTTGTATACTGATATAGTAGTTTATACATGTATACTAATATATTAGTTTATACATATATACTGATATAGTAGTTTATACTTGTATACTGATATAGTAGTTTATACATGTATACTGATAGAGTAGTTTATGAAGTTTATACGTGTGTACTGATAGAGTAGTTTATGTAGTTTATACTTGTATACTGATATAGTAGTTTATACATGTATACTGATATATTAGTTTATACATATATACTGATATAGTAGTTTTGTAGTTTATACTTGTTTACTAATAGAGTAGTTTATGTAGTTTATACGTGTTTACGGAAAGAGTAGTTTATGAATGTATACTGATAGAGTAGTTTATGTAGTTGATGCTTATATACTGATATTGTAGTTCATACATGTATTCTGATAGAGTAGTTTATGCAATTTTTACTTGTATACTGATATAGTAGTTTTTACGTGTATACTGATAGAGTAGTTTATGTAGTTTATACTTATATACTGACAGAATACATGTAGTTTATGTAGTTTATACTTGTATACTGATAAAGTAGTTTATGCAGTTAAAACATGTATACTGATAGATTAGTTTATACATGTATACTCATATGGTAGTTTATGCATGTATATTGATAGAGTAGTTTATACATGTATATAGATAGAGTAGTTTATGCTAGGATAATGGTATTGATGTTTATACATCTATACTGATAGAGTAGTTTATGTAGTTGATACTTGTATACTGATATAGTAGTTTATACATGTATACTGATAAAGTAGTTTATGTAGTTTATACTTATATACTGACAGAGTAGTTTATGTAGTTTATACTTGTATACTGATAGAGTAGTTTATGCAGTTAATACATGTATACTGATAGAGTAGTTTATACATGTATACTGATATGGTACTTTATGCTTGTATATTCATAGAGTAGTTTATACATGTATACTGATAGAGTAGTTTATACGGATATAGTAGTTTATACTTGTATACTGATAAAGTAGTTCATGTAGTTTATAATTGTATACTGATAGAGTAGACTATAAATGTATACTGATAGAGTAGTTTATGTAGTTTATACTTGTATACTGATATAGTAGTTTATACATGTATACTGATAGAGCAGTTTATGTAATTTATACTTGTATACTGATGTAGTAGTTTATACATGTATACTGATAGAGTAGTTTATACATGTATACTGATATAGTAGTTCATACATGTATACTGATATAGTAGTTCATACATGTAAACTGATAGAGTAGTTCATACATGTATACTGATATAGTAGTTCATACATGTATACTGATATAGTAGTTTATACATGTATACTGATAGAGCAGTTTATGTAATTTATACTTGTATACTGATTTAGTAGTTCATACATGTATACTGATATAGTAGTTTATACATGTATACTGATAGAGTAAATCATACATGTATACTGATATAGTAGTTCATACATGTATACTGATATAGTAGTTCATACATGTATACTGATAGAGTAGTTTATATAGTTTCTACATGTATACTGATATAGTAGTTTATACACGTATACTGATATAGTAGTTTATACATGTTTACTGATATTTTGATTAAAATCTAATACAACAAGCTAACTATGAGGTCCATATCATTAAGTGCTGATTGAAAAAAGACTACGTGCAAATATTGTTAGATACCAAACAAAGAATACATTTTCAAATCTTTAGAATGTACTTGTGCTTTTCACTCACTTTGTTACTTGATTTGAATCGAGATTTATTTTACTTCTTACCCGAATAAATTAAATCGATTGTTATTAGAAAATGTGTGGAGTTAAAAGTGAAAAAAGTAAAGTACGTAGTTATAGTCTACTTTCAGTCCGAATGACCGCGCAGCCAATTGTACTTTTACTCCCTTGGTCATGGCGCAATCATGCAGCCGCAGTAACGGCGAGTGACTCTCACATTTTAACCCCCGGTGGAGAGGATGTGGTGGTGGGAGACACGGAAAAGTGTCTCTTAAACTGCCGGGAAGGACCGGGATTTGAACCCCGAACCTCCCAACTGATAGTCAAGCGCGTTACGACTAGACCACCGCCGCCTTGAATTCATATTCAAATAATTAGTAATGAAAACAGTGTTTACCTGTTGTAAACAATTTCATTTCAACTTGTATATGACAGGCGAATGAGGTGGATGGAACGTTTGCTTTTAGCGAGGGTCAGTATAGCTCTTAGAAAGTTGACATGCATTTGAAACGTTTCAGTGTGCAATTCATCACTATTGAACATTGACACCCTCCGTTGTTCATTTTCGTACGTGCGTACGCATTACGTCATACGGGGTGATTAATTTTGTAAAGAAACAGTTGATCAAATTAGCATGTAGAAATTACGTTTTCGGTGTTGTTTCCTTGTTATCACACGGAATTAGTCCATTACGTCATAGGCTATTTTAAGATCCAGCATCTTTTTAATAAATCTACAGCAAATGAGCATTAACTGGGAAAAATGAAATTGGAGAAGTGTGTAGTATGGAGCTCTATTCATTACAATGGCTTCAAAGGTGGCCTTAGCAGATGCGTCAAAAGGCGTCAATATGAGAGAATGACTTTACGAGGAAATCCCTACAACGAACACATATTTTCAATAAATATCATCAAACTTGGTATCAAACTCGGTATTTGTTATGCTCAAACATTATTAGGAAGGTTGCCAATTTGAACTTATATCGAAAAATGCCCCTGACAAATAAACTGATTTAATAAATACTTATAATGTTTGTTCTACAACAAAATATTATCGGCCTTTTGACCGCCTTTTGACTCCATTCTTTACGTAATAGAAGTGGTCGGAGAAACGCGAATATGGCGACCAGTTACGAAACTAAAACACAACCCGAATAAAACTGAAACATTGGGGAGTAAAATCGGGATCGGCGATATCAAACACAAGGATGTTATGTAATTGTAAACGGTAATTAGATGGTTGTTCTTGCTATATGCTACTTTTCAGTATATAAACAAATGAGTTTTGTATATTTTGGGTGTTTTTGAAACGCGTAAAATGTAGGGACTTCCCCTTTAAAGGTATCCCAAAGCTCCTTCATAAGTTACCCCCTAATACACAGTGTCCAGCTGTGCTAATTATTGATTCCCTGGAGTGCTCCTGCAGTGTCAAGTCAGGATACATAGCCATAAGAGATAAAGTTATGCAATACTTTGATCATCTGCGATAGTAGACCGCTTTATCAGTTAGTGTATTAGATGCCTGAAAGTCAGCACCCAAAATACATAGCTTGGGATTAATTGGTCGACATTCCTTTTGAAATGCCTTTAAGATATAGTTCGTATTAAACACGATGCAAACGAATAACGGAGATATAAGCTCAATCTGTCATGAAGCAAAGAAAGTGAGTGAAAAACATAGTTTTGCATACCTAAGCAGCTCCCTGTTGATTGTTCACATCCATTTTCGCAATTATTGCAAGTAGTGTTACAAGTAGAACCCCATATAATAGTGCTGGCACATCCTTTGGTGCAATGTCCATTTGATTGATTACATTCTCCATTTAAGCAGTTTGGAGGACACATTTGTGAACAGTTATCCGACCAGTGCCTCTCATCAATACAGCCTTTTAAACAGGTTCCTACTAGGTTACACACTCCATCAGTACAATTATCAGGACAGGGTACCTCACACATTAACCCCCATGTTTCATTATTAAGACATCCACTTTTGCAAATGCCTTTAGAATGGCATGTTCCGTCTTTGCAATTAGTCGGACAAGGTGTAGTACAGTCGTCACCCCAAATTAGGTCACCTGTGCATCCCACTGAGCAATGTCCGTTCACTTTCTCACATGTGCCACCTTGGCAGTTGGTGGGACATGTCTCATTACAAATATCTCCCCATGAAACATCGTCTACACACCCTTTGGAACAGGTTCCATTTTTTATATAACATTCGCTTTCAACACATTTAGGGGGACACTCAAATTCACACTTTGTTCCCCACGTGGTCCTGCTATTACACCCGTATGTACAACTTCCATCTGACTTGGCACATATTCCATTGTGACAATTGTCTGGACAGTTCAAATCACATTTTTGTCCCCACGTTATATTGTTAGTACACCCTTCAATGCAGAACCCATTATTTCGTTCACATGTTTGACTTCTACAATTAGATGGACACATATGTATACAATGTGGTCCCCATGTCAACAATTTTGTGCACCCAGTTAAACAAGAGCCTGCTGTTTGACTGCATTTACCATTTAGGCAGTTTTCCGGACACGATTCGATGCATTTGTCACCCCAGTGGTTATTGCCACGGCAGCCATTAGTACAACTACCGTCAACTTTAGCACATGTGTTATTGTTACAATTTGTTGGACAGCTGTTACTACAATTTGGCCCCCAGTTTGCCGAATTTGAACAGTTTCCTAAACAGTTCCCAGTGCTGGTGTGGCATTCTGAGTCAGAACAGGTGTCCGGACAAGCCCTTGAGCAGTCTGGTCCCCATGTAGTATTGGAAGTACACCCTTCCAGACAGTATCCTGTGTCCTTTGAGCATGTACCTTGCGCACAATTTTCGTTACAACTTTCAGAACAGTCATCGCCCCATACGGTTGAATGGACGCACTCTCCGGTGCAATGCCCTGTTATGAAATGACATTGGTTTTCATTACAATTTGAGGGACATGATAGATTGCAGAACTGGCCCCAGAGTGTACCATCAACACAGCCATGCAAACATCTTCCATCTGTTATATTACAATTTAGACAGTTTTCCGGACACGATTCGATGCATTTGTCACCCCAGTAGTTATTGCCACGGCAGCCATTATTACAACTACCGTCAACTTTAGCACATGTGTTATTGTTACAATTGGTTGGACAGCTGTTACTACAATTTGGCCCCCAGTTTGCCGAATTTAAACAGTTTCCTAAACAGTTCCCAGTGCTTGTTTGGCATTCTGAGTCAGAGCAGGTGTCCGGGCAAGCCCTTGTGCAGTCTGGTCCCCATGTAGTATTAGTAGTACACCCTTCCAGACAGTATCCTGTGTCTTTTGAGCATGTACCTTGGGCACAATATTTGTTACATCTGTCAGAACAGTCATTGCCCCAAACGGTTGTATTGACACACTCTCCGGTGCAATGTCCTGTGTTGAAATGACATTGGTTTTCATTACAATTTGACGGACATGACATATTGCAGAACTGGCCCCAGAGTGTACTATCAACACAGCCGTGCAAACATCTTCCATCTGTTATATTACAATTTAGGCAGTTTTCCGGACACGATTCGATGCATTTGTCACCCCAGTAGTTATTGCCACTGCAGCCATTAGTACAACTACCGTCAACTTTAGCACATGTGTTATTGTTACAATTGGTTGGACAGCTGTTACTACAATTTGGCCCCCAGTTTGCCGAATTTAAACAGTTTCCTAAACAGTTCCCAGTACTTGTGTGGCATTTTGAGTCAGAACAGGTGTCCGGGCAAGCCCTTGTGCAGTCTGATCCCCATGTAGTATTGGTAGTACATCCTTCCAGACAGTACCCTGTGTCCTTTGAGCATATACCTTGGGCACAATTTTTGTTACATCTTACAGAACAGTCATTGCCCCAAACGGTTGTATTAACACACTCTCCGGTGCAATGCCCAGTATTGAAATGACATTGGTTTTCATTACAATTTGCCGAACATGACATATTGCAGAACTGGCCCCAGAGTGTACCACCGACACAGCCATGCAAACATCTTCCATCTGTTATATTACAATTTAGGCAGTTTTTCGGACACGATTCGATGCATTTGTCACCCCAGTAGTTATTGCCACGGCAGCCATTAATACAACTACCGTCAACTTTAGCACATGTGTTATTGTTACAATTGGTTGGACAGCTATTACTACAATTTGGCCCCCAGTTTGCCGAATTTAAACAGTTTCCTAAACAGTTCCCAGTGCTTGTGTGGCATTTTGAGTCAGAGCATGTGTCCGGGCAAGCCTTTGAACAGTCTGGTCCCCATGTAGTATTGGTAGTACACCCTTCCAGACAGTACCCTGTGTCCTTCGAGCACGTACCTTGGGCACAGTTTTTGTTACATCTTTCAGAACAGTCATCGCCCCAAACGGTTGTATTGACACACTCTCCGGTGCAATGCCCTGTTATGAAATTACATTGGTTTTCATTACAATTTGACGGACATGACAGATTGCAGAACTGGCCCCAGAGTGTACCACCAACACAGCCGTGCAAACATCTTCCATCTGTTATATTACAATTTAGGCAGTTTTCCGGACACGATTCGATGCATTTGTCACCCCAGTAGTTATTGCCACGGCAGCCATTAGTACAACTACCGTCAACTTTAGCACATGTGTTATTGTTACAATTGGTTGGACAGCTGTTACTACAATTTGGCCCCCAGTTTGCCGAACTTAAACAGTTTCCTAAACAGTTCCCAGTGCTTGTGTGGCATTTTGAGTCAGAACAGGTACCCGGGCATGCCCTTGAGCAGTCTGGTCCCCATGTAGTATTGGTAGTACACCCTTCCAGACAGTATCCTGTGTCTTTTGAGCATATACCTTGTGCACAATAATCGTTACAATTTTCAGAACAGTCAACGCCCCATACGGTTGAATGGACGCAGTCTCCGGTGCAATGTCCTGTGTTGAAATGACATTGGTTTCCATTACAATTTGACGGACATGACAGATTGCAGAACTGGCCCCAGAGTGTACCACCAACACAGCCGTGCAAACATCTTCCATCTGTTATATCACAATTAAGGCAGTTTTCCGGACACGATTCGATGCATTTGTCACCCCAGTAGTTATTGCCACGGCAGCCATTAATACAACTACCGTCAACTTTAGCACATGTGTTATTGTTACAATTGGTTGGACAGCTGTTACTACAATTTGGCCCCCAGTTTGCCGAATTTAAACAGTTTCCTAAACAGTTCCCAGTGCTTGTGTGACATTCTGAGTTAGAGCAGGTGTCCGGGCAAGCCCTTGTACAGTCTGGTCCCCATGTAGTATTGGTAATACATCCTTCCAGACAGTATCCTGTGTCCTTTGAGCATGTACCTTGCGCACAATTTTTGTTACAACTTTCGGAACAGTCATCTCCCCATACGGTTGTATTGACACACTCTCCGGTGCAATGCCCTGTGTTGAAATTACATTGGTTTTCATTACAATTTGACGGACATGACAGATTGCAGAACTGACCCCAGCTTGTACCACCGACACATCCGTGCAAACATCTTCCATCTGTTATATCACAGTTTCGTCCTGGTGATATCCCGGAATCATCTGAGCAGGATGCACATATCTTGTCGCATTTTGGGTCGTTGTAGTAGTTTTGTTTGCATTGGTTGAGGCAATCGCCGGTTTGATTGCATTTCCCATCAGAACAGCCTGTCGGACATTGTGATAGGCAGTAATCACCAGTAAGATACGGGTACGTCTGTGAACATCCCAAACATCGGCCTGCAATAAAAAATATCAAGTTAAAAGTATTAACTGAAAGATTAAATTTTACATAATACCAAAGGACTTACTTAACCGTACATTTGTGCGTAGAAATTCAAAAGTTGTCATATATCTATCTTTTCTTATCAAATATTTTTATAATAGTAACACTTCACACAAATCTTAATATAAGCGTATTTAAAATGAAACAAATGGCCTTGATTGCGATCGAAGTATTTAATTCTGAAAGAGAGATCCTTCACAATAAGAAGCATTAATGTGAAAGAGGAAATTTCGAGTATTCTGTTGAGTCTGTTCATTAGCAGTTTGGGTCTGTTCAGTAGAAGTTAGTAAAACGAATATTGGGAAACATCAATACAAATTCATTATTTTCACTATGATTACCATAAAATAATTCTGCCGCTAGAGAATACTTTCGCATGATATGTTTAGAAAATAAAAGTATCTAAAAAGCAAATAAAGTTTACAAACTTCCAAGAGAGATAACGAAATTACTTCGTCATTTATATCATTATTATTTATTACAATTACAAAATATGCCCTTTTCCATAGTCTCGTTGTTTTACACCTCTACAAGCAGGATAAACCCCGATCAGACAGTTGCTGTAGAAGCCATCTGATCAGGATCAGCTGTTTGCTTACACATTTTATTCTCTTCTAACATAGAAATATTTTTCTTTCGCTTATATCTTTAATTCATATCAATACAAAATATGGGCGGAATCTGGTGTGAATATTCACGGAGTAAATGTTTCACCATAGTCATTATGCTGCCTGTCGACGGCAACGGCAGCAAAGTAGCCTCCTCATCCCCGCAATTATAAACCTTAGAGTGTGAGAGTCTGAGCCCATTCTTATCTTATTGGCATGATCTGACCAAGTGGAATCAGTCTCAAGCAAAGGGTTTGATAGCCTCGGTGCATTGTCTTAGCGTCGTAATATTTCATGTTAGTCCTATCAGATATCATCATCATCATATCATCATCATTATCATCATCACCGCAACCAACACACCACCATCACTATCAATTTATTTTATGACTGATCAGTTTCTTTAATCATTTTCTTTGTTTATTTTACTCCTATTCTACACCTTCCCCACAAAGCCTTCTATTATCTATGATAAATCTGAAGAAAGAAAATACCAACAGGATACCTGTTGAGCGTTCACATGAATGGTTGTTGCACGTAATGCTACACGGTAAGGTACATCTGGTTCCATAAAAACCATTCTGACAGCCGAATTCACAGTATCCGTCGACCTGTCTACATACTGGGAGGTGTGAAGACCTATTGACTAGGCAATGATTCTCACAGACTCTACATCCGTTAGTATGACGATAGTATTCTGCATGACATTCGAGACACGTGTTTGTCTGGCTGCTGTAATGACATGTGAAAACATTCGATCTAGTATAGATAAACAAACTAGGTCTGGCAGTTACGTCAACACAATAACAAAACTAAAAATAGACGGGGTTTCCTCAATGTATGATGTGAATTAGATAATTATTAATAAATAAGACAAACATTACGCCATAGGATATCCGATACCGTGGTCTAATGGGTGCGTATGCGGCTTTGCATGCGCGTTACCCGAGTTCGAAACACACCGGCGTTATGCTTTTTTGTGTTGTTTTAATATTTTTAAATACTTCTGTCAGTACATTTTCTCTATAGGATCTATTCTATTTTTATCTTTTTTCTATTCTTGTTTGGTCCTGCTTTCTATATTATGACATATGTGTTGTTGAGGCAAAAAAAGAAAAGGAAAAATAAGAGTTGACTTATGTGGGTTTCGAACCAGGTATATTTTGATTCGGATGACAGCCCCTTTATCCACTCGGCTACGGACTCCACAGGCATGTCATCATATTCAAATAGTCACATTCTTCTCTTTTAAGAAATAACATGTCATATGAATATTCAAGTAAACTAATTATGACGTAACTGTCAGGAATTCCCTGTCGGACTATAAATCAGTGTATATCAACAATTATCGGTTTCCTTTGTCCTATATCCTTTCAATATATAGGATATTATCCCAGTCATGTGGCTATTAAAGGATAACGCTAACAACCATTAGTAACAATTATAAATTAATACTAAGACAAGCAATTGAACCGCGTCATCAGCTGAGAGACTATAGTGTTTAAGAGGAATACTTACTTAACTATGGTATATGTTAAACGTGTAGACTGATTAGAAACTACGTCTATGACCGGCTAGTTGATTCCATTTGATTATTTCCCTTATTAACATTTAAGCCTATATTAGTCGCTTAATGTTTAAGGTAAAATGTTCCAAGTTAATGATTATGCTAGTATAAAGTAACCAAGAACGAACAAAATAGTTTTATATCTTTTGTGTAGGTTTTTAGCTCCTTTTGGGGCTTTCTGTATTAGGATCGAATCTGTGTTAATTGATACGAATTTGAACTTCCAGTTTAGAGATGTTTACTGTACTCATCGATGATCGGACAGCAAATCAATGCAGTCTTTTTTCCTCTCAAGTTGATGTAAGATGTGAGTAATTGGGCGTGTTTGTCCTTCTCATTTCATACTCTTTATAAAATTCTATTTTAACGGAAAAAAAGATATTAGTGGGATATTCTGAGGTATTACTAAAACCGGCATTCGTGAATGATAATTTGAATTTACATCAGTTAAACATTTACCTGATACATATTCATATTAGAAATGATAACAACATGGATATGTTGTAGCTGAATGTATTAGTTCTGAAAGAAAGAGGTGCTTCGAAATCCAGAGCAGCGATGTGAAAAGAGAAAACTGCACACCCAGTTTTAATGAGTCTGTTCATGAGCAGTTATCACACGTGCAACATTTCTCACGACCCCGAGCATCGCTTAAGCGGTATTCAATTTTCATAATTAACCCTTTCACCGCCACAGTCGTGTAATCCACCACGACAAATAGTGCAGTTCCAGATCAAGGCGGCGTCTGATCAGGGACTTCACTATTTGTCTCAATCTCTAGTTCTATATATGTGCTTTATTCCTTTGAGATTTGCATTTATTTATCTCATTTCCTTATTTTACTGTATGATTTAACAAAGTTAGATTGCAGACGACAATTAGAAATTTGGCGCCGAAGGGGTTAATAAAATCGAAACTAATTATCCCGAAGGACCAGAAAAAATAACAACACTGAAAACGAAGAACGGGCGACATTTTACACCACATGAGCACTTAACACCTGCTATTATGGAGTGCATAAGTTGTGAAAGAAGGAGATCCTTCAATGGAAAAGATAGCAATATGAAAACAGAAATTTGCAGGCAATGGCAGCAACTGTAGAATCAAATCTATCCAGGCAAACAAAGCAGACCATCATTTTACAAGATCCGTCTGGTCTGGACCTTTGTTTGCAATGAGGCCAAATGGTGTGTCTTACAGGTAAAATGTAGGGGCGTGAGCAGTGTTGCGCTTTCAATAACTGCTCATGAACAGACTCTATAAAAAAACGAGTCTGCAATTTTCTCATTTTGTGTTGCAGTTTCTGCTTTCGGGGTATCACCTCTCTTCAGAATTTATAATATGTGTAAGCAGTATATAGAAAAATCATATCTTGCTAATCGCGACTTGACCCACATTTACAAACACATTGGCGTCTTATCAGACTCCGTGCAACTAAATTCGTATTTTTGAAATTTAAAATGGTAGACGATATATAATTTAATTAGACGAGTTAAAATATTGTTATAGTTCTCTGAGGCATTTGTGGTGTGGATCGTTGTCATTGCCTTCATAATGAAGTTTGGACAAACAGCTAATGGCTTGGACAACTACATTTAGCGGACGGCTTCATCAAGCAGGCCAAGTCTTGGATAAAAAACTAATGTTTTGCACAAACGACTGGCGTCTTGGACAGACAACAGGCGTCTTGGACAAACAACTGACGTCTTCCTAGGAGCAGCTGTTGTCTTTCACAAAATATCTGACGCTTTACACAACGTCTTGTATTAAGTAGTGACGTATAGTCCGAAGTAACTGGCGTCTTTCAGAAAGCAGTTGACGCCTTGCATAACGTTTTGTACATATAATAGCCCAAAGCTCAAAACTACCGATATGTTTCATAAATATGCTTGATAAATCATATCCTTGTTACAGAATTGTCATTTTACTATTATATGGTATGCATATTTATGACATACGTGTGTATAGATAGCTTTGAATATATTTCCAATAAATCTTGTGTTTAAAGTCATTGTTTGCAATGGACACTTGTGGTCTGCAACTGTACGCGCTGCTGTCATTAATGATATTTCTATCAAGCTGGATTGGACGTTCTATAGGGAAATGGTTCTTCATGACAATGCAAATATATGTACAATAAACATCTCTCATGCAACCATCAAAGGAGGTCTATTTCTGGGTCTTAAAGGCATGGGGTATCTTACACCTTTCCCTTTTAAATATTCATGTAAGAAATGAAGACATCATGAATGCTTATTAGCTGCTTTATTATAATTGCATGTGCAAACATGAATGTTTGAAATTAGTAGCAAATATAGCGTTAGTCTGTGAACTCTTACCATGTGACGCAGTTTTCACAAGTTGACTCCGTCAATGAAACTGAAACAAAATGATAAGGAACCATGAAACATATTGGGTAGGGTATTCAAATTCCAATGGATGTCGTTTAAAAAAACTCTTTCATCACCGCAGTTGCCAGAAAGCGATTTACAATATTTGCTGCAATGAAGGAAGCTTTGATTAGCTTTGGAAAATGTTCGGATCAAGATGAGACGACGAGTAATTCGGTATCTCATCACGATCATAACTGCTTGGAACAGCACTTATGAGACAAGACATTTATGGAAAATCAAATCTGAAACTAAAAGCAGACACAATTTATTTGGCGCTAAAAGAGTTAAATCAGAGTGTAATTTATTCTGAAAATGGGAGAACCTTCGAAAGCAAGACTAGCAATGCGAGAAGAGAAAATTGCAGACTCGGTTTTATTGAGTCTGTTCATATAGTTAGTAATTAGAATTGCAAACTACTCACGCCCCCTAGCACCGGGGACAGTATTCAATTTTCAATGACCAGAAAATATAACAACACTGAGACTGATGTACGGACAACCTGTTGTGAAGTTCATATATTCTGAAAATGGGAGATTATCACTAATTCACCGATGGCGTGCAAACACTTGAAAGTAACCTCTGCCCATATGCTGCTTGGTGAGTGTGGGATATTTGTTCGATATGTTACCTCACAGATACGCCTTCTAACTTCTTGGCTAACCTAATAGACACAAATGAGTGTACTCCTATATAAACGGTCTAATCAGGTTCTGCTCCGTTTGCCATATATTTCTGATGATACAGTTCCTGTCGTGGCCAATTATTCTGAAAATGGGTGATCCCTCGAAAGCAAAAGCAGAAATGCAAAAAGAAAACATTGCAGACTCGGTTTTATTGAGTCTGTTCATGAGTAGTAATTAAAAGTGCAACACTACTCACACCCCCTAGCACCGGCTTAAGCAGTATTCAATTTTCAAAACTAATAACATGAAAACTAATGATCCCGAAGGACCAGAAAATATAACAACACTGAGAATGAAGTACGGGACGACTTTTTACGGCCGCCACACAAGCACTTAACACCTGCTGTTGTGAAGTACATATATTCTGAAAATGGGTGATCCCTCGAAAGCAAAAGTAGAAATGCAAAAAGAGAAAATTGCAGACTCGGTTTTATTGAGTCACACTTTCTGTGTCAATGTAAATATCACTTCAGTTAATTGATATTCATAAAGTCATGAATAGTTTTATTCTTGAACAACTATTCAAAAGGTAAATGATGCACTCCCTGTTCTCGTCATATCGGAATACAGCGCATGGCGGAAGGGGAATTCGGGTACAAATAGCCATACCAAACTACATGTATCTATGATGGATTAACTAAGACAGCCGTATCAGGCCATATATAGGATATGATATTTATTAGCTGAACATTAGTAATGATGCATGAACGCAAAATGTTTTTGTCATGGCAGAAACTGTAAAATCAGATCACTAGTGTTCCATAGGCAAACAGAACATACGCTAATTAACACAGCTCCTTAGGAGACGTCTGATCTGGCTTTACCCTGTTGCAAAGGCGGCAAACACGCATCTGTCAGGGAAAGGCTTACGCGTAGCATTTAAAACGATAGGTATAGTAAACAAAATGTATACATAGAGCAGGGGATCAGCGTACTAATGCTATGCACTGTTTGCCTCACTTGCCAACTATGGTTAGATAATTAAGATATGGGTTATCTGTTGGCATCTTTCTTATACACTATATCACAAGTACATCTTGTATTTGTTAATAAAAAGTTGTTTGCCATTTTCCCATAATATTGTATAATAATGGAAAGGGATTTTATAGTTAACTAATAGCTCAACCACATATCTGTATATAGAAAAAACCTACGTGTATATGTATATATAAAGTAATTAATAATATAAATATACAGAATCATGACAGAAACATGGTCCTTTTTCTGTATTGAATCAAAGACACAGAATTCCAAGTATTTCTCAAATAACTGGGAAGGGATAGTTCTCCACATTAAAATATATACATTATTCAAGTCTTAACGTTTTACCTGATCGAGTTTTCGCAAGTGGAGAAAAGACTAAGATCAGACGGTTTCTATTGGAGCCGTCTGCTTACAGTCTGCTCTGTTTGCTTCGTAATTCAAACACATGTACATTTTATTCTGTATAGTTTCTGACATGGTCAAAATTTTCCATTCTTGGTGATGCTATGATTAAAATTCAGCTTTTCAATTTGATATATCCATCATTTCTTACATCAATATTCATCAGGTTAATAAGGTAGTTAAGACAATCTGAACATTGGCCATATTAATGTTGTAACATATGTACTTACACAGGCTAGCAAACAGGAATATCCATAAACTATATAGATGATACATGTTATTCCTGTACTACCAACTTCTGTTGCTTTTCGGCGCGGTCTTCTTCTATATATCAACCCTTTGATGTAATCTTTTCAGTTGGTGTGGACGTTTGTTGTCTTTCTGCCTTTTCAATGGCTGTTCAATAAAAAAAATCCTGAAAATAAAGTACTCCACTGATATGAAATAATATTGCAACGTACTGCATGATTGGTGGTCGATCCCATTAAGATCGGTTACCACGCATCCCTCTTTGCTTGTGCGAGGAAAGGAAGACATAATACTCTATGATGACAAGAAAAACAATTTTTGCAGAGCATCAAAGTCGTCGAAATTATGTTTCTACACCATTTTGTGCAAATATCGGTACGCTCAAGGCAGTCTTTGTACAGCAAACTGTGTACATACATATGTTTAATTGTTTGTCTGTGTTGATTAACATACGTATGTTTCTGCTCACTATGGGCTAATTGGACCCCAAAGAGAGGAAATAGAAGAACGAGAGGATACAGAGAACCCCGGGTGCGATGCCCTACTCTTATGATCGACAGAGTTTCTCTGATTCTTTTAACATGCCCACTGATACGTCGATCTCGGTTTATAGTCTCGTCCGAAGGATTTGGTTCGGCGGGAATCGAACCAGGGATCTCTGGTATTGTAGTAGAGCGCCTTAACCACACGACCATGCCCGCCGGTATATACCCGGTATATAAAAGTGTATATCAGGCTGGGAAGTAGTACATGTGAATAAATTAACTGTAAATATCATTTGCACCAAAGGTGATTAGTAGTCTTATTAATGACAGTTTGTATACTAATCGTACTACGAGGGCCTCGTATTAACATTGAGTTTTATATGTGTTGGTTCAGTCAATTAGTAATCGTTCGTGATTATATAGGTATTTTACAATATTAAAATACAATATAGCAATTAGTTTCTGAATTTTGGACCGCCTTTGCGTAGTTAGTGACCTTCGCGCAATCCGTCAGACCAGAGAGAATGACCGGGCATGAATCTAAAACTGTTGCAAGTGTTTATCTATGTGAACTGGACGTTTCGGCGCTTACCCACAATGCCTTCCTATGGTGCACAGATCGGAAGTGATCAATTCCCGACCTGGAGATAGTAAGCTTCCGCTACCGTTTCATCTGCCATCTTTTGGTATTTTCTTGTCTATGATTGGCCACCAATCCACTATTCCTCTCTATTTCGCCAGACCCACAATGAAGCGGTTTCGGTCTCTCGAGCGATGGCCGATAGCGCTCTCATTCCGGACTGTCATATTCATTAATAATTGCTCTACTATTCTGCAACAATTACTTAAGTTTACAATCACAGTTTAATTAATTACCTTTTCCACGACTCTTTCTCTTTCAAGGACAATCCATTCTCTGTTGACCGGTGATTGGATTAATCATTATAATCATCATTATCATATAATTATAATGTCCACTTCAAATGTTCAGAACTAAATGTGATCAGTAATGCACTAATAACAGTATGGGTGTCGAAACACTTGTTATTGTTTTATAGCGGTGTCATAATACGTGTTTATTGATATGCAACGACAGCAGTACTACAATAATTCGATTTCGATCGCTGAGCCTTGACTTAACTTTTCTATTTATAGAAGTTGCAACCATTCTACTTTATGGGTAAGTGGACAATGATTGTCACACGAAGCTCGTAGTAATCGTGCAGAATTAGTATATACAGTAAAACCTCGCTAATACGACCATATAAAAAAGGTATCATTATGTGTGCTAGACGCAGGTGGTAGCTTAATGCAGGACAAAAGTAATGCAGAAAGCTCCTAGAGGAGCTTTCTGCATTACTTTTGTCCTGTATTAAGCAACCATCTGCTTATAAAGACGCCCATGTTTATTCATTAATTGGTCGCATTAGAGGGGTTCTGCTGTATATGCTTATTACAGGTAACATGATTTGTGACGCATTTAACCATGGGTGGACTCGTTCTAAAGGTCACAGCTCACATGTCAAAATCGAACTATATCTGGTGAAAACACAATTGTCATATACAGTGAAACCCCCGACGATTCGAACACTATAACAAGTATCAGTTTCGATCTTTCAGAAAGTTGGCAGCTTAATGCAGGGTGAACGTCATGCAGAAAGATCCTTTCGACCATTTGACCTACATTAAGCAATCGTCTGCTGTTTAAGACTCCTTTGTTAAAACAATGATTGATCGTATTAACCCTTTCCCTAATATAAACGTGTTTTCACGCATTTGCAAACAAAGTAGACCCAGATCAGACGGATCCTAGAGGAGCCGTCTGATCAGGGTCTGTTCTGTTTGCTAATATAATTTGAAAGACCTGTTTCCTTGCCTTATAACATGTCTACAATGTTCCACCTCCTATATTTCGTTAGAACTATTTTGTTAATGAATATTCAGTAGGTATTGAAATTTGAAATAAACATAGAACAGAGAAAGAGTTAAAAGAATGGTTTTATTGCACGCCATTGTGTTCAGTTCAACTCGCATAAAGTGAATTGTAAAGCATGTCAAACATACTGCAATTGATTAACCCTAAGCTTACTGAGGTGCGTGTTTGTGGTTGTGATTGTGTTCAATTCGTAGCAATTTGCCACGGGGTGGAAGTAGTGGTGGATTAAATAACAACCGATCAAAGTGATTGAATAAAATGACACCATGAATATTTGTTGCCTGATTATTTTATAATGGTACATATCGAGGGCTTGGTGCAAAACTATGGAGTTAGAATAGTTTTGCACCAAGCCCTCGATTTACAAAGGACGTTTAGGTATTTGCAGAAACAACAGAATCAGATCTGTTATAATGTCATAAGCAAACAGAGCAAACCCTGATCGTACCGGTTCCTACAATAGTCGTCTGATCTGGTCTACTGTATTTGAAAGGACGTTACGAACGTTTAAATATGACACAAGCTTGACAAAAGTATTATTCATAAGGTGTGTTCCCACTTTCCCCACTTTTTTTTAATTGGTAAAGTAATTGGGGTGTTTGGTGTGGGGAATTGGGGAATCTATTGTGTAGGGTAACAATAGACTAAAAGGTGTTATTGGAAGTTTAAAGGTGTATCACAAATTTTGTCTTATTTTTGTCAGATTGTGGAGTATGAAGATGAAATGTTTTACTATAAATTTTGTAAAATTAGAAAATGGCCATTGTATTTTCCTATTTTTTCTTATTTGTGTCAGATTATGGAGTATGAAGAAAAGTGTTTTACTTTAAAATTTCGTACCAGAATTTAAGAAAATTAGGAAAATATAATGACCATATTCTGATTTGTGAAAATTTATTTCACAAATTAGAAAATGGTTATTGTATTTCCCTAATTTACTTAATTATTCTGTAACAAAATCTTTAACTCAGATTCTGAAAATGCAGATCATGTAAATGCAATATATTAAGAGATCTGATATAATGTTTTTCCGGAATTATTAAGGAAAATAACATGACAGTTATCTAATTTGTGAAATAAAATGAATAATTTTCACTTTAACTCTTTCCCCTGTTCTATGTTTATTATACCTACCAAATATTCATGGACAAATTAGCAAACAGAGCAGACCCTGATCAGATGGCTCCTATAGGAGTCGTCTGATCTGGGTCTACTCTGTTTGCAACTGCGTGAAAACACATTTATATGAGGGAAAGGGTTAAATAAATGGACATGTTAAAATTGAAGATTATTTAAAAATTTCACAGATGAAAAATATTGTCTTGTTTCTAAATTATAAATACATGTAAAACGAAACACAATACAATTTTGATATTATTCATTAACATACAATGAAATATTAGCAAATTTTAATTTTTATTATAAAGCAAAACAGTGATGTAGGAAATACATAATGTATATAAAGATCATTAATCAGCAAATCTGCACATCTAGTGTTCTGAAATTGTTACATTATAAGTATTCAGCTTATAATACATGGCCCACGTTTATATTGACCCTTTACTGCATAACTATGCCTTTATGCACCTTTGCAAACACAGAAGACCCAGATCATATGGGTCCTATTGGGGCAGTCTGATCATGACCGAGTCTGCTCTGCTCGCTTTTGAAATACAGATCCGAATCTACAGTTTATGACATGTCAGTATTACTTATTGTTTGATTATTCATGGAGTAAAGGGTTAAATGACATTGAATTGCAAGTATATTAATATTTAAACTTTATGCAAACAGAAGAGAAGCAGATTAGATGGCTCCTGTGAGAGTCATCTGATCAAGGTCTGCTCTGTTTCTTATATGCCGTATTATGTTTATTAGTTTTATTACAATTGCTATAACTATATTAAATTCTATAACTACATTCCGCTTTCTAAAACTATAAAGCAATATATGCATTTCTTTAATTATCACAATGTTGATAATTTTTTCCTCTTTTTTTTATTTTTTTTTCAGTTTATTGCTATTGTAACCATGTTACTTGCACATATTGAAATAAATAAATCTTTATACTATTTAATAGTGAAATAATGAACATTTTAGCATTATGTTCGGTAGGCTACCTTTAATATTTATACAGGTAAGGTCTCATTTTGCAGCACTTGCTAATTGGACCCAATTACCCTAATAGGTGTGAATTTAGAAATGTTGGGAAAGTGAGAACAAACCATTCATAAACAATAGAAGTTATAGGCACACTAGAAACTTGAGAAGCATTTCTATACAGTAGAACCCCTCTAATGCGACCACTTAATGAATACACATGGGTGTCTTTATAAGCAGGTGGTTGCTTAATGCAGGGCAAATGTAATGCAGAAAGCTCCTAGAGGAGCTTTCTGCATTACGTTTGTTCTGCATTAAGCTACCACCTGCATATAGCACCCATAATTATTCTTCTTTTACTGAAGTTACATAAGCAAACTCAACGGACACTGATCAGACGACTCGCACAGGAGCCATCTGATACAGGTCTACTTTGTTTGAAATGTCCACCCTTAATCTCCGAAAATCATGTTGGTCACTTTCAATATCCAATGTGTTCTATGTAAAATTCTCACTTTTGTAGTTTTTTTGTGTGTGAGAGAGGAAGCGAAAACCAGGAAGAAATAACGCGAAGATAATGTTTAAAAATAAACTGAATATCACGAATAGATGTCTAATTTATCACTTCTTTATAATATAATATAGATATGATGCTACAGTTTCTGCATAAGTCAGAAATTCATGTGTCAATGTGCTATCATTATAACAAACTAATTAAATTGATATTCATTATGTCATTATTTCTTATACAGATATTTAGTGTCGGTGTGGAGTTTCCTTCAATTTTTTTTAACCCTTTCCCTCATGTAAACGTGTTTATGCATGTATGAGACAATGACACCAATAACATCTATTAACTGAATTTTAATAACATACGCTTTGGTATTAGTAAAACCTGTAGAGTCAGATATTTTATAATTTCATAAGCAAACAGAACAGGCCTTGGTTAGGCGTCTGACTGGGTCTATTCGGTTTACAAAGTCTGGAAAAGTTGTTTATATGAGGGAAATAATTAAAAGCACAATATATGATAAAACAATAAATAAAAATAAATGAACGAACGAACAGAAAATAAATAGATAAGCAGCCAAACAGAAGCTGTTAAAATAGCTTCTGTTTGGCTGCTTATCTATTTGTTTTCTGTTCGTTCGTGCATATTCAACAGATAGAGGGTTAAATCAAATTTCCACGAATGGAACTAATGCCTGACCATCAGTATGGGACGTTGCCTTCTCGTGTTTTAACCATTTCCCTCATATAAACGTGTTTTCACGCATCTGCAAACAGAGTAGATACAGATCAGACGGCTCCTATTGGAGCCGTCTAATCAGGGTCTGCTCTGTTTGCTAAAATAATTTGATATATCTGTTTTTATACTTTCTAAAATAGCTACAACGTTCCACCTTCCATATTTGATTATACCTTTTTTGTCCATGAATATTCAATAGGTATTGAAATTTCTAATAAACATAGACCAGATGAGGGTTAACTCTTTCCCTGTTCTATGTTTAATATCAAATTTCAATATCTGGTGAATATTCATGGAGAAACTAGCTATATAAGTATCGTACTCTGGAAGGTTGGATAGTGTAGCCATTGTAGAAAGTAAAGAACCAAATATATCAATTTCTATTAGCAAACAGAGCAGACACTGATCAGACGGCTTCTCTGGGAGCCGTCTGATCTGGGTCTACTATATTGCAATTGCGTGGAAACTCGTTTATAAATACTAGGGAAAGGGTTAATTGCATTCGCCGTCATATAGTTTTTCACGTTGTTGCAAACAGAGTAGCCTAGATCCAGATCAGACAGCTCCAGTATGAGCAATTACTGGTAGATCAGATTCTACAGTTTCTTCTAGTACCGACAGATACATCATGTTTACTAAACTTATTTTAATAAATATTAAAGATGTCTATTTCCTACATGAATATTCAACAGGGAAAGGGCTAGACTATCGAAACTGGATGCTACGCATATGAACACGTAGTAAATATAGATCTGTATTTACTTCGTGATATGAACACACCGTTTATTTGTATTTGTTAAAACTCTGCAGACATGTTTAGCAAATACTATGATATTATGCTATGCGAAAACATTCAAAACGTGCTTTCTGTCAAAGTATGATGTCTAAACATATTTGAAGATGTATGTCAGTAGTATTGAAGAAATGGTCACGCGCCTGGTACCTTTGACCCTGACCAGACGGCTTGGAATTACGGGAGCCGTCTAATCTGGGTGTATTCTGTTTGCAACGGGTTTGTATACATGTATGAAGGACATGGTTTAAAACATTGCCTTTAATATACATATTGAACTTTATTTAAGTATTACAACGAAGTAAATACTTCGTGGTATTACATTGTAATAGATATTTGACGAAAGTAGATATAGAATCTATGTTATATTTAGAAGCGTGAAACCATTATAGGAAAACTCCTACTTTCAGTTTGGCCACTAGTTATCTTTGACCTTGTGTACTATTAGCCAATGAAATTCATTTCATTGCGTAAAAGTAAAAATGGCAGCCTCCATGAATGTAAGTTTCTCCTAAGCCGAATCTAGCAGCCACTTACAGCAGCCACTAAGAATTGGCAACTGGAAATAGCAGTAATTAAGTTAGCGCATGCGCAATTTCTTTTGATTTTCAAATCTGATTTCAACGCACGTTGTACAAAATCCGAAAAAAAAACCCGAATATGGTAATTTTTAATAATTGTTTTAAAACCTTTTTGACTCTTTATATCACGTTGAATAATAAAAAGCTACTGGACAACTACAAAAGTTGACATTTTAAGTACCAGATATCGACTTTGTACCTGTTTTTATTATAACCACATGGTCTTGACCCAGTAACGGGTTAAATTCTGTCATCATTGCGATTCTATTATATTTCATGATATGTTTTAATAGCACACGTACGATACCTGTTATGGTATGCTATTCACTTCCTCAATTTTACACTATCCTATAAGTTTTCTGGGGGAGTCCCGCGATGTCGTCCGCAACATGACGGACCGCACCGGACACCGGCAGGTGCGTGTAGAGTTACTGCCCTTCACTTCTAGGATTCATTGTTGATAAGCTGAGTGGAACTAACTGTCCGACTCTTTTTATTAATTGAACCTAACCCAATACACTAATCTTTACATTATCCTGTACATATTGTGTTGTTTGTTTTTCTTGAACTGTGTCTTACAACTTTTTTGTTTATTATCACTTCATTTTTGTGTTATAGCGGTTTTTGGCTGACGGCGTGTTTATCGCCATGCCGCTTGCAAGCAAAAGTCAGTCTACCGGGACTTGCGGTCACGTCAATGCAAATTGGGATTCCCATCCCAATTGCCTTTAGTGTTGTAAATGTTCTCTGTCTTCTCCTTGTGTTATTTCTAAGGAGTGGACAGAAGATATTTGGAAGAAAGTCGAGTCCCGGAGGACTCTAAGAGGCGGATCCTTTCTCGAGCTGGGTCTACACTAGACTCAGCTAGGTATCGCTCCCCTGTGAAGTTTCTGCACCTAGCGCTCCTATTATTATTTAGCCTACGGTGTCCAAGTCTTTGGGCTCTGGTCCTCTCAGGGATCTATTCTCGTCTTCCAGTTTGAGTTCTACTTCGTGTAGTTCTCATTCTGGATCTGAGAATGGGCGTGGCAGGCAACGACTTCGTCGTTTGCCGCATGTTCCCCCTAAGGCTCGACGTCGGCGTTTGAGATCGGAAAGTGAGCGTTCCCGCTCACAGAGAAATTCATTGTCTCAGACCACACTCCTACGTGACCACCTGTCACCGGTCTCCGGTCACCGACCGGTCAGCGGTCACCGACCGGTCAGCGGACACCGACCGGTCAGCGGTCACCGGACTTCCGGTTACCGGTCTTGACCGCCGGTACCTATCTTCCCTTGTTATCTACCCAGGGATAGATACGGACCGTGTGACCGGTCACCGGTTTCCGGGCACCGTGCGCCAGGCACCGGGCACCGGGATCCCGGTATCAGTTTACACTCTGAGTACCCCCCCCCCTCGTCATCCACACAGGGGTTACTCAAGAGATCACTCTCGGTCGCCTGTTGACCTACGATACAGATCTTTAGATCGTGGTCTATACAGGCGCTGACAGTGGGAAGACTCCAGTCGCTTCCCTCCCTATCCCAATGACCTTAGATCATCGGGATATGGGTTTATGCCGCCATTTGCACCCCATAATTGGCCTTATGCTTTTGGCCAATTTCGGGGGAATTTGCAGGGGATTTTGCTTAACTCCGTGAACGTTCTGGTACCAGTGGCAAGACTCGTGCCTCTGCTACTGTCTCTAGAGCGGATCCGTCTCCGGTTAAGGACAGATCTCCATCTCCCTCTCATGGCCGAGAAACTGTGCAGGATAACTCAACACGAGTTCTCCCCACCCCTTCTTCACTGCAGAGGTCTGATGAAGGCTTGTCTTTGCTTGCGCCTTCGGATGACCCACTCACTCGAGCGGACAAGGATCAGATACACCACTTTGTATCTGATTCAGAGGTGAATGACGAGGACTTTTACATTTGTTCTGTCAATCAGATATTTGATTATATTTTTCAAAATCTTGGAGAGGATATGTGTCCGCGACCCACGCCGTCTCAGGTGAAGGGTCCAGACACGGTGACTGAGGCTTTAGTCCGGAAGTTTTTTCCAGACAAAGCCCTCTCTAGGGCACCCACTTTACAGTTGCCCATTTCTCAGTCAGTCAAGTCATGTTTTATGCAAATGGAACTAAATAACCAGACCAGTCTCTCTACTCCTTGATCTGTGCCTGCTCATGTCATTAAGGCCTCGGAACATTCCGGCGCCGTTAGACATCCGGTTACCGAGACGAAGTCAGGGCTCGATCTCGGTCAGCTTCCACCTTTGGAGCAAGCTAAGCTATCAAAGCCTCCCTCTCGTCTCCTCTAGCAATCCACTTTGGTTTGTTAGAGTCGAGGGAACAACGAGAGAGGAAGTCACTGGGTATTGCGTCGCAGCTCGACTTCCTCTCAGCCACTTTGTTACAGCTCTTGACTGATAACAAACAGTGCTCTGATGAGATAAAGCATATCTTGCTTTATTTTGCTTGTTCGACCAAGAGCCTTGCGGTCAACACGTCTGCTTATGTTGCAAAAATGTTGCGTCGTAGGAGGAGTGAAGTTTTGTCTACTTCTCCTTCGGGGTTTTTCTTAGCCCCTGCGCAGAACTATCTTTTGACGACTCCGCTATCCGCGGGTACACTCTTTGGTGATCGTGTGTCTGATGCTCTGTCATCTGACAAGGACGACCAGCTTAGAGCACTGGTGACTTCGAGGTCTTCGAGTAGTGGACAAACCCTCAAACGTCCACACACTATCCCGTCTGTGCAAGCATCCGCTGTTAAGAAGAAGAGGAATTATCTTCCTTCTGCTTATTAACAGCCGAAGTCTGGTTCTACTTCCAGATCTAAAAGCTGGAAGCGCAAACCAGGGTCTAGACCACCAGTCAAGCCTACCCGCACACAGGACGCATCCCCTAAGACTCAGCCCTAGGGACTCGCCCTTTCTACCGCCCTCGCCGGGTGTCCCGAAATTCCAGTGAGATCCAGACTTCTGCACTTTGCAGAGGCCTGGGAAAAGATCATCCAAGATCCATGGGTGCTTCACATTGTGAGAGAAGGCTATGTGATACCTTTCCATCACAAGCCTCCTCTTTCAAACTCCCATTCCTTTCACTTCGGGGCACCCTTCTCTTCCAGACGCTATTGCGAATTTAGTAAAGAAAAGAGCGGTAGAAAGGGTCCACAGCGTTCATTCTGCGGGTTTTTACAGCCGTATTTTACTTGTTCCCAAGAAAAACGGCAAGTTACGTCCGGTATTCGATCTGTCTATCTTGTACACGTTCGTACATATCGAACCGTTCAAGATGGAAACTACAGCTTCCATCCGGGCTTCTGTCCAACCTTTGCACTGGAGTGTGTCTCTAGACCTGTCGGAAGCGTATTTTCACGTCCCCATTCACCCAGTTCACGGAAATATCTCCGTTTCGCTTACAACGGTCAGGTTTTCCAATTCAGGACTCTTCCGTTTGGCATTTCTACGGCTCCGAGAGTTTTAACAAAACTCATGGCAGTCGTGGGGGCTTATATTCGTCTTCGAGGTTCTATTTTCCTTCAGTACTTCGACGATTGGCTTCTTCATCAGGCCAATCGCCAAGCGGTGTTGCGGGACCTCGAGGCAGGTTGGCAGGAAATTATTTCTCTAGGCCTTCTGTTAAACCCGGAGAAATCAGATCTCGTGTGGTCCTAGGTCGTCTTCACCTTTGTCCAGTCCAATTTTATCTGCTGTCTCTCTGGAGACCCCAGCACAACAGTCTGTCCGAGTTGATTCCAATTCGGACAGACCTAGTAGACCACCTGCGTTGGTGGCTCGATCTGGGACGTCTCCTGGCCGGAGTTCCGCTATCTCCACAAGAGGCATCACTGCAGTTAGTGACAGACGCCAGTCTATCAGGATGGGGTGCTCACCTCGAGCCCCTGGGCCTGATGGCGTCAGGAAGTTGGTCTCCTTTCGAGACTCAACTCCATGTAAACAACCTCGAGATACGAGCTGTCAGACTAGCCCTGTCTTATTTCAGACAGCATGTGTCGGACCAGTGTGTACTGCTATAGACCGACAACACAACTGTCGTGTCTTATGTCAAGAATCAGGGCGACATTCACTCCCTGTCTCTTTTCAAAGAGACCGAGCATCTGTTTGCGCTGTGCCTAGATATACAAGTATCTCTTTTGGCCAAGCACATACCCGGTAGACTCAATGTTCTGGCAGATGGTCTGTCCCGTCGTCAGCAGATTCTACCGTCAGAATGGTCTCTACATCACGAGGTGACGAATCCCATTTGTCTGAGATTCGGTCAGCCGATGGTCGACTTGTTTGCAACAAGGCTCAACCATCGGCTTTCTCTCTATGTCAGTCCCGTTCCTGACCAAGCTGCCTTGGTCCTGGACGCTCTGACTCTGGAGTGGAACAGACTGATGGGGTACGCTTTTCCCCCATTCAATCTGATTCCGCAAATTTTGAGAAAAATTCGGTCGTCGCAATGCCAGATTCTCCTAGTGGCACCTTGGTGGTCACAGCGAGCTTGGTTCAGCGACATTCTGGAATTACTCAGGGATTATCCCAGAGAACTTCCTTTGCGTCCAGACCTACTGTCCCAAAAAGGCGTGTTCCATACCTCTCCGGACATGTTTTGTCTTCATGTCTGGCCATTATCAGGCAAGCCCTTCAAACGAAACGTTTTTCTTCAAGGGATTCCGTTCTCATTGCCTCGGCAAGGAGATCTTCCACACGGGCGGTCTATGACGCCAAGTGGAAGGTATTTTCAGATTGGTGTCTTCCAAGGAAGATCGATCCTCTCGATCCCTTTTGTTTGACGAGAAAAATCTGGCTGTCAGCACCATTAAGGGTTATAGATCTATGATATCTCATATCCCTTTCATTTGGGAAGAATGCAGCTGTTTGTGCTGACCCTTCTATTTCGGAATTGATTCGAGCTTTTGAGATTAAGAGACCGGTTTCTCGTTCTCTTACTCCCAAATGGAATCTTTCCTGTGTTCTTTGGTCTCTTACCATGAACCCATATGAGCCGTTTGATCAGGATTCTCTCAAGTTTTTAACTTGGAAGACTGTTTTCCTTCTAACGTTAGCTTCGGCAAGGCGCAGAAGTGAAGTCCATGCCTTGTCAGTTGAGGAGGGCCATATCCGCTTTCATGCTTCGGATGGCTCAGCTTTTCTCCTGAGGAGACGGGGTTTTGGCTAAGAACCAGCTTCCGCCTGTCGCCCCTTCTCCTATTTCGATTCCAAGTTTGTCCTACTCTCTGGAGAAAGAGGATGAAGATTGTTTGCTCTGCCCTGTCAGAGCATTGATTTTCTACCTTCAACGGGCTAAGCCTCTTCGTTATTTGCGTAAAAGGCTTTTTATTTGGAAGATATTCTTAAGGCTACTTTCTAGAGGAATCCCACGCCTTTTCCTCTTTCTATTTGAGAAGCTTCTCTTCTCCGCTTGATAACTTATATCTTCCGGGACCCTTGGTAGCTTCTCAGTCTGTATTACTAACAATACTAACACTTCTCAGTTGGGTCCACTACGACAGTAACAGTATTGAGTATTGCTGTCGTCTTGCTAATTGGGATATTTACCTTCCCATCATCGCTACAAAGGCAGCATACCATAACAGGTATCGTATTTATGCTATTAAAATATTTATTTAATGTAAAAGTCCTTTTAATTAGTAAATACTTACCTGTTATGGGGAGAGTCCCACCTCCCTCCCCTTTTCGATTACCGAAGTTGTATGTATATTCATATTCGTAAAAATGAAGCCTTCAGTCCATTTTACAACAGTTTTTTATATATTCAGCTAAATATTAAGAGTGTCTAATACTGCTAAATTCTTAGAAACTGGTTTTTTGGGGTGTTTGTAAGAAACAGATTTTTTTTTCATCTGTTAGTAAGAAATTAGGGGACATGTTTGGCGAATTCCTGATTTCAAAATAACACTGAATATTAATTAGTCTTTCACACTAACGTATTTTTTGGGGAAATATGAGCAGAGTACATCTTTAACTTTTTCAGCTTTGTAGCACAACATGTGAGGGGCGGCGGCCGGGCTAGGGTTTCATAAGCGGCCGATTTTCATAATCGATCATCAGATATAATCGGACAGACCACTTCGATTAATCATCGATTATACAATCGAAATGAGAAATTTAAATTTTGGGTATAAATTTAGTAACAAAATCTTAAAATTGACAATTTATTTTAATTGCACATTTGAAGATAAATACATACATTATTAATGTAGTAAAGTGTTTTCATACATTTTATATCAGAAACAATATAAGCTATTTACATAAAATATAATAAAAAATGTGATTTCAATTAATCGATTATTTGATTTTATAACCGATTATCTATCGAGGGGCACATTCGATCAATCATCGGAACTAATCGGTCATCGTTGATACACTATGTGAGGCTGAAACTTTATTGTATACATTCATCAGCTTGACTGTTTAAGTCAAACCTGAGCAGCATTCAAAATTTCATAATCATGCAAGAAATTAGTGTTTTATTTTGTCATGAATTTCAAAGTATTACACAAAAACACTCAGCAATTTCATCTTGTATCATTCAATATTTATTATTAGGATCTATAGGAATCACATTTTCCGTCTGTCCGTACACTCTGAAATTTGCCACTTGTGGGCCTAATCTTTGGTCCAGGACATGCATATGGGTTTACTTTTTGGGGGACATTAAGTCCACAATAAAACATGAAAATGCCAAAAAATGAATGTTTATGGGCTTACCAATTTAAACAAGCATTGTTTAAAATAAGCCCATAATAAATGGACATGGCGGCCAGACGACTCTGAAATTTGTCACTTGTGGGCTTAAATTTTGGTCCAGGAGATGATTATCGGTTTAGTATACTCTTAAGTTTGGACAGAATATAAGCTCTTGATGTGACGCGATAACTCAAAACAGTACTTCACATATTGAGTTCATATTAAGGGCATATGCTAAGTATCATCAGAGGAAGACGCCTATAGTTTTTGGGTTAAATAAGCTCACATGAGCAAGAGGTAACCAAAGCTGAACTGCATGAATCGCTATTGTCCATCTCATAAATCAATTTACAGATTCAGTTTTTGATTAAGCAATCCTGCTCATATTGTTATTAATTGCCCACTTTGCTGCATAAGTAAAATGCTATTTATACAACATTAAAACCAATATAAATCCTACCAAACCTTGACCATGACCTCAATGTTACGGAAGTATTTTGTTAGATGATATTTTCTCAATAATGTGGGTAACATTCCTCATTTTTTCTGTGTGTGCATCTTAACCCATTCCATTATATTGATGCCTTTTGACTCCTCTGCGAAAGTCACTTCTTGAAACCATTGTGATAAATTTGGGTTTTTTTGCTCTATGTATCAGTGGTTTCAAGCTAGAAACTAGAAAATTCTAAAACTAAAAACAACATTCCTTTTCTCTACATAATGCTCCCTTTCGGTAGATTTATTCAAAAGAGGTTGTGTCTAAAAATAGCCGATGAGGTAATGGATTCAGATATTAGACAATATGTTGCGTGACAATACTTGCTTTTGTTTTTCAGCTTGGAGGGAAGTTATGTGGTGGAGGGCCAGTGGAGGGCCAATAAAAGGTAAGTTGAAAAAACGTCTTTAAAAGGATCTAAAACTATTCTTTTATCTGTTATACCAGAACAACAAAAGCAAAACTTGTCTCATCAGGGGCCATTAGGTAAAGCTTGTGTTCTATTGAAAATGAAAAATAATAAATCGTAAAAGATTAAGAACGTTTTATGACAGGAGCAAGCTTTGCTGTCTGGCTTCCAATGAGACAGATAAAAACCTTTTTGTAGAGGAAATAATTACTCTTGAAAGGTAAAGCAATAGACATATTAAGCAGAGGATAATGTACTCTGATTCTTTGTTTAAGAAACGTGTCTCACAAAGTTACTGTGTATGCCAGGCAACACCTGACACTTGGCAGGATAATGGTGCGTTGGTGCAGTGTGAAGCCTGCAACCATTGGTATCATTATAAATGTATATGCAATTCCAATGGAGCAAACTAGATCCAAACTGTTTGAAAGATCAAATAGTTGTCCCGCACCATGTTTAAGCCTATGCTAAATGGTAAATCAAATTACGCAGACTTTAATATTATAATAAGTATGGGTCACTTGTGTTTCTGTATATCTATAGGCACCATGTGTAAATGCAATCAACAAAAAAGTTAAGGCCATTAATATTTAAAGTGGAATAAAAGAAAATCAAAACACGATATACATCAAATCTGAAGCTTTTATTTACAAAAAATAAATTTAGTAATATAGGAGTCTATAGTAACAGGCGGTTGCTTAATGCAGGGCGACAGTAATGCAAAAAGCGCATATAGGGATTTGTTTGCATAATTTTGCCCTGCAACAAGCAACCATCTGTTTTAGAATCTAGAAATAGACTTAGTTTGAGTGATCACATTAGCTCATTCTCTCCTAGTCTATCTTTAGACACAACCTCTTTCAATAAATTTATCGAAACGGAGCATTTACAGGAGAAACAGAAAATGTTAAAGTTATGTAGTTTAGAAACCATTGTGATAAATAGCGCATTTGTTCCTATGGAGCAAATGCTCTATTTATTACAATGGTTTCAAAAAAGAGTTTTACAGAGGCGCGAAAAGGCGTCAGTAGGAGAAAATGTGTTAAAGAGACTGTACTTTTACTGTAAATTGAAAAAACAATTCCATTGAATAAGTAGTCCTCTATCTGTGTGAGCAATTTTTAAAGGGAGGTCACTTTGGTCACCAATGAAATGTCACAACTTTACAGACACTGTCCACCTGTTCCGAAAAAGAGTGTGAATAAAGGCGTCAGTGATGCATAAATGTTTCGTTATTTTGTTACTTTAGAATAATATTAACACCCAAAATAGCACTAATCTGATTGATTTAAATCACCCCTGTTTGTTTCTTTTGTTTTGGTTGAGTACAAATAAATCCCCAAACTGGCAATATGTGTTTTATCGTTTATATAAAAAATGTAAACAATATCTTAAGTATTGTATTTATCTTTTGGCCATTTTGTTTTAACGTGTGTGTTTTAACTGGCTAATCACTTAAACAGCAGTCTTTCAAAAATAAAACATAATAGGAACAATATTGGATATTGACTTTGTTTCATGTTTAAGCTAGCCAGCGTCTTATTCATGTTTAATAAAAAGTAATGCAAAAAGTTCCACTAGGTGTTTTCTGTATTGCTTTCGTCCAGCATTTAATTTTATCAAATGTTATTGTTGTTGTTTTTTCAGGACTCTTTTTGAACTATTCTACTGTATTTCATACCCGGAAGTTCATTAATCATCTATATTATGTATCGGAGGTACCATCTGGCTATGGTATTATTTAAGACAAGCTTGCCAATAAGAAAGTTTTGTTTCTTTGACTCTTTTTACGCCAAAGAGATTTCGTCTGTAGATAATGTCATCTGCTTTTAGTTTCATAAAATAGCCTTTCCATCAATTTCGTCTCTAAATGTAAATGAAATTTCGCATTATTTTCGTAGGGCTTTGTTCCAAAGAGGAAGCGAAAAAAATGACAGGAACAAAACCTGTCCAATCAGCGTTTAGTCTGACAACACCTTTATAGTCATGGTCACCCATTGGTCTATTCTACAACTATAGGCATGGACATTTAAATAAGAAGAATATTAGGATACAGTTATCAGTTCACTTGTATTGTATCTTACGGAATTGTATACATTGTTATTGAAGCTGCTGCTTTTTATTAAAGATGTAATACTGATTATCAGTTTTCTTTTATTGTTGTACTTGTGTTAATTGAAGCATGTGACATTGAATCTAATTTGGGACTCCGGGCTCATTCAAATGCGCATAAGTGATTCATTTGCATAGTACCATGACGCGCGTGAGACTTAGACTGAGTTTCGTCGAGACTACAGTAAAATCCCGATTATTCGAACACTAAAATTTGTATTAGTATCGATCTTTTAGACAGGTGGCAGCTTAATGCATGGTGAAAGTCTATGCAGCTTTCACATTCGTTAAGCAGCCACCTGCCTTAAAGTATCTAAATTCTTCTATACAGAAATTTCGGATAATCGAGGTTTTACTGTATTTTATTGTTTTGCATGTTGTTTTGTTTTACTGAAACTCACTTAGACATGGTTGTCTCTGATGAAATATGTTTTCATTAACTTTATGACATTCCATTTAATTAAGATAGATCTGGTGATGAAGGGGTTACTTGTAATATACATTTTAATTTGAAATTGTGAAAGAATGCCTGATTTGGAACAAGTTTATGCTGAATCTGTTTTGGATCAGCGTTGAGGTTAAGCGGGAGTATATTTAACTGGAATGTAAGATACAATACAAGTCAACGGATACCTTTACCCTAACATTTTTCTTATTGAAAAGACCGTACCTATAGTTGTAGAATAGACCAATGGAGTGTTTTCTCAAGTATGTAGGCCGTACCAAATGGGTAGTAACTTAAATGCAAACTTTAACCCTTCGCTTGCTAATCGCATCAATATACCTACCTGTAAATAGTGAAGACCCAGATGAGACAGCTCCTGCAGGAGCTGTCTCATCAGGGTCTGCACTATTTATAAGTTGATTGTGCAACCAGTACACTCCACAGCAGTGATTGCCCAGTGAAATACTTGTACACGGTGAAGATATATGAAATTAAACAACAGGGCGTGGGCAAAGAAGGAGAAATGTATTTTAAAATTCAGCAAGCGAAGGGTTAATATCTCTATTAAGAATGGCCCACAGCTAGGTGAATAAAAACAGAACAGAGGTCCTCTGATTACTGACGATGAAACTGCTAAAAGAGACGACAAACGGAATAAGAAAGTGAAGAAGCGAGCAACAAAAAAATAAAAATATAATACAATGAACCCCTGATGAAAGGGCAAATGTCATTTTCTTTTTAACCCTTCTCTTGTTGAATTTTAAAATACATTTCTCCTTCTTTACCCATGCCCTGTTGTATAATTACATATATCTTCACTGTGTACAAGTATTTCGCTGTGAAATCACTTCTGTAGGGTGTACTGGTTGCACAATCAACTTGTAAATAATGCAGACCCTGATGAGACAGCTCATGTAGCTGTCTCATCCGGGTCTTCACTATTTACAGGTAGGTATATTGACGTGAATATCAAGCAAAAGGTTAAAAAGGATGTATAGATTCTAAAATATTTAAATAAAGTATGCTAGAATAAACACTAAATTTAGGATGCAAACATTAACATGTGAGTTTTGTTCACAGAGCAATAGGACAAGCCGGATATAATTGGAATTTACAGTCTGAATTAGATCTTATGGCACACCAACATAACCTACTTAAAATGTAAACAAAACATACGTGTAACAGTGGCCTCGAGAAAAATAAAAAAATAAAAAAAATGTATACACCCATCAAAACATATGAAAAAACAAAACTACCAATTTCAAATATAAAACAATATAAACAAAACAGATTCGAACCAAACTATTATAGCGGTCACCTGGGCATTATACAGTGTTTATACTTGTAGTGTTTGTAAACATTGATAACAAAGGGTGTGCCATCATATTTATATTTATGCCATGTTGCTTGAATCTGGTTTTAAACAAACGGAGAAATATAAAGATTTACACTAGCAGATTATCTCTCCTGTAATACATCCATCGTAGACCAACCCCATAGTCCACAGCAACATCAGTGGCAGAAATGAAGACATAAAACATGTACATTTGTATACAGTAAAACCCTTCTTATGCGACCACTTAATAAACAAACATTGCTGTCTTTTGAGCAAGTGGTTGCTTAATGCAGGACGAAAGTTATGCAGCTCTCTGCATAACTTTCGTCCTGTAATAGGCTACCACCTGCCTTTGCCACTGTGAATTATGCCCCTTTTTGGTGGTCGCATTAAAGGGGTTTATATGTAGATTTAAGGATAAAATGAAGTTGATTTTCTTGACATTATTACATGTTATTGTACTGAAAAGTAGGGATCTTCTCTGGGTAAATAGGTATCGTTTCAAAGAAACAATGTAGACCTAGAATATCAGCAGTGCCAAAAATGCAACCGTCGAATCTGTGTCAACACATCTAATGTCACCATGACGTCATTATCATACGCATTGTATAATCTACATTGACAGTGTTCAAGTATACCATTGATTACTTGTGGCGACCTGTTAGTTCTGTGTTGTCCGTATTTGTGTCCTTTTCAACAGCAAACGTTTTCTACCAATTGAAACTGCTCTATTTTCGAGGATTATGGTCGCTGAAAAATTGTTTGAAAAAGACTTGTAACAAAGCTACATTCCACGCCAACTGCTTATTATTGGTCTGGGGGAATACCAAGGAAATAGAAGCAGAATCAGTAGTAGTAGCAGAAGAATCAGAAGTAGAAGTAGTTGTAGTAGTAGTAGTAGTAGTAGTAGTAGTAGTGGTGGTGGTAGTAGTAGTAGTAGTAATAATAATAGTAGTAGTAGTAGTAGTAGTAGTAGGCGTTGTCGTCCTCTTCTTCTTCTTCGTCGTCGTAGAAGTATTAGTAGTAGCAGAAATAGTAGTAGCAGTAGTAGTTGTAGTAGTATTAAGAGCAGCAGCAGCACTAGTAGTAGTAGTAGTAGTAGTAGTAGTAGTAGTAGTAGTAGTAGTGGTGGTGGATGTGGTAGTAGTAGTTAGTAGAATAGTAGAAGTCGTTGTTATAATAATGATAATAATAATAATAGTGATAGCAGTAGTAATAGTAGTAGTGGTGGTGGTATTAGTAGTAGTAGTGGTAGTAGTAGTATCAGCAGCGTTATAGTAGTAGTAGTAGTAGTAGTAGTAGTAGTAGTAGTGGTGGTAGTAGTAGTTGTTGTAGTAGTTGTAGAAGTAGTAGTAGTGGTAGTAGTAGTAGTAGATGGTGCAGTTGCAGTAGCATTAATAGATATACAATACGCTGCAATATCATAGATAAATAGATCTATCAGCAGCACAGTTCCTGCATAATAAATGCTACTATCCTATTCCAAGTACATTAATGATGAGTGGGCAATTATAGACCTTATTTTTATCTTGTCAAAATGAAATATCAGAAAATACATTTGTACAAGTAATATGTCCAAATTTATTTCGTCATTCGTGTAGGTTAAGAGGATATTACGAGCATATTTTATCCCACTGTGATAAAATCGGATCTGGGACATTTTTGACTAGTTCCGATTCAATCAAGCTTTGAGAATTTTTCGGCAGATTATCAACCTGCTTTATCCTGATGAGACCCCAACGTCTAGCCACCTCATCTGGACTCAAGTCGTTTGTAAATGCTAGTCAGGACACAGTTAGCGGAAATATAGTTACCCTGGCTCTTCCTACACGTAAGTGGAATTGTAATTGTATTTGTAGCTTTTGTATTTGTTTATGTATGGCATTTTGTTCTGAAAATGAATGTTTTGTTTTGTATTGTCACTTTGCACTATTTCTTTATCGCTTACATCCTATGTTTTTGCTTAATGCAAAACTGCTGTATCTACAATATACGGGGTTAGGTTGTTATACAATTACCGCATGAATATTCATGTGGGAAATAATGACAATGACTTTTTACTAGATTATTTTATACAGGAAATGTTAGCCTTGGCAGAAACTATATAAGTACATGAATAAGTCATGCAAGAAATACTGCATACAAAACACACAACCAGTGACAAATGTCACTGTGTGTGTGGTGGTGGGGGGGGGGTTAAACTGGTTTAGGTGCGCCCAGCCTCAAACTTATTCCATCCCCACCCTAAAAGACAAACAGTGTTAATAAATGCATCCCCTTTCTACAACAACCGCGATGGCAAATACAGTGGTAAAGTGCATGTAAGTGAAACAATCTGTATCCCCCTATCGCTTGTGTACTCAATGATTGAGCTGCAATAAGAATAACTGTAGAAAAGTGATAAAGGGTACGACAAAAACGCCAAATATCCGACGACCTCCTTCCGGTTCAGGATTGAAGAAGTCGCTTTCATAGAGTACTAAACCTTTCTTGTCGGCGTACATGCAAATAGGCAAGCGTGATTGCCATCTGTAAAAGGATTGACAACCAGACATGCAGTATGTTGTAGTACTATAGGATCATATCCCTTTTTAATGAATTTTAACATATTTGATGAACAAAGTGAGAAAATGGGTATGTCCAATAATCTTACGAACTTTGTTAATCACATCACCATAAAATTCAGGATGTGAAATATCGTGTCACAGGAGCGCCTTGAGATTACATTTGTATTTGCAAATAAGTGAGAGATTTCGATAATAAAATTTAGAGAAAGCTTTTCTTGGTTTATGGTATCTAAAATTTAGAGAAAGATTTTCTTAGTTTACGGTATCGATATCCTTGCTTAAGTAGCTTTTCAGTTAAAATGAGATTTCGACTTTTAAAATCGTCAACAGATGAACAAGCTCTAGCAAAACGCATAAGTTGAGATATATAAACCCCGTAAGATGGGGCACGGGGAACATCTCCATCAAGATGAGGGAAATTTACAATATTAAAATCAAAAACATCTCTTTTGTCATATATTTAAGATGAAATCATTCCAATGTCGATTTTACGGTCTAGATCAAGAAAAGCGGCATAAGTTCGGAATGGTTAGCTTTATTCAATTTGAGTTCTTTTGGGTAAATAGTAGGAATCAAAGCATCAAAGTAAGGGTTATCTATGTTAAAAAATATCATCTAAATATCGAGAAGTATAAGAATGAGTCATGCAGGAAACACCACATACAGAAGAAACAGCCACCAGAACAGCAACACAAGGAAACAACAAATGTACATAACTATAAAAAAACATCAAGAGACGCACAAAGATAAACCAAACATACAATAGGGGGAAGATGGAAGTGCCGTCTTGGAACGGTCAGTGACAAAATTCACTTGGGGATTAAACCGGTTTTTGGGAACCCAACCTCACACTTATTCCATCCCCATTCTAAAAGACAAACAGTGTAAATAGGCGTATCCTCAACTTCATTGAATACATTTATAACATCTTCTTGTGATTGTGGATTTAAACGGAACAAGAAAACTCTCTCATAGCAGTACACAAACAAATCGGCGACCAGTGGTGCACAATTCGTACCAATAGCAATACCAATCACCTGGCGGTATATAGCATTCCCATAACGCACAAATATGTTATCCAGAATAAAGGTTAGTGATTCCCAAACCTATGAGCAATTCAAATTGGTGTAATATTTCATTTGCTCGCCAGTAAAGAAAAAAACTTTGTCAGCATTATATGCCAGAAATGATGTTTTTTCTCGGGCATTCATATCAACACTATTCAAAAAGCAAACTGAGAAACTCCTAATCAGACAGGTCCTATGGAGTTGTCTGGTCTGGATTTACTTTGTTTATCAGATGGAGGGTTGACAATATGTTTGCCACATATATCCCGATTTTGGAAAGATGCAGGAAAATAGTTTTAAGAATAAAAGGAGAGGGCAATTTTGCAATGCTTATAAATGTCAAAAAAATGTATGTACAACAGGTTTGCCCTCGAAAAATATATTAACCCATTGTGTAGGTCCAGTATCAGATATGTAACCCTTTACTCCGTATATGCGCCTTTTAGAGCCTTATCAAACAGAATAGACCCATATAAAACGGCCCCTGAACAAGCCGTCTAAATTCGGGTCTGCTCTTATGCTTATGTATTAATTTAGATCTGATTCTATAGTTTCTGCCATAGCCAAAACTTTTATTATACATATAACATTATAACATATTTATAAAAAATAATGTTCATGTTTAGATATCTACCTTATTTCTTACAGGAATATTTATGGAGTAAATATATAATGTATAGGCCTACCCAAGTTGCACTGTGAGCATTGGACATTGGATAACGCTAATCCTAACATGAATGAAGACAATTGAACAGTCACACAATCTGACCCGAAGTTGTATTCAACTCTTTACTTCAAAAGCCCCACCCCACCGTCACGAGTAAACTAAGACCAAACTGTTACATATCTGATTCTCTACCGTTAGTCCCGGTACTGAATGTCCTTATGTTTGATAAATCATATTGAGTTAAGTTATATTAACCCACCCATTTATCATGCAACGTCACCGAATACAGCCACTTCTTACTAGCATAATATTTTACACGTCGACGCTGTACTTTATGAGGTACAGTGCATGTGTACTTATCCCACTGGGGTGCAAGTTTAATTCAGTCAATGCGAGGAAAACAGAAGGAAGAAAAGGCATAATTTAACGTAAACATTTGCTCACCTTTGACTCAACTTTTTGTCAATATAAAAGGATTAAATCAAGTCTGTTTATGTTGTAAAATAAAAATCGACGACGTCACTGCATGCCAATATGACGTCACATATATTGTACTGGCATGTATTTTTATTCAGGGGACAGAACCACTTGAGCAAACTTTTTTTTCATTATCTCCATTCTTTATCGGTGCTGCATGATAAAAGAATTACTACGCTAGTAGTTTTAAAGTTAAGCTGTATTTTGGCTTGTCAGAAAAGTAGTTAAATGCTCGACAAGGCTCGCATTTAACAACTTTTCTAACTCACCAACATACAGCTGAACTTCAAAACTAGATCTACTAGCATAGTAATTCTTATATATGGGACCTAGGCAAACAGGGTAAATAATGCACAATGCGGCGTCTGATCAGAGTCTACACTGTTTGCTGATAGGAAATTCAAAACAAACATGAAAATTTAGACCAGGCGTCCCGTAGATAAAAATGGACTAATCCAATATATAAGCATGGACGAATCCACTGCATGGGAGCAAATGGGTCAATAATTGGATACATTTTCATCAAGTAAATGGCCATTCCATGTTCCATGCTGTAGCACGACTACCATGTGCATTACAGTAGGACCTAAAGCGACCACTTAATCCTTTACTTCGTGAATATTTATGTGGAGAATAATGACATTATCATTTTTAACCCTTCTCTTGCTATCCACGTCAATTTACCTACCTGTAAATAGTGAAGACCCAGATGAGACGGGAGCTGTCTCATCAGGGTATGCACTATTTACAAGTTGATTGTGCAACCAGTGCAATCCACAGCAGTGATTTCACAGCGAAATACTTGTACATAGTGAAGATATATGTGATTATAAAACAGGGCATGCGTAAAGACAGTGCATGAAATGTATTTTAGAACGGTTAAAGGAATGTTTGACCACGACATACATTGTAGAATAAGATCTATGAATTTCCGTAAGCAAACGGAGCAACTCTGATCAAACGGATTCCTACTGGAGTCATCTGATCTAGGTTTACTCTTTTTGCAATGTCGTTTGGTGTAAGCTTTAAAGGTGGTTCGCAGTACTTGCAGGGATATATATATCGGTCATTCGGAATTGCTGAATCGACAATTAAGTCGTTCCCAAGATGCTAAAACAAAACATATTGAACTAACTGCATAATATCTTGGTTTTGAGACTGTTACTAAAAGTTTAGTTACATGTACGTTGAAATATATCAAAACGTACAATGAGTGCTTAGAGCACATAAATAAACTCTTACTCATCTGTGTATAATAAATGTCTGGTGCAAATATGACGACTTCTGATTTGATTAAGCTTATAAGAAATGTTTGAACGAGTGTCAAACAGAATGGATCCTGAGGAGGGCATCTCATCAAGCTCCAAGATGTTTGTAAACATAAAAGTACAAAAATGAGTCATGCAGCAAACACCACATACAGAACAAACACTCGCCCGAACAGCAACACAAGGAAACAGCAAATGTACATAACTAGAAAAAACAACAAGAGACACACAAAGACAAAACAAACATACAATAGGAGGAAGATGGAAGTACCGCCTTGGAACGGTCAGTGACAAAGGTCACTGGGGGGGGGGTTAAACCGGTTTATGGGCGCCCAACCTCACTCTTATTCCATCTTCACCCTAAAAGACAAACAGTGTAAATAAACGTATCCCCTCTCCGACTAATCTACAACAACCGCGACGGCAAATACAATGGTAAAGTGCATGTATAACAAAAAAACATTTAATTGAACATACTGTATCCACCTATCGCTAGTGTACTCAATGATTGAGCTGCAAACAGAGTAACTGTAGAAAAGTAATAAAGGGTACGGCAAAAATGAAATAGTACAGATATCCGACGTTCTCCTTCCATTTCTGGATTTAAGAGGTCGCCTTCATAGAGTACTAAACCTTTCTTGTCGGCGTACATGCAAAGAGGCCAGCGTGATTGCCAACTGTAAAAGGGTTCACAACCAAACATGCAGTATGTTGTAGTACTACAGGATCATATCCCTTTTTAATGAATTGTTTAACACATTTGATGAACAAAGTGAGAAAATGGGTATGTCCAATAATTTTACGAAGTTTGTAAATCACATCACCATAAAATTCAGGATGTGAAATACCGTGTCGCAGAAGCACCTTGAGATTACATTGGTACTTGCCAATAAGCGAGAGATTTCGATAGTAAAATTTAGAGAAAGTTTTTCTTAGTTTATGGTATCTATATCCTTGCTTAAGCAGCTTTTCAGTTAAAATGAGAAGTCGAGTTTAAACATATTTCATTACTCATAGTTTCACAGTTTTTCATACGAGTATATGCCTTTTACAAATGACAACAATTAGATATACAAGTAAATGGATTGGACCACAAGTTCTGGCAAGATTGTTTGTAAATGTTAGTGGTTTGATACATACAATGTATTAAGTGCATTAGTAATACTTATGTCTAAAGACGTAAATTATGTGGAATAACAGAAAGAGGAAAACAAAGGAAAGCAGCAAGATGCATGAACAGGTAAAAGAGAAAGAACATAAAAGCGAAAGAAGAAAAACTGAAATTTCTCATTACCCAACTGATGATGCTTGACAGCAGTAATCATTAAACTATCAGTCATGTTTAAATCTTTTGGTATCCTTTATATAGTTCTGTACCTCGGTAAAGAGGATTGTATTATCAGAATCAGGCGTACTGTTTATTCATAACAGTAACTTATGGTAGCTTATAAGGTGATTTCTACGAGTAGACTGGAAAAGTTTATCACGTGCATCTGAATATTTACGACACTTAAAAAAGTAATGTTCTTCATCTTCTTGTTCAGCCCCACAATCGCATTTCTCGTCATATCTCAAATGGTTTTGATCGGAATTTAAATTACTACATTGGTTGCGTATTCTAGCATGGATAGCAGAGTAAAGTCTCTCTCCTTTGAGATAAAAGGACGGTTCATGTGCTGAATTGAATAAAGTTGCCTTTAGTTCGGGTTTAAAATGTGATAAGGTTTGTGAGTGTCTAACATTTTCAGGCAGTGCATTCCACAGAGAAGTTGATGAAGGAACAAAAGCATTACGAGGGCGTTAAACCAGATAGTGCTTTGTAGGTGGTAACAAGTTTTTGGTATTTTCGACGGTCCGAGAGAGAAAGTCAACCAATTTCCTTAAACAATTTTTTCAAGCGGGACAGATCTGGTGAGACCAGTTACTACTCTCGAAGCTTCATTTTGAATTTGTTCTAGATTTTCTTTTTCGTAGAGTGTACAACCATCCCAAACAACTGATGCATATTCTAAAAGCGGTCATAATATATATATAAAAGTGAGCCATAAATGCTTGTGATGATCGACAAATATTACTGATATACCTTCAAAAACTATGTCTGGATGATTGTCAGTTCTGTGAGGTAAGAAATATAAGTTTTGTTTGGATAGAAATCAACTAGCCATTGTTTTGACCAAGTGGAAATTAGACATAGGTCATGATTTAAAATACCTTCAACATCATCTTTGTTCCTTGACGTAGAAGTGATAGATGTATCATCCGCAAAGGGGCGGGTAATACTTAATAATTTTTTCAACTATATCATTTACCTATCTCTAATTTGCGAATTTCAGAATCGTACCATGGCTTATCGTGTTTTCTTATTACAACTTCTTTATAAGGTATACATTTACGCATAAAGCTCAAGAGCTTACCGGTTAACATTTCGATTGCGACATTTGTATTTTCTTCATTTATAGCCATACCTTTCTTTTCATACAATTAATAGTTTTCAGGGGAAACTATGTAAACAATAAAGTTGCTTTATGATCACTAACATAAGCTGGAACATCAATTACACCACAAAAAAATTACACCACACTGTGTAGGACAAACTCATCTGAAATAAGAATCGGGTCTATCAATGTTAATGTCGTTCGAGAAATTCGTGTATGTTCTGTAATAACATTTTTCTTATTGTTCAGAAGTAAAACTTGTTTTAATTTGGTATTACTACTACTTAATAGGTCTTCGTTAATATTACCAAGAACGACTATTTTTAGATTGTATTATTGAGCATGTTCGATGTATATATTAAAGACACAGGTGTATTTGGCGGGCGGTAAACAGTACACACCAGAAATAATTCGCCATGAAATTTCACCTCGACCCATAACTATAACCATAACCCTAAATGATCACTTTCTATATCAGGGAGGTGTTTTGAAAGCGATTCATTTTATATATAACAGAGCAATCCAAAAGGGTGTTTTGTCTATACGGTATAATGTTGTATTTTCAAAAAATATGTCATTTAAATTTATAGTTGCCGAAAGGTGTGTCTCTGTAAAGCAGAGAATATTATGATCAAACAGGTCCGATTTTTATAAATTCTAGTTTGTTTCTTATACTGCTGATATTTAGATGTAAAAGGGAAATTGTGTCATAGTACGAACTATTTTGGTCCCGGAGAGGTCCCGGATTTTTTTTCAACATCGCCTGACATCAATACAAGAAGCAGAATAGTAACTGAAAACGCAATATTGATAAGCAACTGAGTAGAATAGTGACAACTCAGATTAAGACATTGTCTACATGTTTTTAGCCAAGAACTTCGATTACAACTTAAATGCCAGAAAGGATACCATGAGTAGTATAAAGAGACCATCACTATTTGAGATATGTGATTAAAAACTCCTTTGGCAGACCTCCATTGATTTAGGTCATTACCCATTAGGATAGATTAGGACAAACAGAGAACGTAAGCAGATTAACGTAAGGATCGGCCTATGAGGAATTTCCAACTCAGCATACAAAAGGTGCATATCTTGCATGCATCCAGCAGTGCAGGTAATAAGGAAAAAAGGGAAGGAAGGAACAGAAAAGAAAAGGAAGGAACAGAGAAGAAATAGAACAACAACAAAACTGAGAAATTACAGTTGCGGATAGCGGGATAAAGGTTAAAACCTTACCTATATATGCAGTATCCACAAAATGCGATGCTCACCAAGGCAAACAAACAAATGAACACTATGGCGATTATTTTATAAGTGCTGAATCCCGATTCGTCATGTTGTGTTCTTGTAGTAGTAGTTCCTGTATAGAAGTTTATACATATATACTGATAGAGTAGTTTATACATGTATACTGATATAGTAGTTTATACACGTATACTGATAGAGTAGTTTATACATGTATACTTATAGAGTAGTTTGGTCGATAGTTTATACTTGTATACTGATAGAGTAGTTTACACATGTATACTGATACAGTAGTTTATACAAGTATACTGATACAGTAGTTTATACTTGCATACTGATATAGTAGTTTATACATGTCTAATGATAGAGTAGTTTATGTAGTTTATACTTGTATACTGATATAATAGTGTATACATATATACTGATAGAGTAGTTTATGTAGTTTATACTTGTATACTGATATAATAGTTTATAAATATACTGATAGAGTAGTTTATGTAGTTTATACTTGTATACTGACATAGAAGTTTAAACATGTATACTGATAGAGTAGTTTATACATGTATACTGATATTTGGATTAATATCTAATACAAAAAGCTAACTCCAGCTGATCCATATCATTAATTGCTGATTGAAAAAAGACTACGTGCAAATATTGTTAGATATCAAACAAAGAGTACATTTTCAAATCTTCAGAATGTACTTGTGCTTTTCACTCACTTTGTTACTTGATTTGAATCGAGATGTATTTTTATTTCTTACCCGAAAAAAACTAAATCGATTGTATCATTTTATCAGAAACTCTGTGTGGAGTTAAAAGTGAAAAAAGTAAAGTACCTAGTTATAGTCTACTTTCAGTCCGAATGACCGCTCATTCGGACTACAATACTGAGCACTGCTAACATATGGCGTAATTATGCAGCCGCAGTACCGGCGAGTGACCCTCACATGTACCAATTTTAACCCCTTGGTGGAAAGGATATACTGGTGGGAGACACTGAAAAGCGTCTCTTAAATTTCCGGGAGGTACCGGGATTTGAACCCCGGAACCCCCGCCTGATAGTCAAGTGCGTTACCACTAGACCACCGCCACCTTGAATTCATTTTCAAATAAATCTTTTATTAATGAAAACAGTGTTTATCTGTTGTAAACAATTTCATTTCAACTTGTAAATGACAGGCGAATGAGTCGGATGGAACGTTTGCTTTAAGCGATGGTCAGTATAGCTCTTAGAAAGTTGACATGCATTTAAAACGTTTCAGTATGCAATTCATCACTATTGAACATTGACACCCTCCGCTGTTCATTTTCGTACGTACATACGCATTACGTCATACGGGGTGATTTGTAAAGAAACAGTTGATCGAATTAGCATGTGGAAAACACATTTTCGGTGTTATTTCCTACCACACGCAATTAACCCATTACATCATAGGCTATTTTAGGATCCAACATATTTTAATAAATATACAGAAAATGAGCATTAACTTGGAAAAGTGACATTCGAGAAGTGTGTAGTATGGAGCTCTATTCATTACAATGATTTCAAAAGGTAGCCTTTACAGAGGCGTCAAAAGGCGTCAATATGAGAGAATGGCTTAAAGAGGAAGTCCCTACAATGAACGCATATTTTCAATAATATCATAAAACCTGGTATAAAACTTGGTGTAATGCTAAATCATTATTATGAATGTTGCCAATTTGGACTTAAATCGAAAAATGCTCCTGCGATACAAATAAACCGATTTCATCAATACTTATAAATTGTGTTCTACAACACAGTATTATCGGCCTTTTCCGTTAAATGTTCCGCCTTTTGCCTCCATTCTTTACGTAATAGCTTTTCTCGGAAGTGGTCGGAGAAACGCGAATATGGCGAACAGTTACGAAACTAAAACCCAACCCGAATAAAATTGAAACATCGGGGAGTAAAATCGGCATCGGCGATATCAAACACATGGATGTTTTGTAATTGTAAACGGTAATTGGATGGGTTTTATATAAACAAATTAGTTTTGTATATTTTAGGTGTTTTTGAAACGCGTCAAATGTAGTGACTTCCCCCTTTAAAGGCATCTCAAAGCTCCTTCATAAGTGACCCCCTAATACACAGTGTCCAGCTGTGCTGATTATTGATTCCCTGGAGTGCTCCTGCAGTGTCAAGTCAGGGTCCATAGCCATAAGAAATAAAGTTAGGTAATTATACTTTGATCATCTGTGATAGTAGCCCGCTTTATCAGTTAGTGTATTAGATGCCTGAAAGTCAGCACCTAAAATACACGGTATGGGGTAAATGGATTAACATTCCTTTTGAAATTCATTTAAGAGATATTTGTATGAGAGTCTCTAAACACGATGCAATCGAATAAGGAAGATATTAGCTCAACCTTTCATGAAGCAAGGAAAGTGAGTGAAAAACATAGTAGTTTCAGTTTACATACCTGAACAGCACCCTGTTGATTGTTCACATCCATTTACGCAATTATTACAAGTAGTGTTACAAGTAGAACCCCATACATTAATGTTGGCACATCCTTTGGTGCAATGTCCATTTGATTGATTACATTCTCCATTTAAGCAGTTTGGAGGACACATTTGTGAACAGTTATCCGACCAGTGTCTATCATCAACGCAGCCTTTTAGACAGGTTCCTACTAGGTTACACACTCCATCAGTACAGTTATCAGGACAGGGTACCTCGCACATTACCCCCCATGTTTCATTATTAAGACATCCACTTTTGCAAATGCCTTTAGAATGGCATGTTCCGTAATTGCAATTAGTCGGGCAAGTTGTGGTACAGTCGTCACCCCACATTCGGTCACCTGTGCATCCCAATGAGCAATGTCCGTTCACTTTCTCACATGTGCCACCTCGGCAGTTGGTGGGACATGTCTCATTACAAATATCTCCCCAAGAAACATCGTTTACACACCCTTTGGAACAGGTTCCATTTCTGATATAGCATTCTTTATCAACACATTTAGCGGGACACTCAAACTCACACTTTGTTCCCCACGTGGTCCTGCTATTACACCCGTATGTACAACGTCCATCTGACTGGGCACATGTTGCATTGTAACAATTGTCTGGACAGTTCCAATCACATTTTTGGCCCCACGTTGCATTGTTAGTACACCCTTCAATGCAGAACCCATTATTTCGTTCACATGTTTGACTTCTACAATTAGATGGACACATATGTATACAATGTGGTCCCCATGTCAACAATTTTGTGCACCCAGTTAAACAAGAGCCTGCAGTTTGACTGCATTTACCATTTAGGCAGTTTTCCGGACACGATTCGATGCATTTGTCACCCCAGTGGTTATTGCCATGGCATCCATTAGTACAACTACCGTCAACTTTAGCACATGTGTTATTGTTACAATTGGTTGGACAGCTGTTACTACAATTTGGCCCCCAGTTTGCCGAATTTGAACAGTTTCCTAAACAGTTCCCAGTGCTGGTGTGGCATTCTGAGTCAGAACAGGTGTCCGGACAAGCCCTTGAGCAGTCTGGTCCCCATGTAGTATTGGAAGTACACCCTTCCAGACAGTATCCTGTGTCCTTTGAGCATGTACCTTGCGCACAATTTTCGTTACAACTTTCAGAACAGTCAACGCCCCATACGGTTGAATGGACGCACTCTCCGGTGCAATGCCCTGTTATGAAATGACATTGGTTTTCCTTACAATTTGAGAGACATGATAGATTGCAGAACTGGCCCCAGAGTGTACCATCAACACAGCCATGCAAACATCTTCCATCTGTTATATTACAATTTAGACAGTTTTCCGGACACGATTCGATGCATTTGTCACCCCAGTAGTTATTGCCACGGCAGCCATTATTACAACTACCGTCAACTTTAGCACATGTGTTATTGTTACAATTGGTTGGACAGCTGTTACTACAATTTGGCCCCCAGTTTGCCGAATTTAAACAGTTTCCTAAACAGTTCCCAGTGCTTGTTTGGCATTCTGAGTCAGAGCAGGTGTCCGGGCAAGCCCTTGTGCAGTCTGGTCCCCATGTAGTATTAGTAGTACACCCTTCCAGACAGTATCCTGTGTCTTTTGAGCATGTACCTTGGGCACAATATGTGTTACATCTGTCAGAACAGTCATTGCCCCAAACGGTTGTATTGACACACTCTCCGGTGCAATGTCCTGTGTTGAAATGACATTGGTTTTCATTACAATTTGACGGACATGACATATTGCAGAACTGGCCCCAGAGTGTACTATCAACACAGCCGTGCAAACATCTTCCATCTGTTATATTACAATTTAGGCAGTTTTCCGGACACGATTCGATGCATTTGTCACCCCAGTAGTTATTGCCACTGCAGCCATTAGTACAACTACCGTCAACTTTAGCACATGTGTTATTGTTACAATTGGTTGGACAGCTATTACTACAATTTGGCCCCCAGTTTGCCGAATTTAAACAGTTTCCTAAACAGTTCCCAGTACTTGTGTGGCATTTTGAGTCAGAACAGGTGTCCGGGCAAGCCCTTGTGCAGTCTGATCCCCATGTAGTATTGGTAGTACATCCTTCCAGACAGTACCCTGTGTCCTTTGAGCATATACCTTGGGCACAATTTTTGTTACATCTTTCAGAACAGTCATTGCCCCAAACGGTTGTATTAACACACTCTCCGGTGCAATGCCCAGTATTGAAATGACATTGGTTTTCATTACAATTTGCCGAACATGACATATTGCAGAACTGGCCCCAGAGTGTACCACCGACACAGCCGTGCAAACATCTTCCATCTGTTATATTACAATTTAGGCAGTTTTTCGGACACGATTCGATGCATTTGTCACCCCAGTAGTTATTGCCACGGCAGCCATTAATACAACTACCGTCAACTTTAGCACATGTGTTATTGTTACAATTGGTTGGACAGCTATTACTACAATTTGGCCCCCAGTTTGCCGAATTTAAACAGTTTCCTAAACAGTTCCCAGTGCTTGTGTGGCATTTTGAGTCAGAGCAGGTGTCCGGGCAAGCCTTTGAACAGTCTGGTCCCCATGTAGTATTGGTAGTACACCCTTCCAGACAGTACCCTGTGTCCTTCGAACACGTACCTTGGGCACAGTTTTTGTTACATCTTTCAGAACAGTCATCGCCCCAAACGGTTGTATTGACACACTCTCCGGTGCAATGCCCAGTATTGAAATGACATTGGTTTTCATTACAATTTGCCGAACATGACATATTGCAGAACTGGCCCCAGAGTGTACCACCGACACAGCCGTGCAAACATCTTCCATCTGTTATATTACAATTTAGGCAGTTTTTCGGACACGATTCGATGCATTTGTCACCCCAGTAGTTATTGCCACGGCAGCCATTAATACAACTACCGTCAACTTTAGCACATGTGTTATTGTTACAATTGGTTGGACAGCTATTACTACAATTTGGCCCCCAGTTTGCCGAATTTAAACAGTTTCCTAAACAGTTCCCAGTGCTTGTGTGGCATTTTGAGTCAGAGCAGGTGTCCGGGCAAGCCTTTGAACAGTCTGGTCCCCATGTAGTATTGGTAGTACACCCTTCCAGACAGTACCCTGTGTCCTTCGAGCACGTACCTTGGGCACAGTTTTTGTTACATCTTTCAGAACAGTCATCGCCCCAAACGGTTGTATTGACACACTCTCCGGTGCAATGCCCTGTTATGAAATGACATTGGTTTTCATTACAATTTGACGGACATGACATATTGCAGAACTGGCCCCAGAGTGTACCACCAACACAGCCGTGCAAACATCTTCCATCTGTTATATTACAATTTAGGCAGTTTTCCGGACACGATTCGATGCATTTGTCACCCCAGTAGTTATTGCCACGGCAGCCATTAGTACAACTACCGTCAACTTTAGCACATGTGTTATTGTTACAATTGGTTGGACAGCTATTACTACAATTTGGCCCCCAGTTTGCCGAATTTAAACAGTTTTCTAAACAGTTCCCAGTGCTTGTGTGGCATTTTGAGTCAGAGCAGGTGTCCGGGCAAGCCTTTGAACAGTTTGGTCCCCATGTAGTATTGGTAGTACACCCTTCCAGACAGTACCCTGTGTCCTTCGAGCACGTACCTTGGGCACAGTTTTTGTTACATCTTTCAGAACAGTCATTGCCCCAAACGGTTGTATTGACACACTCTCCGGTGCAATGCCCTGTTATGAAATGACATTGGTTTTCATTACAATTTGACGGACATGACAGATTGCAGAACTGGCCCCAGAGTGTACCACCAACACAGCCGTGCAAACATCTTCCATCTGTTATATTACAATTTAGGCAGTTTTCCGGACACGATTCGATGCATTTGTCACCCCAGTAGTTATTGCCACGGCAGCCATTAGTACAACTACCGTCAACTTTAGCACATGTGTTATTGTTACAATTGGTTGGACAGCTGTTACTACAATTTGGCCCCCAGTTTGCCGAACTTAAACAGTTTCCTAAACAGTTCCCAGTGCTTGTGTGGCATTTTGAGTCAGAACAGGTACCCGGGCATGCCCTTGAGCAGTCTGGTCCCCATGTAGTATTGGTAGTACACCCTTCCAGACAGTATCCTGTGTCTTTTGAGCATATACCTTGTGCACAATAATCGTTACAATTTTCAGAACAGTCAACGCCCCATACGGTTGAATGGACGCAGTCTCCGGTGCAATGTCCTGTGTTGAAATGACATTGGTTTCCATTACAATTTGACGGACAAGACAGATTGCAGAACTGGCCCCAGAGTGTACCACCGACACAGCCGTGCAAACATCTTCCATCTGTTATATCACAATTAAGGCAGTTTTCCGGACACGATTCGATGCATTTGTCACCCCAGTAGTTATTGCCACGGCAGCCATTAATACAACTACCGTCAACTTTAGCACATGTGTTATTGTTACAATTGGTTGGACAGCTGTTACTACAATTTGGCCCCCAGTTTGCCGAATTTAAACAGTTTCCTAAACAGTTCCCAGTGCTTGTGTGACATTCTGAGTCAGAGCAGGTGTCCGGGCAAGCCCTTGTGCAGTCTGGTCCCCATGTAGTATTGGTAGTACACCCTTCCAGACAGTATCCTGTGTCCTTTGAGCATGTACCTTGCGCACAATTTTTGTTACAACTTTCGGAACAGTCATCTCCCCATACGGTTGTATTGACACACTCTCCGGTGCAATGCCCTGTGTTGAAATTACATTGGTTTTCATTACAATTTGACGGACATGACAGATTGCAGAACTGACCCCAGCTTGTACCACCGACACATCCGTGAAAACATCTTCCATCTGTTATATCACAGTTTCGTCCTGGTGATATCCCGGAATCATCTGAGCAGGATGCACATATCTTGTCGCATTTTGGGTCGTTGTAGTAGTTTTGTTTGCATTGGTTGAGGCAATCGCCGGTTTGATTGCATTTCCCATCAGAACAGCCTGTCGGACATTGTGATAGGCAGTAATCACCAGTAAGATACGGGTACGTCTGTGAACATCCCAAACATCGGCCTGCAATAAAAAATATCAAGTTAAAAGTATTAACTGAAAGATTAAATTTTACATAATACCAAAGGACTTACATAACCGTACATTTGCGCGTAGAAATTCAAAAGTTGTCATATATCTATCTTTTCTTATCAAATATTTTTTATAATAGTAACACTTCACACAAATCTTAATATAAGCGTATTTAAAATGAAACAAATGGCCTTGATTGCGATCGAAGTATTTAATTCTGAAAGAGAGATCCTTCACAATAAGAAGCATTAATGTGAAAGAGGAAATTGCGAGTATTCTGTTGAGTCTGTTCATTAGCAGTTTGGGTCTGTTCGGTAGAAGTTAGTAAAACGAATATTGGGAAACATCAATACAAATTCATTATTTTCACTATGATTACCATAAAATAATTCTGCCGCTAGAGAATACTTTCGCATGATATGTTTAGAAAATAAAAGTATCTAAAAAGCAAATAACGTTTACAAACTTCCAAGAGAGATAACGAAATTACTTCGTCATTTATATCATTATTATTTATTACAATTACAAAATAGGCCCTTTTCCATAGTCTCGTTGTTTTACACCTCTACAAGCAGGATAAACCCCGATCAGACAGTTGCTGTAGAAGCTATCTGATCAGGATCAGCTGTTTGCTTACACATTTTATTCTCTTCTAACATAGAAATATTTTTCTTTCGCTTATATCTTTAATTCATATCAATACAAAATATGGGCGGAATCTGGTGTGAATATTCACGGAGTAAATGTTTCACCATAGTCATTATGCTGCCTGTCGACGGCAACGGCAGCAAAGTAGCCTTCTCATCCCCGCAATTATAAACCTTATAGCGTGAGTCTGAGCCCATTCTTATCTTATTGGCATGATCTGACCAAGTGGAATCAGTCTCAAGCAAAGGGTTTGATAGTCTAGGTGCATTGTCTTAGCGTCGTAATATTTCATGTTAGTCCTAGCAGATATCATCATCATCATATCATCATCATTATCATCATCACCGCAACCAACACATCGCCATCACTATCAATTTATTTTATGACTGATCAGTTTCCTTAATCATTTTCTTTGTTTATTTTACTCCTATTCTACACCTTCCCCACAAAGCCTTCTATTATCTATGATAAATCTGAAGAAAGAAAATACCAACAGGATACCTGTTGAGCGTTCACATGAATGGTTGTTGCACGTAATGCTACACGGTAAGGTACATCTGGTTCCATAAAAACCATTCTGACAGCCGAATTCACAGTATCCGTCGACCTGTCTACATACTGGGAGGTGTGAAGACCTATTGACTAGGCAATGATTCTCACAGACTCTACATCCGTTAGTATGACGATAGTATTCTGCATGACATTCGAGACACGTGTTTGTCTGGCTGCTGTAATGACATGTGAAAACATTCGATCTAGTATAGATAAACAAATTAGGTCTGGCAGTTACGTCAACACAATAACAAAACTAAAAATAGACGGGGTTTCCTCAATGTATGATGTGAATTAGATAATTATTAATAAATAAGACAAACATTACGCCATAGGATATCCGATACAGTGGTCTAATGGGTGCGTATGCGGCTTTGCATGCGCGTTACCCGAGTTCGAAACACACCGGCGTTATGCTTTTTTGTGTTGTTTTAATATTTTTAAATACTTCTGTCAGTACATTTTCTCTATAGGATCTATTCTATTTTTATTTTTTTTCTATTCTTGTTTGGTCCTGCTTTCTATATTATGACATATGTGTTGTTGAGGCAAAAAAAGAAAAGGAAAAATAAGATTTGACTTATGTGGGTTTCGAACCAGGTATATTTTGATTCGGATGACAGCCCCTTTATCCACTCGGCTACGGACTCCACAGGCATGTCATCATATTCAAATAGTCACATTCTTCTCTTTTAAGAAATAACATGTCATATGAATATTCAAGTAAACTAATTATGACGTAACTGTCAGGAATTCCCTGTCGGACTATACAATCAGTGTATATCAACAATTATCGGTTTCCTTTGTATTATATCCATTCAATATATAGGATATTATCCCAGTCATGTGGCTATTAAAGGATAACGCTAACAACCATTAGTAACAATTATAAATTAATACTAAGACAAGCAATTGAACCGCGTCATCAGCTGAGAGACTATAATGTTTAAGAGGAATACTTACTTAACTATGGTATATGTTAAACGTGTAGACTGATTAGAAACTACGTCTATGACCGGCTAGTTGATTCCATTTGATTATTTCCCTTATTAACATTTAAGCCTATATTAGTCGCTTAATGTTTAAGGTAAAATGTTCCAAGTTAATGATTATGCTAGTATAAAGTAACCAAGAACGAACAAAATAGTTTTATATCTTTTGTGTAGGTTTTTAGCTCCTTTTGGGGCTTTCTGTATTAGGATCGAATCTGTGTTAATTGATACGAATTTGAACTTCCAGTTTAGAGATGTTTACTGTATTCATCGATGATCGGACAGCAAATCAAAGCAGTCTTTTTTCCTCTCAAGTTGATGTAAGATGTGAGTTATTGGGCGTGTTTGTCCTTCTCATTTCATACTCGTTATAAAATAATTCTATTTTAACGGAAAAAAAGATATTAGTGGGATATTCTGAGGTATTACTAAAACCGGCATTCGTGAATGATAATTTGAATTTACATCAGTTAAACATTTACCTGATACATATTCATATTAGAAATGATAACAACATGGATATGTTGTAGCTGAATGTATTAGTTCTGAAAGAAAGAGGTGCTTCGAAATCCAGAGCAGCGATGTGAAAAGAGAAAACTGCACACCCAGTTTTAATGAGTCTGTTCATGAGCAGTTATCACACGTGCAACATTTCTCACGACCCCGAGCATCTCTTAAGCGGTATTCAATTTTCATAATTAACCCTTTCACCGCCACAGTCGTATAAATCCACCACGACAAATAGTGCAGTTCCAGATCAGACGCCGCCTTTTCAAGGCGGCGTCTGATCAGGGACTTCACTATTTGTCTCAATCTCTAGTTCTATATATGTGCTTTATTCCTTTGAGATTTGCATTTATTTATCTCATTTCCTTATTTTACTGTATGATTTAACAAAGTTAGATTGCAGACGACAATTAGAAATTTGGCGCCGAAAGGGTTAATAAAATCGAAACTAATTATCCCGAAGGACCAGAAAAAATAACAACACTGAAAACGAAGAACGGGCGACATTTTACACAACATGAGCACTTAACACCTGCTATTATGGAGTGCATAAGTTGTGAAAGAAGGAGAACCTTCAATGGAAAAGATAGCAATATGAAAACAGAAATTTGCAGGCAATGGCAGCAACTGTAGAATCAAATCTATCCAGGCAAACAAAGCAGACCATCATTTTACAAGATCCGTCTGGTCTGGACCTTTGTTTGCAATGAGGCCAAATGGTGTGTCTTACAGGTAAAATGTAGGGGCGTGAGCAGTGTTGCGCTTTCAATAACTGCTCATGAACAGACTCTATAAAAAAAAAAACGAGTCTGCAATTTTCTCATTTTGTGTTGCAATTTCTGCTTTCGGGGTATCACCTCTCTTCAGAATTTATAATATGTGTAAGCAGTATATAGAAAAATCATATCTTGCTAATCGCGACTTGACCCACATTTACAAACACATTGGCGTCTTATCAGACTCCGTGCAACTAAATTCGTATTTTTGAAATTTAAAATGGTAGACGATATATAATTTGATTAGACGAGTTAAAATATTGTTATAGTTCTCTGAGGCATTTGTGGTGTGGATCGTTGTCATTGCCTTCATAATGAAGTTTGGACAAACAGCTAATGGTTTGGACAACTACATTTAGCGGACGGCTTCATCAAGCAGGCCAAGTCTTGGATAAAAAAACTAATGTTTTGCACAAACGACTGGCGTCTTGGACAGACAACAGGCGTCTTGGACAAACAACTGACGTCTTTCACAAAATATCTGACGCTTTACACAACGTCTTGTATTAAGTAGTGACGTATAGTCCGAAGTAACTGGCGTCTTTCAGAAAGCAGTTGACGCCTTGCATAACGTTTTGTACATATAATAGCCCAAAGCTCAAAACTACCGATATGTTTCATAAATATGCTTGATAAATCATATCCTTGTTACAGAATTGTCATTTTACTAGTATATGGTATGCATATTTATGACATACGTGTGTATAGATAGCTTTGAATATATTTCCAATAAATCTTGTGTTTAAAGTCATTGTTTGCAATGGACACTTGTGGTCTGCAACTGTACGCGCTGCTGTCATTAATGATATTTCTATCAAGCTGGATTGGACATTCTATAGGGAAATGGTTCTTCATGACAATGCAAATATATGTACAATAAATATCTCTCATGAAACCATCAAAGGAGGTCTATTTCTGGGTCTTAAAGGCATGGGGTATCTTACACCTTTCCCTTTTAAATATTCATGTAAGATATGAAGACATCATGAATGCTTATTAGCTGCTTTATTATAATTGCATGTGCAAACATGAATGTTTGAAATTAGTAGCAAATATAGCGTTAGTCTGTGAACTCTTACCATGTGACGCAGTTTTCACAAGTTGACTCCGTCAATGAAACTGAAACAAAATGATAAGGAACCATGAAACATATTGGGTAGGGTATTCAAATTCCAATGGATGTCGTTTAAAAAAAACTCTTTCATCACCGCAGTTGCCGGAAAGCGATTTACAATATTTGCTGCAATGGAGGAAGCTTTTATTAGCTTTGGAAAATGTTCGGATCAAGATGAGACGACGAGTAATTCGGTATCTCATCACGATCAAAACTGCTTGGAACAGCACTTATGAGACAAGACATTTATGGAAAATCAAATCTGAAACTAAAAGCAGACAAAATTTATTTGGCGCTAAAAGAGTTAAATCAGAGTGTAATTTATTCTGAAAATGGGAGAACCTTCGAAAGCAAGACTAGCAATGCGAGAAGAGAAAATTGCAGACTCGGTTTTATTGAGTCTGTTCATATAGTTAGTAATTAGAATTGCAAACTACTCACGCCCCCTAGCACCGGGGACAGTATTCAATTTTCAATGACCAGAAAATATAACAACACTGAGACTGATGTACGGACAACCTGTTGTGAAGTTCATATATTCTGAAAATGGGAGATTATCACTAATTCACCGATGGCGTGCAAACACTTGAAAGTAACCTCTGCCCATATGCTGCTTGGTGAGTGTGGGATATTTGTTCGATATGTTACCTCACAGATACGCCTTCTAACTTCTTGGCTAACCTAATAGACACAAATGAGTGTACTCCTATATAAACGGTCTAATCAGGTTCTGCTCCGTTTGCCATATATTTCTGATGATACAGTTCCTGTCGTGGCCAATTATTCTGAAAATGGGTGATCCCTCGAAAGCAAAAGCAGAAATGCAAAAAGAAAACATTGCAGACTCGGTTTTATTGAGTCTGTTCATGAGTAGTAATTAAAAGTGCAACACTACTCACGCCCCCTAGCACCGGCTTAAGCAGTATTCAATTTTCAAAACTAATAACATGAAAACTAATGATCCCGAAGGACCAGAAAATATAACAACACTGAGAATGAAGTACGGGGCGACTTTTTACGGCCGCCACACAAGCACTTAACACCTGCTGTTGTGAAGTACATATATTCTGAAAATGGGTGATCCCTCGAAAGCAAAAGTAGAAATGCAAAAAGAGAAAATTGCAGACTCGGTTTTATTGAGTCACACTTTCTGTGTCAATGTAAATATCACTTCAGTTAATTGATATTCATAAAGTCATGAATAGTTTTATTCTTGAACAACTATTCAAAAGGTAAATGATGCACTCCCTGTTCTCGTCATATCGGAATACAGCGCATGGCGGAAGGGGAATTCGGGTACAAATAGCCATACCAAACTACATGTATCTATGATGGATTAACTAAGACAGCCGTATCAGGCCATATATAGGATATGATATTTATTAGCTGAACATTAGTAATGATGCATGAACGCAAAATGTTTTTGTCATGGCAGAAACTGTAAAATCAGATCACTAGTGTTCCATAGGCAAACAGAACATACGCTAATTAACACAGCTCCTTAGGAGACGTCTGATCTGGCTTTACCCTGTTGCAAAGGCGGCAAACACGCATCTGTCAGGGAAAGGCTTACGCGTAGCATTTAAAACGATAGGTATAGTAAACAAAATGTATACATAGAGCAGGGGATCAGCGTACTAATGCTATGCACTGTTTGCCTCACTTGCCAACTATGGTTAGATAATTAAGATATGGGTTATCTGTTGGCATCTTTCTTATACACTATATCACAAGTACATCTTGTATTTGTTAATAAAAAGTTGTTTGCCATTTTCCCATAATATTGTATAATAATGGAAAGGGATTTTATAGTTAACTAATAGCTCAACCACATATCTGTATATAGAAAAAACCTACGTGTATATGTATATATAAAGTAATTAATAATATAAATATACAGAATCATGACAGAAACATGGTCCTTTTTCTGTATTGAATCAAAGACACAGAATTCCAAGTATTTCTCAAATAACTGGGAAGGGATAGTTCTCCACATTAAAATATATACATTATTCAAGTCTTAACGTTTTACCTGATCGAGTTTTCGCAAGTGGAGAAAAGACTAAGATCAGACGGTTTCTATTGGAGCCGTCTGCTTACAGTCTGCTCTGTTTGCTTCGTAATTCAAACACATGTACATTTTATTCTGTATAGTTTCTGACATGGTCAAAATTTTCCATTCTTGGTGATGCTATGATTAAAATTCAGCTTTTCAATTTGATATATCCATCATTTCTTACATCAATATTCATCAGGTTAATAAGGTAGTTAAGACAATCTGAACATTGGCCATATTAATGTTGTAACATATGTACTTACACAGGCTAGCAAACAGGAATATCCATAAACTATATAGATGATACATGTTATTCCTGTACTACCAACTTCTGTTGCTTTTCGGCGCGGTCTTCTTCTATATATCAACCCTTTGATGTAATCTTTTCAGTTGGTGTGGACGTTTGTTGTCTTTCTGCCTTTTCAATGGCTGTTCAATAAAAAAAATCCTGAAAATAAAGTACTCCACTGATATGAAATAATATTGCAACGTACTGCATGATTGGTGGTCGATCCCATTAAGATCGGTTACCACGCATCCCTCTTTGCTTGTGCGAGGAAAGGAAGACATAATACTCTATGATGACAAGAAAAACAATTTTTGCAGAGCATCAAAGTCGTCGAAATTATGTTTCTACACCATTTTGTGCAAATATCGGTACGCTCAAGGCAGTCTTTGTACAGCAAACTGTGTACATACATATGTTTAATTGTTTGTCTGTGTTGATTAACATACGTATGTTTCTGCTCACTATGGGCTAATTGGACCCCAAAGAGAGGAAATAGAAGAACGAGAGGATACAGAGAACCCCGGGTGCGATGCCCTACTCTTATGATCGACAGAGTTTCTCTGATTCTTTTAACATGCCCACTGATACGTCGATCTCGGTTTATAGTCTCGTCCGAAGGATTTGGTTCGGCGGGAATCGAACCAGGGATCTCTGGTATTGTAGTAGAGCGCCTTAACCACACGACCATGCCCGCCGGTATATACCCGGTATATAAAAGTGTATATCAGGCTGGGAAGTAGTACATGTGAATAAATTAACTGTAAATATCATTTGCACCAAAGGTGATTAGTAGTCTTATTAATGACAGTTTGTATACTAATCGTACTACGAGGGCCTCGTATTAACATTGAGTTTTATATGTGTTGGTTCAGTCAATTAGTAATCGTTCGTGATTATATAGGTATTTTACAATATTAAAATACAATATAGCAATTAGTTTCTGAATTTTGGACCGCCTTTGCGTAGTTAGTGACCTTCGCGCAATCCGTCAGACCAGAGAGAATGACCGGGCATGAATCTAAAACTGTTGCAAGTGTTTATCTATGTGAACTGGACGTTTCGGCGCTTACCCACAATGCCTTCCTATGGTGCACAGATCGGAAGTGATCAATTCCCGACCTGGAGATAGTAAGCTTCCGCTACCGTTTCATCTGCCATCTTTTGGTATTTTCTTGTCTATGATTGGCCACCAATCCACTATTCCTCTCTATTTCGCCAGACCCACAATGAAGCGGTTTCGGTCTCTCGAGCGATGGCCGATAGCGCTCTCATTCCGGACTGTCATATTCATTAATAATTGCTCTACTATTCTGCAACAATTACTTAAGTTTACAATCACAGTTTAATTAATTACCTTTTCCACGACTCTTTCTCTTTCAAGGACAATCCATTCTCTGTTGACCGGTGATTGGATTAATCATTATAATCATCATTATCATATAATTATAATGTCCACTTCAAATGTTCAGAACTAAATGTGATCAGTAATGCACTAATAACAGTATGGGTGTCGAAACACTTGTTATTGTTTTATAGCGGTGTCATAATACGTGTTTATTGATATGCAACGACAGCAGTACTACAATAATTCGATTTCGATCGCTGAGCCTTGACTTAACTTTTCTATTTATAGAAGTTGCAACCATTCTACTTTATGGGTAAGTGGACAATGATTGTCACACGAAGCTCGTAGTAATCGTGCAGAATTAGTATATACAGTAAAACCTCGCTAATACGACCATATAAAAAAGGTATCATTATGTGTGCTAGACGCAGGTGGTAGCTTAATGCAGGACAAAAGTAATGCAGAAAGCTCCTAGAGGAGCTTTCTGCATTACTTTTGTCCTGTATTAAGCAACCATCTGCTTATAAAGACGCCCATGTTTATTCATTAATTGGTCGCATTAGAGGGGTTCTGCTGTATATGCTTATTACAGGTAACATGATTTGTGACGCATTTTACCATGGGTGGACTCGTTCTAAAGGTCACAGCTCACATGTCAAAATCGAACTATATCTGGTGAAAACACAATTGTCATATACAGTGAAACCCCCGACGATTCGAACACTATAACAAGTATCAGTTTCGATCTTTCAGAAAGTTGGCAGCTTAATGCAGGGTGAACGTCATGCAGAAAGATCCTTTCGACCATTTGACCTACATTAAGCAATCGTCTGCTGTTTAAGACTCCTTTGTTAAAACAATGATTGATCGTATTAACCCTTTCCCTAATATAAACGTGTTTTCACGCATTTGCAAACAAAGTAGACCCAGATCAGACGGATCCTAGAGGAGCCGTCTGATCAGGGTCTGTTCTGTTTGCTAATATAATTTGAAAGACCTGTTTCCTTGCCTTATAACATGTCTACAATGTTCCACCTCCTATATTTCGTTAGAACTATTTTGTTAATGAATATTCAGTAGGTATTGAAATTTGAAATAAACATAGAACAGAGAAAGAGTTAAAAGAATGGTTTTATTGCACGCCATTGTGTTCAGTTCAACTCGCATAAAGTGAATTGTAAAGCATGTCAAACATACTGCAATTGATTAACCCTAAGCTTACTGAGGTGCGTGTTTGTGGTTGTGATTGTGTTCAATTCGTAGCAATTTGCCACGGGGTGGAAGTAGTGGTGGATTAAATAACAACCGATCAAAGTGATTGAATAAAATGACACCATGAATATTTGTTGCCTGATTATTTTATAATGGTACATATCGAGGGCTTGGTGCAAAACTATGGAGTTAGAATAGTTTTGCACCAAGCCCTCGATTTACAAAGGATGTTTGGGTATTTGCAGAAACAACAGAATCAGATCTGTTATAATGTCATAAGCAAACAGAGCAAACCCTGATCGTACCGGTTCCTACAATAGTCGTCTGATCTGGTCTACTGTATTTGAAAGGACGTTACGAACGTTTAAATATGACACAAGCTTGACAAAAGTATTATTCATAAGGTGTGTTCCCACTTTCCCCACTTTTTTTTAATTGGTAAAGTAATTGGGGTGTTTGGTGTGGGGAATTGGGGAATCTATTGTGTAGGGTAACAATAGACTAAAAGGTGTTATTGGAAGTTTAAAGGTGTATCACAAATTTTGTCTTATTTTTGTCAGATTGTGGAGTATGAAGATGAAATGTTTTACTATAAATTTTGTAAAATTAGAAAATGGCCATTGTATTTTCCTATTTTTTCTTATTTGTGTCAGATTATGGAGTATGAAGAAAAGTGTTTTACTTTAAAATTTCGTACCAGAATTTAAGAAAATTAGGAAAATATAATGACCATATTCTGATTTGTGAAAATTTATTTCACAAATTAGAAAATGGTTATTGTATTTCCCTAATTTACTTAATTATTCTGTAACAAAATCTTTAACTCAGATTCTGAAAATGCAGATCATGTAAATGCAATATATTAAGAGATCTGATATAATGTTTTTCCGGAATTATTAAGGAAAATAACATGACAGTTATCTAATTTGTGAAATAAAATGAATAATTTTCACTTTAACTCTTTCCCCTGTTCTATGTTTATTATACCTACCAAATATTCATGGACAAATTAGCAAACAGAGCAGACCCTGATCAGATGGCTCCTATAGGAGTCGTCTGATCTGGGTCTACTCTGTTTGCAACTGCGTGAAAACACATTTATATGAGGGAAAGGGTTAAATAAATGGACATGTTAAAATTGAAGATTATTTAAAAATTTCACAGATGAAAAAAATTGTCTTGTTTCTAAATTATAAATACATGTAAAACGAAACACAATACAATTTTGATATTATTCATTAACATACAATGAAATATTAGCAAATTTTAATTTTTATTATAAAGCAAAACAGTGATGTAGGAAATACATAATGTATATAAAGATCATTAATCAGCAAATCTGCACATCTAGTGTTCTGAAATTGTTACATTATAAGTATTCAGCTTATAATACATGGCCCACGTTTATATTGACCCTTTACTGCATAACTATGCCTTTATGCACCTTTGCAAACACAGAAGACCCAGATCATATGGGTCCTATTGGGGCAGTCTGATCATGACCGAGTCTGCTCTGCTCGCTTTTGAAATACAGATCCGAATCTACAGTTTATGACATGTCAGTATTACTTATTGTTTGATTATTCATGGAGTAAAGGGTTAAATGACATTGAATTGCAAGTATATTAATATTTAAACTTTATGCAAACAGAAGAGAAGCAGATTAGATGGCTCCTGTGAGAGCCATCTGATCAAGGTCTGCTCTGTTTCTTATATGCCGTATTATGTTTATTAGTTTTATTACAATTGCTATAACTATATTAAATTCTATAACTACATTCCGCTTTCTAAAACTATAAAGCAATATATGCATTTCTTTAATTATCACAATGTTGATAATTTTTTCCTCTTTTTTTTATTTTTTTTTCAGTTTATTGCTATTGTAACCATGTTACTTGCACATATTGAAATAAATAAATCTTTATACTATTTAATAGTGAAATAATGAACATTTTAGCATTATGTTCGGTAGGCTACCTTTAATATTTATACAGGTAAGGTCTCATTTTGCAGCACTTGCTAATTGGACCCAATTACCCTAATAGGTGTGAATTTAGAAATGTTGGGAAAGTGAGAACAAACCATTCATAAACAATAGAAGTTATAGGCACACTAGAAACTTGAGAAGCATTTCTATACAGTAGAACCCCTCTAATGCGACCACTTAATGAATACACATGGGTGTCTTTATAAGCAGGTGGTTGCTTAATGCAGGGCAAATGTAATGCAGAAAGCTCCTAGAGGAGCTTTCTGCATTACGTTTGTTCTGCATTAAGCTACCACCTGCATATAGCACCCATAATTATTCTTCTTTTACTGAAGTTACATAAGCAAACTCAACGGACACTGATCAGACGACTCGCACAGGAGCCATCTGATACAGGTCTACTTTGTTTGAAATGTCCACCCTTAATCTCCGAAAATCATGTTGGTCACTTTCAATATCCAATGTGTTCTATGTAAAATTCTCACTTTTGTAGTTTTTTTTGTGTGTGAGAGAGGAAGCGAAAACCAGGAAGAAATAACGCGAAGATAATGTTTAAAAATAAACTGAATATCACGAATAGATGTCTAATTTATCACTTCTTTATAATATAATATAGATATGATGCTACAGTTTCTGCATAAGTCAGAAATTCATGTGTCAATGTGCTATCATTATAACAAACTAATTAAATTGATATTCATTATGTCATTATTTCTTATACAGATATTTAGTGTCGGTGTGGAGTTTCCTTCAATTTTTTTTAACCCTTTCCCTCATGTAAACGTGTTTATGCATGTATGAGACAATGACACCAATAACATCTATTAACTGAGTTTTAATAACATACGCTTTGGTATTAGTAAAACCTGTAGAGTCAGATATTTTATAATTTCATAAGCAAACAGAACAGGCCTTGGTTAGGCGTCTGACTGGGTCTATTCGGTTTACAAAGTCTGGAAAAGTTGTTTATATGAGGGAAATAATTAAAAGCACAATATATGATAAAACAATAAATAAAAATAAATGAACGAACGAACAGAAAATAAATAGATAAGCAGCCAAACAGAAGCTGTTAAAACAGCTTCTGTTTCGCTGCTTATCTATTTGTTTTCTGTTCGTTCGTGCATATTCAACAGATAGAGGGTTAAATCAAATCTCCACGAATAGAACTAATGCCTGACCATCAGTATGGGAGGCCGTCTCGTGTTTTAACCATTTCCCTCATATAAACGTGTTTTCACGCATCTGCAAACAGAGAAGATACAGATCAGACGGCTCCTATAGGAGCCGTCTAATCAGGGTCTACTCTGTTTGCTAAAATAATTTGATATATCTGTTTCTATACTTTCTAAAATAGCTACAACGTCCAACCTTCCATATTTGATTATACCTTTTTTGTCCATGAATATTCAATAGGTATTGAAATTTCTAATAAACATAGACCAGATGAGGGTTAACTCTTTCCCTGTTCTATGTTTAATATCAAATTTCAATACCTGGTGAATATTCATGGAGAAACTAGCTATATAATTATCGTACTCTGGAAGGTTGGATAGTGTAGCCATTGTAGAAAGTAAAGAACCAAATATATCAATTTCTATTAGCAAACAGAGCAGACACTGATCAGACGGCTTCTCTAGGAGCCATCTGATCTGGGTCTACTATATTGCAATTGCGTGGAAACACGTTTATAAATATTAGGGAAAGGGTTAATTGCATTCACCGTCATATAGTTTTTCACGTTGTTGCAAACAGAGTAGCCTAGATCCAGATCAGACAGCTCCTGTATGAGCATTGACTTACTGGTAGATCAGATTCTACAGTTTCTTCCAGTACCGACAGACACATCATGTTTACTAAACTTATTTTAATAAATATTAAAGATGTCTATTTCCTACATGAATATTCAACAGGGAAGGGGCTAGACTATCGAAACTGGATGCTACGCATATGAACACGTAGTAAATATAGATCTGTATTTACTTCGTGATATAAACACACCGTTTATTTGTATTTATTAAAACTCTGCAGACATGTTTAGCAAACACTATGATATTATGCTATGCGAAAACATTCAAAACGTGTTTTCTGTCAAAGTATGATGTCTAAACATATTTGAAGATGTATGTCAGTAGTATTGAAGAAATGGTCATGCGCCTGGTACCTGTGACCCTTACCAGACGGCTTGGAATTACGGGAGTCGTCTAATCTGGGTGTATTCTGTTTGCAACGGGCTTGTATACATGTATGAAGGACATGGTTTAAAAGATTGCCTTTAATATACATATTGAACTCTATCTAAGTATTACAACGAAGTAAATACTTCGTGGTATTACATTGTAATCGATATTTGACGGAAGTAGACATAGAATCTATGTTATATTTAGAAGCGTGAAACGACCCATTATAGGAAAACTCCTACTTTCAGTTTGGCCACTAGTTGTCTTTGACCTTGTGTACTATTAGCCAATGAAATTCATTTCATTGCGTAAAAGTAAAAATGGCAGCCTCTATGAATGTAAGTTTCTCCTAAGTCGAATCTAGCAGTCACTTACAGCAGCCACTAAGAATTGGCAACTGGAAATATCAGTAATTCAGTTAGCGCATGCGCAATTTTTCTTTTGATTTTCAAATCTGATTTCAACGCACGTTGTACAAATCCGAAAAAAAATCACGAATATGGTAATTTTTATAATTGTTTTAAAACCTTTTTGACTTTTTATATCACTTTGAATAAAAAACAGCTACTGGACAACTACAAAAGTTGACATTTTAAGTACCAGATATCGACTTTGTACCTGTTTTTATTATAACCACATGGTCTTGACCCAGTAACGGGTTAAATTCTGTCATCATTGCGATTCTATTATATTTCATGATATGTTTTAATAGCATAAATACGATACCTGTTATGGTATGCTATTCACTTCCCCAATTTTACACTATCCTAGAAGTTTTCTGGGGGAGTCCCGCGATGTCGTCCGCAACATGACGGACCGCACCGGACATCGGCAGATGCGTGGGGATGTAATTCATGAGTCTTTCTGTATTGGATTTTGCATGAGTTGCCTATCAATGATTGCCATCATGTATGAATGTGATAACTTAAATATTCCTGCATTATGATAAAACAGCTTTTATTTTGTGTTTGAAATGAGTATGCTTTTCAATGCCTTTTTGTTCCGTAATTTTTAAGTTGTAATACCTTGAACATGCATTCTTTGTTTTAAATAATGTGCAGGTTTTAATCAGACTGCATATTTTTTTAAACAACTTCTTAACTGTTACAGAAATTCCTAGCGTGTTGATATATTTTTTTTGTTTTCTTTCTTATATAGCTATGTTTGTATGTATGTGATGTATAACTTACGTCTGCGTACAAAGATCAGTAGAGCTTATGTTATTTATTATGTTCATCCGACTATGTGAATAAAATTTACTTGTAGTAGCCTAGTGTAAAACTAAATTCTTTCATCCAGCACTATTCATATGAAATAATGATCATCTATATGCCTACTTTGTTTGAAACCTCCTAGTCAATGCGTAATTATGGAGTAATATAAATGTGGCCAAAGCATCGTGCTTATTCAAACATTTTGAAACAGATGAAACTCCTCATAATGCGACCCTTCGTCTCAGATGATATTTGTTCTTTTTAGCACCAAGCCTCAGTCGATGTATATATACGTGTAATTCCTTTTTAGCCCATCGTCTCAGTGGGTGTACATAGTTATTACCTCCTCGTCTCAGTGGATGTATGTAGTTCTTAGCCCCTCGTTTCAGTGGATGTATGTAGTTATAAGCCCCTCGTCTCAGTGGATGTTTGTACTTTTAAGCACGTCGTCTCAATGGATGTAACTCCTTTATTAAAAGCCCTTAGCCTCAGTGGATATAATTCCTTTTAAGTCCCTCGCCTCAGTGAATGTATGTACATGTACTTATTAGCCCCTCGTCTCAGTGGATATTTGTTCTTTTTAGCACCTCGCCTCAGTGGATGTATGTAGTTATTAGCCCCTAGTCTCAGTGGATGTAAATTAGCCCCTCGTCTCAGTGGATCTATGTAGTTTTTAGCTCCTCGTTTCAGTGTATGTATGAAGTTATTAACTTCTCGTCTCATCTTTAGATATGATTCCTTATTAGCCCCTTGTCTCAATGGATGCATTTATTAGCTCCTCGTCTCAGTGGATGTATTTATTAGCTCCTCGTCTCAGTGGATGTAAATTAGCCCCTCGTCTCAGTGGATGTAGTTATTAGCTCCTCGTCTCAGTGGATCTATGTAGTTTTAGCTCCTCGTCTCAGTGTATGTATGTAGTTATTAACCTCCTGTCTCATTATTTTTTTCCTTTTTAACACCTCGTCTCAGTAGATGCATATAGATTTAAGCCCCTCATCTCAGTGGATGCAATTCCTTTTTAGCCCCTCGCCTCAGTGGATGTAAATTAGCCCATCATCTTAGAGGATGTTTGTTCTTTTTAGCACCTCGCCTCACTGGATGTATATACTTTTAGGTCCCGTCTCACTAGATATGATTCCTTATTAGCCCCTCGTCTCAGTGGATGTATTTATTAGCTCCTCGTCTCAGTGGGTGTATTTATTAGTTTCTCGTCTCAGTGGATGTATGTAGATATTAGCCCCTCGTCTCAATGGATGTAAATTAGCCCCTCGTCTCAGTGGATGTATTTACTAGCTCCCCGTCTCAGCGGATCTATGTAGTTTTTAGCTCCTCGCCTCAGTGTATTATGTAGTTATTAACCTCTTGTCTCATTATTTTTTCCCTTTTTAACACATCGTCTCAGTAGATGTATGTAGTTATTAGCCCCTCGTCTCAGTGGATGTAAATTAGCCCCTCGTCTCAGTGGATGTAGTTACTTGCTCCCCGTCTCAGCGGATCTATGTAGTTTTAGCCCCTCGCCTCAGTGTATGTATGTAGTTATTAACCACTTGCCTCATTATTTTTTTTCCTTTTTAACACATCGTCTCAGTAGATGCATATACCTTTAAGCCCCTCGTCTCAGTGGATGTAAATTAGCCCATCATCTTAGAGGATGTTTGTTCTTTTAGCACCTCGCCTCAGTGGATGTATATACTTTTAGGACCCTTGTCTCACTAAATATGATTCCTTATTAGCCCCTCGTCTCAGTGGATGCATTTATTAGCTCCTCGTCTCAGTGGATGTATTTATTAGTTCCTCGTCTCAGTGGATTATGTATTTATTATCCTCTCGTCTCAGTGGATGTAAATAAGCCCCTCGTCTCAGTGGATGTAGTTATTAGTTCCCCGTCTCAGTGGATCTATGTAGTTATTAGCCCCTCGTCTCAGTTGATGTATTTATTAGCTCCTCGTCTCAGTGGATGTATTTATTAGTTCCTCGTCTCAGTGGATGTATTTATGAGCTCCTCGTCTCAGTGGATGTATTTATTAGTTCCTCGTCTCAGTGGATGTATGTAGTTATTAGCCCCTCGTCTCAGTGGGTGTAAATTAGCCCCTCGTCTCAGTGGATGCAGTTATTAGCTCCCCGTCTCAGTGGATCTATGTAGTTTTTAGCTCCTCGCCTCAGTGTATGTAAGTAGTTATTAACCCCTTGTCTCATTAGATATTTCCCTTTTTAGCACGTCTCAGTAGATGCATATGCATTTAAGCCCCTCGGCTCAGTGGATGTAAATTAGCCCATCATCTTAGAGGATCTTTGTTCTTTTTAGCACCTCGCCTCAGTGGAAGCATATACTTTTAGGGCCCTCGTCTCACTAGATATGAATTCTTATTAGCCCCTCGTCTCAGTGTTGTATTTACTAGCCCCTCGTCTCAGTGGAATGTATTCATTAGCTCCTCGTCTCAGTGGATGTATGTAGTTATTAGCCCCTCGTCTCAGTGGATGTAAATTAGCCCTTCGTCTCAGTGGATGTAGTTATTAGCTCCTCGCCTCAGTGGATCTATGTAGTTTTTAGCTCCTCGCCTCAGTGTATGTATGTAGTTATTAACTTCTCGTCTCATTAGCTTTTCCCTTTTTAGCACCTCGCCCATCATCTTAGAGGATGTTTGGTCTTTTTAGCACCTCTCCATAGTGGATGTACATATAATTTTAGGGCCCTCGTCTCACTTGATATGGTTCCTTATTAGCCCCTCGTCTCAGTGGATGTATTTATTAGCTCCTCGTCTCAGCAGGTGTATTTATTAGTTCCTCGTCTCAGTGGATATACATGTATGTAGTTATTAGCCCCTCGTCTCAGTGGATGTAAATTAGCCCCTCGTCTCAGTGGATGTAGTTATCAGCTCCTCGTCTCAGTGGATCTATGTAGTTTTTAGCTCCTCGCCTCAGTGTAGGTATGTAGTTATTAACTTCTCGTCTCATTAGCTTTTTCCCTTTTTAGCACCTCGCCCATCATCTTAGAGGATGTTTGTTCTTTTTAGCACCTCTCCATAGTGGATGTACATATAATTTTAGGGCCCTCGTCTCACTTGATATGGTTCCTTATTAGCCCCTCGTCTCAGTGGATGTATTTATTAGCTCCTCGTCTCAGCAGGTGTATTTATTAGTTCCTCGTCTCAGTGGATATATGTAGTTATTAGCCCCTCGTCTCAGTGGATGTAATTCCTTTTTAGCCCCTCGCTTCAGTGGATGTAAATTAGCCCATTATCTCAGAGGATGTTTGTTCTTTTTAGCACCTCGCCTCAGTGGATGTATATACTTTTAGGGCCCTCGTCTCACTAGATATGATTCCTTATTAGCCCCTTGTCTCAGTGGATGTATTTATTAGCTCCTCGTTTCAGTGGATGTATTAATTAGTTCCTCGTCTCAGTGGATGTATGAATTTATTAGCCCCTCGTCTCAGTGGATGTAAATTAGCCCCTCGTCTCAGTGGATGTGTTTATTAGTTCCTCGTCTCAGTGGATGTATGTAGTTATGAGTCATTCGTCTCAGTGGATGTAAATTAGCCCCTCGTCTTAGTGGATGTAGTTATCAGCTCCTCGTCTCAGTGGATCTATGTAGTTTTTAGCTCCTCGCCTCAGTGTATGTATGTATGTATGTAGCTATTAGCTCCTCGTCTCAGTGGATGTATGTAGTTACTAGCTCCTCGCCTCAGTGGATGTATGTAGCTATTAGCTCATCGCTTCAATGGATGTATGTCTCGTATGAGATTTTTTTTGTTTAGCAACTACCCTCAGTAGATGTGTATATACTTTTAAGGCCTTCGCTTCAGTGGATGTAATTCCTTTTTAGCCCCTCGTCTCAGTGTATGTATGTAGTTATTAGCTCCTCGCCTCAGTGTATGTAAGTAGTTAATAGCCCCTCATCTCAGTGGATGTATTTATTAGTTCCTCGTCTCAGTGGATGTATGTAGTTATTAGCCCCTCGTCTCAGTGGATGTAAATTAGCCCCTCGTCTTAGTGGATGTAGTTATTAGATATTCGTCTCAGTGGATCTATGTAGTTTCTAGCTCCTCGCCTCATAGTATGTATGTAGATATTAAACTCCTATCTCATTAGTTTTTTCCCTTTTTAACACCTCGTCTCAGTAGATGCATACACTTTTAAGTACCTCGTCTCAGTGAATGTAATTCCTTTTTAGCCCCTCGCCTCAGTGGATGTAAATTAGCCCATAATCTAAGAGGATGTTTGTTCTTTTTAGCACCTCGCCTCAGCGAATATACATGTATATACTTTAAGGGCCCTCGTCTCACTAGATATGATTCCTTATTAGCCCCTTGTCTCAGTGGATGTATTTATTAGTTCCTCGTCTCAGTGGATGTATGTCGTTAATAGCCCCTCGTCTCAGTGGATGTAAATTAGCCCATCATCTTAGAGGATGTTTGTTCTTTTTAGCACCTCGCCTCAGTGGATGTATATACTTTAATGGCCCTCGTCTCACTAGATATAATTCCTTATTAGCCCCTTGTCTCAGTGGATGTATTTATTAGCTCATCGTCTCAGTGGATGTATTTATTAGTTCCTCGTCTCAGTGGATGTATGTAGTTATTAGCCCCTCGTCTCAGTGGATGTAAATTAGCCCCTCGTCTCAGTGGATGTAGTTATTAGTTCCTCGTCTCAGTGGATGTATGTAGTTACTAGCGCCTCGTCTCAGTGGATGTAAATTAGCGCTCGTCTCAGTGGATGTAGTTATTAGCTCCTCGTCTCAGTTAATCTATGTAGTTTTTAGCTCCTCGCCTCAGTGGATCTTTTTAACTTTTAAGGCCTTCGCTTCAGTGGATGTAATTCCTTTTTAGCCTCTCGTCTCAGTGGATGTTTGTAGTTATTAGCCCCTCGTCTAAGTGGATGTAAATTTTCCCCTCGTCTCCGTGGATGTATATATTAGCTCCTCGTCTCAGTGGATCTATGTAGTCTTTAGCTCCTCGCCTCAGTGTATGTATATAGTTATTAACCTCCTGTCTCATTAGTTTTTTCCCTTTTTAACACCTCGTCTCTGTAGACGCATATACTTTTAAGTCCCTCGTATCAGGGAATGTAATTCCTTTTTAGTCCCTCGCCTCAGTGGATGTAAATTATCCCATCATCTTAGAGGATGTTTGTTCTTTTAAGCACCTCACCTCAGTGGATTTATATACTTTTAGGGCCCTCGTCTCACTAGATATGATTCCTTATTAGCCCCTCGTCTCAGTGGATGTATTTATTAGCTCATCGTCTCAGTGGATGTATTTATTAGTTCCTCGTCTCAGTGGATGTATGTAGTTATTAGCCCCTCGTCTCAGTGGATGTAAATTAGCCCCTCGTCTCAGTGGATGTAGTTATTAGCTCCTCGTCTCAGTTAATCTATGTAGTTTTTAGCTCCTCGCCTCAGTGGATCTATGTAGTTTTTTAATTTTAGCTCCTCGTCTCAGTGGATCTATGTAGCTTTTAGCTCCTCGTCTCAGTGGATCTATGTAGTTTTTAGCCCCTCGTCTCAGTGGATGTATGTAGTTATTCGCCCCTCGTCTCAGTTGATGTAAATTAGCCCCTCCTCTCAGTGGATATAGTTATTAGCTCCTCGTCTCAGTGGATCTATGTAGTTTTTAGCTCCTCACCTCAGTGTATGTATGTAGTTATTAACCTCTTGTCTCAGTTTTTCCCTTTTTAACACCTCGTCTCAGTAGATGCATATACATGTACTTTTAAGCCCCTCGTCTCAGTGGATGTAACTCCTTTTTAGCCCATCGGCTCAGTGGATGTAAATTAGCCCATCATCGTAGAGGACATTGTTCTTTCTATCACCTCGCCCAAGTGGATGTATATACTTTTAGGGCCCTCGTCTCACTAGATATGGTTCCTTATTAGCCCCTCGTCTCAGTGGATGTATGTAGTTAATAGCCCCTCGTCTCAGTGGATGTAAATTATCCCCTCGTCTTAGAGGATGTTTGTACTTTTTAGCACCTCGCCTCTGTGGATGTATATACATGTACTTTTAAAGCCCTTGTCGTAGTGGATGCAATTCCTTTTCAGTCCCTCGTCTCAGTGGATATATGTAGTTATTAGCCCCTCGTTTCAGTGAATGTAAATTAGCACCTTGTCTTAGAGGTTTTTTAGCACCTCGCCATAGTGGATGTATAAACTTTTAAGGCCCTCGTCTCAGTAGATGTAATTCCTTTTTAGACTCTCGTCTCAGTGGGTGTAAATTAGCCCCTCGTCTTAGAGGCTGTTTTTACATTTTAGCACCTTTCCTCAGTGGATGTACGTATATGCTTTTAACCCTTTCACCGCCAATTTCGCTTTTATTCGCCATGACAAATAGTGCAGTCCCAGATCAGACGCCGCCTTTTCAAGGCGGCGTCTGATCAGGGACTTCACTATTTGTCTCAATCTCTATTTCTATATAGGTGCTTTGTTCCTTTGAAATTTGCATTTATTTATCTCATTTCCTTATTTTACTGAATGATTTAACAAACTTGGATTGCAGACGACAATTAGAAATTTGGCGCCGAAAGGGTTAAGGCCCTCGTCTCAGTGGGTGTAATTCATTTTTAGTTCCTCGTCTCAGTGCGTGTAAATTAGTCCCTCGTCTCAGTGGATGCATGTAGTTATTAGCTCCCCACCTCAGTTGATGTATGTAG